>CAUYUJ010021380.1:0-112500 GCA_963575745.1 Prorocentrum cordatum
GACGGCGTAGGCCCCCGAGACTCCCCGGCTGGACAGTCGCCTCGACGCGCACGGTGTGGCCCTCGCCCCGTCGAAGGTGCTCCCCGCACATCGGAGCCCCCCCACAGCTACCCTTCGCCATGCGGAGGCATGTGGGAAGGCTGCACCTGCGGCCGATGAGGGTGGACCGATACTTCTGCGCATGGTGGGCACAGAGATGCACCTGGGCATTGAGGCAACGCCCCGGCCGAGGGACATCCGACACCTCTGCATATTCCTGAAGCAGGACAGTCGCCTCCTGCATCCCTCGGTCACCGCACCCCTCAGGCTGGAGGGGGCGTGCTCCGCCTGCTAGCTGCACCCCGACTTGCGCAGCTTGGCAGGGGCGCTCCTCAGCCTCCACCTCGCTCTCCGAATCGATGTCCAGGCGGCGGCAGCCCGTGGCGTCGGCGATGTAGCGGGGCTCCGGCCGGCCCCGGCACAGCCATCCAAGTACCGACCAGGGCAAGCAGAGCAGCCACTTGATGACCCCGATACCTTCCGGAGTCCCACGCCGACTGCCCGGCATGCTGTGGCCTTACCGTGCTCAGCCAAGTCCACGATCTGGTGTGGTCGATGGCCGCGTACTGGTCGACATGCATGGGGTGCGCCACTGGGCATGAGGCGCACTCGACGGCACGGCATAGATGCACGTTACCGGTCTCCTCGAGGTTCAGCCGCCACTTACGACTGGTGCACCCCAGAACCTGCCCGATCTTATGTGAGTCCGTGGCGGTCCAGCCGATAACGGTCCGCGAAATTGCAGGCTGACACGGGCCACCTGCCCGTGCTTACGCAGGAGCACGTGGTTTGCACGCCCGATTAGTCCCCGGCCGCGCGCCCCTTTGTGGTAGAAACTCCGTTTCCACCACGCCGCCTAACCCCGGCCCGCGCCGCCCGCGCCAGCGCAACCGCAAGGGGGGCGGGGGGGGGGGGGGGGGGGCGCCGGGCCCGTCGCCTCCGCGCCGCCGGCAGCACCGCGTAATCTGGTGCCGCGCCCAGCGGGGCCCCCCTGCAACCCACAGCATGGGCTGAGCCGCCGCGTTGACGATGAAGGCCAGGGCACCCAACGCGAACGTGAAGATGCCCAGCGCGAAGCAGAGGCCCGCGGTCTCCCACCAGTAGCCGAGCATCTTGACGCCCAGCCGATCGATGGCGGATCCAACCCAGCCACCGCTCGTGCGGATCGCGCCCGCGTGGTCGGGAGAGCTCGCCCACTCGCCGTGGCCCGCGAACTCGAAAACCCAGGCGGCGAAGCCCCGGCCTGGACCTGACTCCGCCTCAGGGGGCGGGGCGGGTGGCGGAGGCGGTGGCGGAGGCGCGCTCCGGCCGGCCCACCAGCGGGGCAGGCGCGGCACCCAGCCGCTCCACCCCCAGTATCCATCCGGCCCGCGCGGCTGGTCAAGCTCGCCATCGCCCGTCCGGTTCTCCGGGGCGGATGGCTGCCCAGGCGCGCCTGCGGGCCCGTCGCTCTCCTCGCGCGCCGGCGTTGCAGGGCTGCCCGAGGGCTCGCCCTTGCCTACGCGCCCAGTGCCCGCAGGGGTGGTCGTTGTCGTCGACCTCGCCCGCGGCGGCGAGGGGGCGCCCGGCGCCCCCGGGGGCTTGGCCCGCGGCCCTCGCCCCTTCCCTCCTTCAGGCGCGGGCTTGGCAGGCGGGCCCCGCCCTTTAGCTTGCCCCCCGCCGCATGTCGGTAGGGCTCTCGGTCCGGGCAGGGCTGGCGGCGTCGGCGCTGGGACCTCGTCCCCCGCGCGCCCGAACGGCAGCCAGCTCGGCGCCCCCTGGGCCGAGAACGCACCGCCCGCAACCAGGGCCATCAGGTGCGCCCCGAGGAAGCCCACAGCCATGGCACCGCAGCAGCGCCCCCTAGTCCGCGGACTAGCACGGCTGCGGTTATGGCCGCACCGCGGCCCCCCGGGACACCCGCGCGTCGGCCTGAGCCGAACGCTACGGACCCAAAATGGCTACCTGAGCCCACCCCCCCCCACTTAACCTGCAGTCTACAAAACCAATCAGACTATACAATATCTGGGCCTTGGCTTTGTTCATGTTGTCACGCTTGACCTCCTTGGCGATGTCGTTGACGAACGTGATGGCGTCTTGAATCGCGTTGTAGAAGATGCAGTCGACCTGAATCATCTGCGGGGCGTCACCCACTTTCAGGCATACTAGCCTCTGGTGGCGTCCTGTCCGCGGCCTGTTCCACTTGAGAAACACCTTGCTCTCCTCGCCGTTAGGCGCATCGCCAGTGGAGAACTCATGCCCATCTGGTCGCGTAGCGCTCGGAGCCTTCACCTTCGCCTTCTCCGTCGTCATCCTTCTCCTTCTCCTTCTCCTTCTCCTTCGGCTTCCCCTTCGCCTTCCCCTTGGCCTTGGCCTTGGGCTTCGCGTCCAACTCGTAGAGGCGCTTCGCGGTGATCTGCGGCGCGCGCCTCGCGGTGCCGTCCCGCCACTTCGCCATCATCTGGTCGGAATATTTGGCGTCCTTCTCCTTGAGCATCTCCGCCGCGAACTTATTCTCGCTGTTCGGATTGTTCTTCTGCACCCTGTAGGCGCACTTCATCTCCTGTGGAGGCCGAAACATCTGAAAGAGGATGGAGGGGGCGATTGTGTATACCAGGGGGGGCCAGGACGGACGGGAGCCCAGCGTACCTGGCCAGGAAGGACAGGAGGAGGACCCGGAGGAGAAAATAACGAGGGCGATGAGGAGGGTGGAGACGGATGAGGGAGGTGCCCTTTACCATGGGCCCTTTGAAACGAGCCCTTTAGACGGGGCGGGAAGTTGCCCCTAAAAGCGCTGGGTCCCAAGAAGCCTCCTGAAACGTGTGGGAGGTATTTGACGGTCGTGCTCCTTGTCGTAGCCGTAGGACCACTTGTCGTCCGCAGGCGCGTCGCTCGCACTGGATGCTGGCGCCTTGGCAGCAGCTGGAGCATCGCCTGCGGGCTCGCCACCTCTGTCCTCGCGGTCGCCCTCCATGTCGCTGGGCGGCGCTCGCTCCTCCTCCTCGCCACCTTCGTGCTCATCTGCGGGTTCCTCCTCCTCCTCGTCTCCGTCGCCCTGGTCATCTGCGTCCTCGGCCGTGGCGCCGACCAACTGCAGAGCCCATCCGACATGTTTTCGCAGCGACTGGTTCAGGTGGCGGCACATCGTCCTGATCCGCTTGGCGTACTCCTCCGAGAATGCGTTGATCTTGCTCTTCGTGAGCTGCAACCGCTTTGGACCATCAGGTTTGCCATCAGCTAGTGCCAACTTCGCCAGCTGCGCCGCCAGCATGGACTGCTTGAACAGCATGGGCTTGTGCACCTCATACAACGCCTGCAGCAGCTCCTTGTGGCGCTTCAGCGCTGGCTCGTCCATCTGAGATTTCTGCGTGCCGAGCCGTACTTCACATCGTCTGTGCTAGTGATGTGCTCCTTGAGCGCACGCAATACTCCTGCAGGATCGTCGCGTCGCGTCTTGGGAGGCATCGTGCGCCGTTCAGCGCGAATAATCAAACCTCATGGAGCCCAAACTGGCTATGGCACGGGTGGACACACGATGACGAGGTCGGAGGCGGAGCAAGAGACTTGATCAGGAGGAGGAGTGGGGGCCAGGAAGAGGAGCGGGGCAATTTGGATGAGGCGGACCAGGAAGAGGAGGAGGAGGATGAGAGGGGAAGGCCAAGAAGAGGAGGGGGGGGAGGAGGAGGAGGAGGAGGAGGAGGAGGAGCGGGGGAAGTTAGGAACGTTAGGAAGAGGAGTGGGGGGACGAGGACGACCAGGGAGAGAAGTGGGGGGACGAGGACGACCAGGAAGAGAAGTGGGGGGACGAGGGAGACCAGGAAGGGGAGTGCGTGGAGGAGGCGGGTTTGCGTCAGGAGGAATGCCGACGCCGCTGTCGTTGCTGCTGTGACTGTCGCTGGCACGTCTCACCATCGTCATTGTCGTCGTCGTCGTGGTCACCGTCGTGTTTCCGCTTCTCCCGAGATCATCCTTCATCCTACTGTTCCTCGAGGTCGTCGCAAATCCAAACGCTTGCTGGATTTACGACGACCTCCTCCTTCCTGCTTCGAGCATCCTTCCTCCTCCCCCCCCGCCCTCGGCTGGGCGGTCGGCCCCGATGCCCGCGGACGTCGCCGCGGATGTCCATGTCGTCGGCCACGGCCGTCCTCGGACGGCAAGAACTCTGCGGCTGCTCTTCCTGCTGCTGCTCCTCTCCTAATCCTTATCCTCGTCGTGTCTTCCTCTTCCCCCTCTTCCTTCTTCCCCTCCGCCTCCCACTTCTCCTCCTCCCCCTCCTAGCCTTCACCTCCTGCTCCTTCTCCTCCTGCTCCTCCCCCTCCCCCCCCTCCTTCTGTTACTGTTCCTCCTCTCCCCCTCCTCCTCCCGAGTGTCCTGGCGGCCCCTGGTGGCGCCATCGCGCGCCGCCCGCTGAGGCGGAGGCGCAGAGCCTGTCACCCTCGAGCCAATCGGTGGCGGGTCGCGGGCGGCCGCGCGCCCTCGGTCTTCCACTGCCCCTTTTTCCTCCCTCTCCTCTTTCCTCATCATTCACGCGGCTCCCGCGCGAATCATCCTCGCAATTCTACGTTTAACGTCATGCTATCATAATATCATATAGTTTAGCATTACCCTTAAATTAAAGGCTGGGCGTTCAATTTAATGGAGACTGCACCTCCGGGGAATGCCGAGGAGTCTCCCGCGACCCCAGCAAGCCCCTCCAGCAGGTGGCAGGCCATCGGCCGGGCCTCCGTGCGGGCTGCCACGAAAGCGGCGGCGGCCAGCTCGACCGCCGAGGCGAAGCCAAGGCCGGCCTGGCTCGTGGGCAGCCCCGCCTGGAGACGAGGGAGCGGGGGGACCTCGATCGCAAGGGCTCGCCCCAACGAAGCCATTATGACGTCGTCGAACTCCGCGAGGGCCTCGGCGCTGATATCGGGGCCAACAGACCGCAGCAGGTGCGTGACCTTGCAGACCCCTGCGCAAGACCGCAGCAGCGTGAACTCAGCAGGTGCGTCCTCCAGGCCTGGGAAGCGCTCGTGGACGGCGGCGACCTTCTGGCAAGCTTGGCGGAACTGCTCCGTCATGGCGGCGGGCGCCTCGTCGCGCGCGTCGGCCTCCACGCCGAGCACGTGCGTCAAGTGCACCACGTCGTCCGCGGGCGTCGCGCACGCGTCCGCCACGTAGGGGGTGATCCACGCTCTCGGGTGGGGGACTTCGCCGGATCCCAAAACTCTCGCCACGCTCTTGACCCTGGGCCCGGAGCCACGCGTGGCGCCGACGGCCGCGAACCGAGCGTCGAGTGCCCGCAGGATGACATTGACGTCACGTTCGTCGCAGAACAGCTGGCCGTCGTCGAGGTACCACACGTCAAAGAACTCCACCCCCTGCGCAGCGAGGTCGGCACGTGCGCCCTGGACGGCGTCGAGGATCACGGCGCTGGTCAACAGGCCGCCGAGGGGGTCGCCCTGCTCCACGCCCCGGGAGACCTCAATGTACTCGCCACTCGGCAGCTGGACCCGCGAGGGGGCCGCATGGCACCACTCTAGCCACGCCAGCAAGCCAGGGAAATGCCGGGCACATGGCTCACAGATGTCGCCCCGCTCGAGGCTAGCTAGGGAACGCATTGCAAAGGTCAATGTCCACGACCGCGGTGCGCCGCCCACGGCGAAAGAGAACTCGCTCCGCTGTCAGCCGGAAGCTACGGCAGCGTCGAGGCCCCCAGGAATACATGCGCCGAGCTGGCGGTGCTGCATGAACAGCTTGCCCGCAGCGCCATGCTCGTCAAAGGCGAACCGCTTGGCCACGACCAGGCGCAGCACCTCGCCCACGCGGATGGGTCGAGGCGCCGCTCCACTCTTCTTCTTGAGGAAACAGAGCCTGCTCTCCAGAATCCACCTCGAAGCGGCAGGGGGCGCCCCGGCCGCCGCCGCGCGGTGCAGGCTGCGCGGGGCGGAGTTGAGCGGCCCGCAGACGTGGCGGCGGCGCACGCCGAGGCCTCTCGCAAGTGCTCCGGCCGCGTCCCGGAGGGGCCGGGGGCCGAAAGCGCCGCAAACCGCGCGCCCTGCATCGGGCCGCGGCGCTCCTGCTCGTCGCCTTCCGCCTCGGCCGACGCGGCCGCTGGGCACGAGAACGCCCGCCGCCCGCGCTGGCTGTCCGGAAGCAGGGTGGCCGCCCAGGCGCGCTGGTCGGCGGGCGCCAGCGATGCTACTTCGGCGGTCAGCCCCGCGATGGCGCGGCTGCAAGCTCCCTCGCGCACGAGCGCGCGCGCGGGCGCCCCGCGCGCCCGCGGCGCTCCTGCGAGCGCGCCGCGCCTCGTGCCTCGTCCGAAGCTGCTCCTCCGCCCTGCAGAGGAGCTCCGTGAAGGCGCCGTCCCGCCAGAGGTCGAAACGCACGTTCAACTCGTTCCGGAGGCTGAAAGCCGCTGGGGGGGGCGCCAGCAGCAGCTTGGCGCGCGCCTTGGCGACGGCGTTGGCGCGCTGGTCGCCCTCCGCCACAACGGGCACTACTGGGGCGAGGACGCCCGCCCACCGCTCCCGGGCAGCGACTGGCAGGTGCACCGGGATGCGGGAGGGCAGCGCCGCCACCCTGACTTCGAAGTCGGCGGGCAGGTCGTCGAGCGCCGGGAGCTCGCTCGCCTCCCCTCGCACGCGCCGCTGTCGCGGGGGCCGAGCCGCGCGGCTGAGCGCATCTCCCGGCTGGAAAGGCTCCGGCGGGGCGGTGGTTTGACACCAAGAGCAGCTGCGGGAGCTCGCGGCTCGCACGGAGCCACACTCTTCTTTTTCTGCATCTTTCTGCTAGGCACAACAGCTCACTGGCGCACCTCCGCCATGGAACCTATCCGCGGCTCGAAAATCCCCCCGGGTTTCAAGGGGAGGCCATCAATGAACATTGACGCCGGGTAGTCCTGGAAACGGCTGACTTTCCAAAACTTGGGGGTGACGATATTGACAAGGTACAGCACTTTGACCCACGCCAGCGGGTCTGTAAAACGCTTGGCACCGATATCAGCGGCATCGTTCTGCGTACGCTCGTATCGTAAATCGAAAATCCTTATCATAAGCTGCTCAGAAATGGCAGGGCATCTACGCGGTGTGTTCTCGGAAGGCGCATCAATTCCATTGCCCCCCCGCGCTGATAACTATAACTTTATCTTCCATAAATGTGGTTTTGACCTTTCTGTGTAGCAGAATTTCCCATAAAAGGCAATACTGACAATAATTCAGTCCGCAACGCAAGGACTGCCGCGACAATTTATGCTTCAAGTGTAATGTGGGACACACAAGTCTGTCGACGTCAGGGCGTGCTCTGGTTGGCCCTCGTGTAGGGTGCCCAAATGATTTGATGACTGGCACTTGTACTGCGATGCGTTCTCAAGTCACTGGCAAGATCAGCACCCGAATATTGTCGGATGGTGGCATCGTCCATCTTGTCACCAACCCATGAAGTCATGTTGTATTGAGTTGTCGAGTTAATAAGACGTAATAATCGAAAGAGATCCATCTTGTTGTTCCGTCCACTTCGCGATGCAACTGGCTGCGTGACACGCCGCGCGCAAAAAAAGTCAAAACAAGCCAATCTCGCCCCGTGCAGCATTTCCAAAACGAATCTCGGCAGCAATCGGTTGAAGCACTCCCGACCGAGTCAATGGCTCTGGATCACCTGGCCCAAATTCGGCGGCCAAGCCGGGAACCTCGACTGGCTTATCCGGGAGGCCGGAGTCGACATTGATCGTCAACGCGTTAGCTATTGCTTCCTGTGCTCGGGGGTGTTTCACCCCTCGGGCCCCCCTGTCCGTCTTTTAATACGGTCAACTCAGGGCCACAAGGCGCGCCAGCAGCAGGGTATGTAGCGGGGTCGGCGTCTGTTAATTGCGCGTACAATGTGACGCATGATTCGAAAAACTCTGTCACATCGTATTCAACGGCTCCGACCACCCTTGGCTTTCTAAGCTGCTAGGGCTCAGTCGACTGCGCCGATGAGTCACCCCCCGCATTCTCGCCATCGCTCTCCGGGTGTTGCCCAGAGGCAGACAGTTTCTTAACCTTTGGTGGCGGAGGGTCAAGCACCGTCGGTAGTGCCCCTTGCAATTCTGCATACTGTGTGCACAAGTGATGTTCAAATCCTAAATTACGCCCCGCATCTGCAGGTGGATCAATTTCAATACCTGTGGGACAGCCATCCGAGGATTCCTGCAGGAGTCACCATCCCTTGTCAAGATTCTCTTTCGGTCCAGCGAGCTTGAAATCATCGACATAAATGATGAGGAATAATCGGAACTTCGGAAGAAAGTAACAATTACGCCAGGGACTACACATTATGAACCCTTTCGATACGACGTGCCCCTCACAATGCTGCCCCCGGTGTCCACCAAAGTCGGGATCTTTTCAAGCGGGCGGCCATTCGTCGCGCGGTAAGAAAATCCACGTCGGGGTGCCACCAAGCTTGGATTGGGCGTAGGCCTGCTTGGCATCAGCTTGTTGAATGTCCTGTCCCTCGAACAGGCCGCGCGTGTCTGCTGCTTCACGAGCCCGCATTGTCGCTGGACTGCTAGAAAGCTTATGAAGCAAGGCGGTTTCCTTATGTTGATCTCTGACATCCGATCCGTCAAATACGACCCTACCCTTATACTTGCGGCCCTTATGCCCCGACGGGAGCTCGGAGTTCTTTTCAACTAACTAAAATCGTAAATAAACGTCCAAAATGGGTCGTTTGTCCTTTTCTTTGTCGGAACACAACATTGTATTCCATCCCGCCCGATTCATCCCAAGTTCCGATGTCGCGCAGCTGGTCCCACTCTGTTCGCAGGGCCCCGTGGGCGATACTAGTGCTTCACTTTGGATGCGGAGCGAGCGACGGCAGCGTCTTGCCGTGGCGGGCACAACTCATCGGGAAAGTGGTTTGTCTGTTCAAGGATTTGAGCGTCATCAGTGAATGTGAATGGGTTGTACGAAAATTCCATGTCGAGTCCTTCCTCCTCCCGATGGTCGGGGAGGGAGAATGTAGCTGCTTGCAATCGCATTCGGGGCACGCTGCGTCGCGAAGCGGCGGCCGCCGGATTCGAAGTCAGGCCGCCCCCTCGAAAGCCTGGCAAACCAGCGAAATCAAGGTCCTCACCGACTGAATCGGGAGATACACCGTCCAGTAGAATGGCCCCACCGTCCCCGGGCTGCTTCCACCGCGCCTCCTCATCATCAGAAGTGCCATCGTCACTCCCGGAGCCTGTCCAGCAGGCTGTAGCAGCGCGTGCCAATCTACCTCAGTTTCTTCAGGGGCAGCCGTTTCTCCTTTCTTCTGTCTTCGGAAGCCTGCCCCAGGACGAAGATTGCTATCAAGAAGTGTTGGCCCCTCGGGTTCTTGTGCGCCTTCGTGGAGTTCGACTGGGTCGATTCCAATATCCCGAAGGAGAGCGACGCAAGGTCCTGGGTCCTCAAAACCGAAGAAACCTCGCCTCGAGTCGGAACTGTTCAACAGCCTTCCTCCGCTCAGCATGACTCATGTTGAACCATCGGCTCGGGTGAATCCCAAGGTTGGTGGAATTTGGTAGTTTCTTTAGCCATTGAACACCATGCATTGGGTTCGGGTCAGTGACCCGCACTCTTGCGATATGTGCGTAATCTGGATCGCAATACAGCACGACTCGAATGCTGCACGTTGTCCGCCCCCCTTTCAATGGCAACTTCTCGGTGAGCTCATCCTTGTTGGGCCCAACTACCACGCGCCGATCGTCATAATATTCCATGGTGTCTAATTCTTGCGCGGTGCGAGCGAGAAATTGCCCTGGCCCAGGCATTCTCGACCTCGGCTGAACCATCGAGAATGTGGATTGTCGATCCAATCTGTACTCGACATGGGCAAAACTAAGATTTTGTTTCGAATCGCCATCTGGTCTCGAGTCTCGCTAAGGGCCCCGACCATCCGGCGCCGCAGGTGCGTCGCCCACCACGATTCCCCCCGGACCATCGCCGTCGGAGTAATCATCGATGTCTAGTGGTGTTGCGGCCTCGCCCCGCGCCGGGGGCGGTGGCATAAGTTCGCCAAGATCCCGGTCGCTGAACGGCGGAGCCGTCTGTGAACCCAGTCGGGCCCCCTGACCGGCTGAGCCGGCAGAGACCACGCGGGGGCATGATCACATGCTTTATTTCGGTCTGATATTTCTCGTACGCTTCCCTCATAGGAAATTTGGGCTCTTGGTCAGCTGCCGCGCCGTCCAAAATTACTGTAGACTTGATCGGACTTCTCAATTATCGGGCACCTGCCGGCTTGCGTCCGCCCTGCGTCTATGTTGAGTCCGTCAAGTTGTCTCAACGGTGACGCGTGGCTTTCAGGCCCCACCATGCCCCCCGCTTTATGTGCATTTCCAAAGTAAATCCCCGCGACCATCGCCTCGCCGGTTTCGGCGATCCGAAACCTAGATTCGGAAGGGGGCACGAAGCGGACGAGAGAGCGAAACGGATGGAGCGGAGAAGCAAACTCGCGCCCGAACCTGCGCTTCCAAGACAATTCGCCTTCCACTGGGATCCTTGCATAACAACAGAGACGAACATATCGAACGGCATGCGTGACAATGGCGGGGGAAGGCCGGCCTGCATCAATAGGGCTCGGGTCCCCATCTGAACGATTCCATTGGATCGTTCGGCAACGGCCATGAGCTTCTTGTTACCAGGGATGGTAGGATCATGTGCTATCTTTAATTCGATGCACGCACGTGCGAGTTCCCTCGTAGCGACTTATCACCCGGGGTTTTTACAAATTACACACGCGAGCCGCATATTTATCGTGCACACCCTGAGCTGCTAGGAAATATGTTGCCCGGTCGCGAAAAATCACGCGCGCGGTCTCGTCGTGAGGCCCCCGCGATAGGTCATCCATCGCAAGCCAGTGATCCATTGTGGTCAGGTGTCCGAACGTGGCGGGATTCGCGCATGGTCTAGGTACCCCAAGCCTTTATTGCGCGCCTTCCTCTGTTGACGCCTCACCGCCTTTGCCCAAGTACATGCCGAGCAATAGAGGTTCTTCGGAGCGTGACTCAGCAAATGCGGGAGGGAGGCTGCGCACTTCTAGAGTCGCTTAGTCGCAGAGACTGGCGCCTCAACCTCAGCCTCATCTGGGTCGAAATCGGACGGTGCGCCGATGTCGACGAGGTCGACGCCACCCGACCCCGCACCTGCATCCTCACTTTGGCCGGGTGCTGCAGCGATTGTGGCGGAGCCAAGTCCTCGATCCATGTCGCAAGGCAAAACTCCTGATACCCCCGTGCAGACAAGGGCTCTTATACACAGCCGCTTGGCGCTCGGCCGTGGCGTGACATGACACAACCAACGACTGAGTCGTAATTGGAAGAAGATGAAGGACTTACCAAACTCATGACGCTGGTGGGTGTCCTACTCCAACCGCACTCATGAGCTGTCTGAGGCGAATAATAAAAATGGGTAACGAAATCCATGGAGCCTACATCGGACGGGAATGGGCAATCAGCCGCAGCCGACCTGCCATCCGCTTAGCCATGGTTGCCAATCACCTCATGTGTATGCAAGTCTACTTTTACGCGACTCTGAATCGATTAGGGCGGAGGACCCCCCGCAGATTCCACATCGCCCAGACATGTCTCGGCGCCCGACGCCACGCAACACCGCCGCTCAGGAGTTGCAGGCTTCCCGGCGGCAGCCGCGCATCCACTGACCCGGCGCCTCTCTGCCAGACAGGGTCAAGTAATGTATCTTGCCCTCAACGATCAGTCTACCCTACGACCGTTGGGCAGAAGTAAGTAGGGTCGCTGGCCTGCTGGCCCAACGGAACTGAAGCCGTGATCCATGAACCGCTCTCCTACTGAGATCACTGCCGGTGCTTCCAGCGTGACCAACGCTTCAAAGCTTCAAACATTCCATCCGTAAAGTTGGGGCATGCGACGCAAACTGAACCGAGGGCCCGGGAAGAACCTCCAGCAGCATTCAGGGTGATCGACTCTTCAAGTCGCCCTATCATTCCCACTGCGCCTGCTGCTCGAATAAACCTCTCCATAATGAGATCATGTCCACAGCCGGTGTCGACCGTGAACCGAAATGTTCCGAGGTGCGCGGGCGATTTCTCTCTGCACCCCGCGGCGGCTGAGCCACCTGGGACAACCTCTTCCTTCCATTCAGATTCCAACCAAAAATGCGTAACTTCATCTGCTAATTCGTATGCCTGGGCCTGCATTGACGATGCTTTCCGCTCAGTCAGCATTCGTCGGTATTCTTCCCTCGGGAACTTCCATCTGTCGCCTACACTCGAAGGCAGCTAGATCCTTTGGGCTGCGGCGACGCACCTTCCTCCGAGTGACGGTGGGCTCTCGAGTTGAGGGGTGGATCTGGACACTGAGGCCGACCCGACCCGTCTTCGCAGACCTGACACAGCTCTTGCAATGGGGTTCATCACAAAACAACGTGATGGCTTCCCATGGAAGAGGATGTGACTGAACGAAGATGGCGACAACTTTCGTCGGCTTCTCCCCACTCTCCTGCTGCGTCTCGGAAGCGGGAACAACTTCCTCGGAAAACTCGTGAAATATTTGTGTGCACGCGTGGTGTTTTCCAACCGTTAATAACATCTCATCTGAATTATGCCGTAAACCACGAGATCCCTCAGCCAGCGGGGCAGGACGCGCGAAAGTGCCTCTGGCTATGCCGGTGAGCCAAGAACCACATCTCCACTGTCGGCTAAGCCGATACGGGCGCCGTGACAGCCTCTCAACGAGGTGAGCGAGCATCAACACGAAGAGAAAGACGAATCCCATTACCATCTTAGCACTGTTCCATATTCCGCCTGTGCTCTGCCATCGTCACGGATGGCCAGGTGTGTTCTTTGCAAACAAGCAGTCTTTGCAACGTGAGCAGGTTCCTGTCTCGGCGAACACTCTGCACGGTTTGTCTTTCCCTTTTCCTCTGCCTTTGTTTTATTCCTGTCGCGGCCCTTGCTGGACCCCCGGCTTCGCGGGGTCTCTCCTGGCGCCGCACTGTTAACATTCGCGGCGGCGGAATCGGCTTGCTTGGTAGTTCGTTGGTAACCGAGAGACTTTCCTGCCTTGAGCTGAGCTTCTTCGTATTTGTCCCGTTTCATCTCTTCAGCTTCAGTCAGGTCTCTGCGCTGCTTGCGACACCCGCTCTGGGGGCCCTTGCAGCGCTGAGGGTCTCGCGAGTAGGCGTAGCATGCCATCTTGTTCTGACGTTCTCGTGAAGTCTCTGATTGGCTTCTCGTCCGCGGCTGTTTCGCATTGGAGTTGTCAAATTTGTTCGACGGCGTCGAAGAGCGAGGCCTGCCCTTCCCTTTCGGACCTTTACTTCCAGATCTCTCGCCCCTACCTCTCCGGTCGATATTTCCGCTGGCCGGCTTCGGATCGCTACCCGGCCCCGGCTGAGCCGGCGCTGCTGGCGTCTTGGGCTTCTTGTGGTTGCAAGGACAACCTTGTCCCGCTTCGGGGCAATTCTTTCCCTGCTTCACATGTTTGCAGGCCGTCTCGCCTTTTGCACGTCCGCTTGCCGTCTTGTCGGTAGGCAATCCTACTCGATGCAACATCGCCGCCATGGCGGAGATCCGTCGTCCACCCCCACCACCCTCATTCATGCCGCCTGTAAGGCGAGCCTGTCTACTTCTGGAATCGAGGGTCGACTCATGCTCAGAAATTGCCCACTTCTCACGGTCCCGATAAGAGCACATCCCAGTCCCAGGAGGGTCTGTCGAAAGCTCATACCATTGCATGATAGCCTCGAACCTGGGAGCATGTTTAATCTGTTCATAGGAATGAGCATGGATTGAGGCCTTCAGTTCGGCCGAAGGCTCTCTGGCACCATGCAGTTCTTGATAGCGCTCCATCCATTCGTTGTAGAAGTAATGCAAGTCCTGATTGGGCAATTGTCGGTCAATGGTGATCCTGAATAGATCGCGGCATACCCAGCGTTGCCCATTCTCTGACTTGACGGAACACGAGACACATATGGCACGGATAATTTCATGGCCCGTGAGAAGACGCTCCTCGATATGACATGAATGTTCCATGCGGTTGATTTGCGAAACGAAGTGAGCATGTTGCACCGAAAGATTGCGACTGCGTTTCATACTGGCAAACTTATCAAACATATTCGTTGCTATCATCATGTCGAGACGCATCAATGCGCCGGAAATATGGATATTCTCCTTGGGAGTCTCTGGATTCATGGCTTCCATGATCCATCCGTGTGCCGCCTTGACGTCATGCCAAGACCCAGCCGCTGCCCTTGTACTGTGTGGCTTCCATTCGCGCAGCGTTTTAACACTCGGGATGTCCATGAGGTATGAGGTTAAGCTCTCCATTGCTCCCAAAAGTCATCCAATTCGGATCGATTTGATCGGCGATGCATGGTGGCAGCGCTGGGTCGTTGGGGCCGTTCGGCCCTCCACCGCCGTCGCCGCCGTCTCCGTCTGAATTTCCTCCGCCACCAGGCCCCCCTGGAAGGTCTTTCGGCGGTTCTGGCTTACCTGTCTCATCGAGTTGGGCAGCCACAATCGTGCGAGCACTGAGCGCCGTGCTCAGGTCATCCCTCTGATCATCATCGTTTCCCCCCTGCCCCCCCCCCCCCCCGCCTTCACCAGGTGCGGCCGATCCGATGGCGAAGGGAAGGTGGCCAGGCAAGTCGCGGTTGCCGGGGGGGGCCTGAGGATTAGCATTCGACGGAACGTCTCCAGGGCTCGAACCGCGAACATACTCCTGGATCGAACCTTCGTTTGCATCAAGGGATTTCTCAACAGCCGGCCCTGGAATGAATCGTGAATTCGCAAGAGGAAGAGCGGGCGCATGTTGAGCTGTCAACAAAGGCATTCGGTCAAAATCCGATCTTATCGGCTGGAGTAGTGACATGCCCATGATCTCGGCGAGATTGCTGGCCCGATGCTCCGACCCAACGTCTTTTGGTGATGTAGTCTCTCTCGTCTTCTGCAACGCTATCTGATCTGATTTGGCGGCAGCAATATCTCGCTTGATGGCTGCCAGTTATGCCTTGCGTTCTTCTAGTTCTCGCAACTGCGCCATTTCGCTCTGGTCGATGTCCCCTGGGCCATCCGAGCGTCTCGGCGCCGTCTCATCGACGCCGTTTTCATTGCGAGGAGTGTCTGCGGATGTGCTTAGTTGTTCTCCCCGTTTCACGACATCGCCCCGTTCCCTGAACTCCTCATTTATGGTGCGCTCTGCGCACCTCTGGGTGAGTCTATCCAGGTGATCTCTGCGCGTGGGTTTCGCGCGCCCCACGCAGATTCTGATGAAAGGCTCAGAACACACACACATGGCACGGCTCATCTGGCATACCCGTTCGCGCTTGAGTCGGCTCGATTGCATTCGTGCGAGCAGGGCGAGCAACAGTCGGGCACGGAGGTGTTTCAATATACGTCGGCTGTGCCGGCGTTGAATGAGCCCTCTCGCGCGACCCTACACCTGCCGGCGAAGCCGTAGGTGCAGGCTCAGCATTTGGCAAAACTGCTGCCCCAGATTGCCTGATTGCCCGAATATTTTCAAACGATTCCCTGGCCATTCGATGTTGCTCCAGGTCAGATGTTAGCCTTCTGTTCTCTTCGCTTACAACACGAATGGTAAGAGCATTGTTCCTCACCTGCTCATCTGCGCACCCCTCAGCATGGTCCCAGGCTTCGGCCATTCTCCTTTGATCATCGTGTCTGAGTGCCTGAGCCCTCAGCCTATGCCCCTGGAGTGTCCGCAGCGCTTATAATCGCACCTTTTCGGCTTCGAGTCTGGCAGCATCACGTCGGTTACGGAGCTCCTGGTTGTCTCGTGCTGCCTGTTCTCGAGCCTCTCTCTCTCCTTCCCTTCTGGCGGCGTCAGCCATCTCTCTGTATTCGACTCGCTCGGTTTCAGCTTTCTGCTGAGAGACTGACAGCATTTCGTCTTTCCTCCTCCTCTCGGGCAAGACGCCGCTGAGCCACGTCTGACCCCAGCTACATTCGCCTCTGCCTGCAGTGTCCGTCTCTGCGCACCTTCCACAATGGCAACTTGTTCCTGCTCAGCTCTTGGTGCCATCGCCCTCTTTTCTGCCTCGGATTCTGCGAGCCAGCGTTCGGCTTCTTCAGCGGCCTTCTTATCCACCTGCGCCTCGAGAAGAATCTGCTGCATTTGTGCACCTGCTGCCCTCAACTGCTTCTCCTCCCACTCTTGAATGGCGATGCAACGGCAATTATGTTCCTCCAGAGTAATACATTCTTCACAGAGCCACGCAAGACGGCATTTCGGGCACACCTTCGAACATTGTGCGCATACAGGTCGGCGACACGAGCCCTCCGGTTTGTGCGCTTTCCCCAGGCATCGGTTCTCCGCCTGAGGCGGGCACCTGGGCCCGGCGTTCCAGCAGCTTTCCCGTATCGAGAAACTACTGGTGGTCCTGCTCGACGATGGGCGAGTCCAACTCTTGGAGCCTCCACGCGCCCCCTGCTGCAGGTGGGTGTGTACTGGCCCCATCGACATTACACCCTTGTTCCCAAGAGTGACATTATGTCCCTGGGTTTGCTCGTCTCTTTCGTCCTGCATTTCAAGCTCATCAAGCTCTGGCACATTACCTTGATTGGGCCTCGGCAGTGCGAGGTCCGGTCGAAAGAAGCCTTGCGGTAACAGTGAAGAATTTGACAACCTACCAGACCACCCCAAACCAACCCGAAGACCCGAATTTCGGGTTGGGGGGCAAGGGTTCCGCGTGTTTTTACCTAACAGCGAAGACTGGTAGGTTTCTAGTGGTCTCAAAAGAGCTCACAGATCACTCCACAGGGGGGTCCGGGCAGGTGTTGGGAGTTGCCGGGCGGCAGGGTGCCGGGCTCGTTTTTCACAAACAGTCACACACTTCGTGCTCTTCGAGTTCCCAGAACTCCATTCCCAGGCTCATTCTGAATACCCGGATGCAACAGTCACACACTTCGTGCTCTTCGAGATCCCAGAACGCCATTCCCGGGCCACTTTTAGAATAACCGGATGCAACAGTCACACACTTCGTGCTCTTCGACATCCCAGAACGCCATTCCCGGGCCACATTCTGGATGCCGGATGCAACAGTCACACACTTCGTGCTCTTCGAGTTCCCAGAACTCCATTCCCGGGCCACATTTTGAATGCCCGGAGCCAACTGTAGGCCACTTCGTGCTCTTCGAGTTCCCAGAACTCCATTCCCGGGCCACATTTTGAATGCCCGGAGCCAACTGTAGGCCACTTCGTGCTCTTCGAGTTCCCAGAACTCCATTCCCGGGCCACATTTTGAATGCCCGTAGCCAACTGTAGGCAACTTCGTGCTCTTCGACTTCCCAGAACTCCCATTCCTGGGCCACATTTTCAGCAGGGGCAAGAGCACGACGAGGAGGAGGACGAGCAAGACCAGGAGGACGAGGACGAGCAGGAGCAGGACGAGGAGCAGGAGGAGCAGGAGAAGAAGGACGAGCAGGAGGAGGAGGAGGAGGACGAGCAGGAGGAGGAGGACGACCAGGAGGAGGAGGACGACCAGGAAGAGGAGGAGGAGGAGGAGGAGGGGAGGGGGAGGACTACCAGGAAGAGAAGGATGAGGAGGAGGAGGAGGAGGAGGAGGAGGAAGAGGAGGAGGAGGAGGACGAGGAGGAGGAGGAGGAGGACGAGGAGGAGGAGGGGGGGGGAGAGTTACCAGGAGGAGGAGAACGAGGACCACCAGGAGGAGGAGGAGGAGGAGGAGGAGGAGGAGGAGGAGGAGGAGGAGGAGGAGAGAACACCACGAGGAGGAGGACGAGCAAGACGAGGAGGACGAGAACGAGGGCGACCAGGAAGAACCAGGAAGAGGAGGAGGAGGAGGAGGAGGGGAGGGGGAGGACTACCAGGAGGAGGAGGAGGAGGAGGAAGAGGAGGAGGAGGACGAGGAGGAGGAGGAGGAGGACGAGGAGGAGGAGGAGGAGGAGGAGGAGGACGAGGAGGCGTAGGTTGGGGGGAGGAGAGCACAGGAGGAGGAGAAGAGGACCACCATGAGGAGGAGGCGGAGGAGGAGGAGGAGGAGGAGGAGGAGGAGGAGAGAGCACCAGGAGGAGGAGGACGAGCAAGAAGTGGAGGACGAGAAAGAGGACGAGCAGGAGGAAGAGGAGGAGAGGTGGAGGATGAGGAGGAGGAGGTGGAGCAGGAGAAGAGGAGGAGGAGGAGGAGGCAGGCTGAGGCTGAGGCTGTGACTGCGACTGCCGTTGCCGCTGCGACTGTCATCGCGAATGCGACTACGACTGCGAGAACAGCAGAATTCGACAACTGGATTTTCATCTGAATCTTAAGGGGAATGCTTTCAGGTATGCTTCTACACATCGCTGTTAGGTTGCTTTGCCGGGATAATTTTTCTAAATGTTTCCCACCCCCCCCCCACTGGAAATCTACGGTAAATCTGAGCCTACGGGTTGGGTTGGGGTGGTTTGGTGGGTGGTGAGAATTAAGGTCGTCAGGATCGCCCTTGGATCTCTTTGTCTATGGGAGCGGGGTGGCACCGGCTGGCTCTCTTGCGTGCCTTACTGGACGCGGGATACCGGGCGAGCTCACATTCGGCTGAGCCGACGAACTCCCCTTTCCAGTATACGGGGCTTCTTCCATCCCCGAAGTCGTCATCTGAATCAAGAAGGGTCTTCCGAAGTTCATCGACCGGCGCATAATCAACTGTCTCGTTCCCAGACAGGTCTACGCCAGAGGCGAGCCCGTCAGACCCGTCAGGGAGAGGATCAAGATGGCGTGATGGGCCGGGCGACATATGAAATTGAACATATACTTCATTCTTCTCCATTGAGTGTGAACTCTCATCCTCTGATTGTCCGCCGCTCCCGTCCTCGCCCTGTCCATGTATCAAAAGCTGTGATACTTGCTCCATGTTGCGATTTTCTTCGTCTGGCATGTCTATGGGAACATGTCCTAGCAACTTCTCTTTTCCGCGGTCCGAGCCAACCAGTGTCTGAGGGCTCGAATGCGCCGATGCAACTTCAGATGGCCTTCTGACGGAAGTATTGGCTGAGCCAAACCTTCCGCCGGGAGTTTGAGCTCTGACCCTTGTTTGTGTGTCAACGGGGAAATCCCCTTCTGTCAAATCGAATGCAGATTCCACTGCTTGCCTTCTGGGAGGATTGAGAGAATGTGGTCGCCTCGCGAAAGCGCCTACTTCATCCATGCGCCCGGAGCGGCGTTGATGTTCTACTCCTCCGAGCGCCCCTTCCTGCGATCCCATGCTAAGCGAAGCCAGCGGCTGAGCCGTCGTTTCGGCTGATTACCGGCTTTTTGCCTGGATATTCAAAATCCCTGCAGTGTGTTCCAATGATGTCATGTTCAGGGGGCTCCGCTGAGGCCATGGCGAGGAAGGAGTGCAACGTTAAGCTGGCAGTAAGGTAACCCTGAAGGAAGGAGGCCGGCCCGCCGGCCGACGCGCGCGCGCGGCCGCAGGCCCGCTCCTTCTCTGGTTTCCCGAGAGCCAAACAGCTGTAAAAGTAACAGATCAGTCAAGCAGTGCAAAGCGAAGGGAACAAGGGGGGCAGTGGGATGGCGATGCGGAAGGAGTGCCTTGACTATGTTAGATACCCCGCTGGGCGGCCTGGGCACGTAAAAACACATGGCTCCAGCTCGGGAGCTCCATGTTATACACCCCCGTGGGTGGCCTGGGCACGCGAAAACACGCGGCTCCAACTCGGGGCACCCATGCTGGATACCACCTTGGGTGGCCTGGACACATAAGAAGACATGGTTCCAGCTGGGGACTACCATGTTAGATATCCCCCTAAATGATCATCCCCCATCATACTCATAATTATCATGGGCACTCGTCATCAACGCCATCATCACCATTCTCAACATCATCATCACACTCACAGACACATGTGGCTCGAGGTCTCTGGCGCGCCCTCCCCTGAACCCCTTCCGCATCCCCCGTGTCCGACACAACACCCAGTACCCAACAGCCCCCGTGTCCAATGCAACGCCCTGTGCCCAACATACTCCCGCTGCCTGACACCCTGCTTGAGAGCTCTATTAAAATCCCGATCCCGCCCGCCGCCCGCCCGCCCCCGCTCTCCTCGTGCTCAGCCCTGTGTCCAACGCAACTCCCAATACTGAACAGCCTCCGTGTCCTGCACAACACCCAGTACTCAACAACCGCTGTGCCCAACACAGCGCCTTGTACTCGACAGGCCCCCGCTGCAAGACACCTTCCTCAGGAGTTCCATCGAAATCCCGGCCCCGCCCGCCGCCTTCCACCCGCCCGCGCGCCCGCCCGCCGCCCGCCCCCGCCCCCGCCCAACGCGTGCCAATGCATGCCAACGCATGCCAGTGCATTCCAAAGCATGCAAATACATGCCAAAGCATGCCAATCCGTGCCAAAGAATGACAACGCATGTCAACGCATGCCAATGCGTGCCAACGCATGCCTGCCAAAACATGCCAATGCGTGCCAATGCAAGCTAATGCATGCCAGCGCACGCCAATGCGAACCAACGCGTGCCAATCCATGCCGACGCATACGAATGCATGCCAATGCGTTGGCATGCATTGGCATGCGTTGGCATCTCATGACATGCATTGGCTTGCGTTGGCCTGCATTGGCATGCCAATGCGAGTCAATGCAAACCAAATGCAAGTCAAGGAATGCATGCCGATGCATGCCAATGCGTCGGCATCCCATGACATGCATTGGCTTGCGTTGGCACGCATTGGCCGCCGCCGTCCTCGTCGTCGCCGCCGTCGTCGTCGTCGCCACCGCCGTCGTCGTCGCCGTCGTCGCCATAATCATCATCACCACCATCATCAGCATCATCATGATCATTATCACCATGCCATAACCGTTATCATTGTCATCATGAGAACCGTCCTCCTCATCATCATCATCAACATCATCATCGTCATCATCATCGAACTATCTTCATCATCACCATGAACGCCACCGTGCGCTGGAAGCGAGACGTCATGCTCCGGAGCCTATACAAGCTTGCTCGGCGCCACCCCCAAAGCGATATCCCCGGGCCCACGACGGGGCCCCACTTCCGGCGCCTTCCCCGCCCCCCCCCCGCCCCCCGCGGCCCCCCTCCCGCGCCCCCGAGTCCCCCGTCGGCGCCTCCCCCGCCCCCCCCCCGTGCCCCACCTGGGACCCCCCCTGCAAATCCCCGGGCCCGCACCCCTGTGGCGCCCCCCCTGGGCCTTCTCTGGCAATCTTTTGCCTGGATATTCATGCCCCTTGCAATGCCATGTGGGAATGAGTGTACTACTAAGCTAGCGTAGGGGGTTAACCCTGAAGGAAAGAGGCCGGCCCGCTGGCCGACGCGCGCGCGGCCGCGGGCTCGCCCCTCTTCCGTTTCCCTAGAGCCAAACAGCTGTGAAGTAACAGATCAGTCAGGCAGTGCAAAAGGAAGAGAGCCAGAGGGGCAGCGAGATGTTGGCGCAAGAGGAGAGCATTGACTCCCCCCGCGGCGGGGCGTGTAGAGTCGCTCCGACCCCCCACCCACCTGGCCTGTACATTTGTACAGCCACAAGAGCCAACCGGAAAAACATTTTACGGCTCGACTGTGGTTGCCAGGGGGCAGAAGACCGAAACGACCCGACGAACCCCGCCAGAGCTAACATCTAATGTCAGCTCATACCAGAAAGTTCTTGCATACCTGGTGCACCCGCATCTCGCTGGACACGGGGCCAATCTCGGCGAAGTCGTACTGGTCCTTCTTGTGCACACTCATATCGGCCAATCTTCGCCCCAGCCTCGAGAAGCATTCCAATCGTCACTGGTCCGACAGTTCTATCGGTGCTGATCTCGCTGGCGACTACCGTATCTCTCTCTTCCCCTGCTGGTACTCCAGCTGTCTGACTTGTCCTTGCCCTTGCCCCTGTCGGCCGGCCTCGCCTTCGGCGTAGGTGGCGGCGGTGGCTCCGGCACGGTGCGGTCATCGTTGAATCTATTATTGTACACGTTCACGCTGGACCAACGCCAAGTCTTAAAGCTGTCAGTGATGTGCCGATTACGATTCACGTGAATAAAATATCCCTGGATGTCTCCGTTGGCGTTCATGTCAGGGTCGTCCTGGAGCAGGCCCCAGCCGCCATCGTTTGCGCGGCCGCCTACTTCGACAACGGGTTCATCGGAAGGGACCGAGCTCGATCATCCCACCCGGTAGTAGCCGTCAGCGACCTCCGGCCACGTTCGGGGTCGCTGCCCGACGCGGCTGAACCGGTGGGCACGGGATTGTAAGGAGCAGGCCTAGAGGCTTGCCTCTCGGTCCAACCAGCCCTCGGTCTCGAGAGCGCTCGAGCATTCCGCTGGCCTCTCCACCCTGAAACGGCAGGGCCGCTCGGGGCTTCGGCATCAGCTGGAGGGGTCACAAAGTCTGCAGAAGGCTGAGGGGCCGCTGGAGGAGGATTGGCTGCGCCGATTTCCTCCTTCTGGTTCATGACGCAATTTATAAGACCAGCGGCATTGTCAGCAACGAAGTATCCATAGCGGCTGATGGTCAAACGAGTTCTGGCATTGTGGGGAATCTGATTTGTCTTTTGCATGAAATTGACAGCGAGCTGTATCTTTGAATAGCATCGCCTGACAGCGACCAAAACTTCTTTTCCTAAGCCGTCGGTCCACGCATGCATCAGATCGAACGAATTGATCGCAGATCTGATTCGGCAGTCCAAAGCATATGCGCCCCTCATTCTGTCATCACGGCTAATGCCCGTATCAGTCGAGGTCCCTTGTACTTCATATCCTGGAAATGCAACATGAAATCTCTCTGCCATGACTAAGAATATAACCTCGCGGACGGCCAACAATATTCGTCCCCATCGTCCATGGGTGGGGATTCTGTTAACGGGTTCATCCCATATTGTGTCCACGAGCTCAGGCAATCCAGGCGGCACTGCGTGAACTGTATCAGTCTCTAACGGCAGCGCGTATGCCGATGTGGTCAAGTACTCCATCCTGTGACGATGTAGCATACTTCCGCGCCCCTCGACGTTCCCGCGAGTTCTTCACGGGTCGCTATGGCTTCATCAGAGCGGCTGGGCCGGTGACAAAGTCTAGCAATCACCTGAAAGTCAATGTTTCCTACTACATTCGAAACAGGCGCACTAGCGCGTCTCAACCCATACGTTAGCGTCTCGATCGATGGGACAACAAAACCCATTGATGCCTGGTTTGCTCCCCACTGGTCCCAACCTTCTGTTGGGCTCAGTTGGGTAGCATCAACGTGTGTCCAATCAGAAACGACAAGAGCAGAGCATCGAAATGGGCGATTGGATTGATCTACGTCTGGCGTCCATATCAACGGCCATCATTGCGCCGAAGTCGGCGCGCTCTCATTATTCGTTTGGGCCTTGTGCTTCAACCAATTCATAAAACGAAGCATCAAAGGCTCGAGAAACTGAAAATATGGTTCATGGCGCGCCGGCGGCTGAGCCGTAGCGCTGTCGGGAATCCAGGTTGGGACAGTCCCAGGCCGCCCATTGGAGACGGTTTGCCCCCCCCCCCCCCCCTCCCTAGCGAGCCTGATGCGAACGTCGTTTTGATTGGCAACCCATTTTCACTGGTGTTGCTCTGCTTTGTTCAAGTTGTCAAACGGATCAGCAGAGCTCTTGTTCATGTTCTTCAACCTCTCAGGAATCACACGCGACTCGTTCTCCGCATGCGGGGGATTACGCAAATGAGGAAATAATCCCAAACTCGTCCATGCATTGACCAGGGCACCTTGCCATGCCCTGAAAGGTAATCCTTTTCGAAAAGTCTGTTGATACTGGACTTGGGTCAGGCAATGGAGACAATGGCCTAGCCCGGCCCGCGCGGAGTGGAAATTCTTACATATGAAGCTTCCATCGTCGGTCCACGGTTCCTGCATGATGAAACCAAGCTGCTCATCGGTCAACCGGCGTGTGCCGACGATCCGCATGTTTCCATCAGAAAGCACACGCGGTCTGATTGAATCAGGCGAGAAAGTTACCTTATATGCAGTCCGCTCTTGAGAGACATGTAATTGACAAAGCGATATGTTGATCATGTTGTTCAGTGACCTGGATCAATGCCAATTGTGCAATGCGGGCTATGTCATTAAAACGTGCCTCCTCTGTCGTCACAAGAGTACCGCCGCGGCAGATTCGATATCGTAGGCGAGTTGTAACGCGCCCATTGAAAACGACAATGCACTGCCAATTTACCTTGTGCGTCGTCGCGATCTCCCAAAGAGAAGGCGTTATGGCGTTCGGCCAGGTTCCCCGAGTTGGAAGTCCCTGTCCCGTGGGGGCAGAACCTGGGCACGGGTTTCTCTTGACAGGCGGAGCCTCTCCATCCTTCCTCTGACAAAGCCAGTGAGGGATGTGCTCTTTATATCATTCAGGGAAATCGCGTCTCGCCGGAATCAACCGAAGAAGTCCGCAGTCAGGTTCCCTGCATAATCCACTAAGTTTGATTGGATACTGAATTGTTCCCGATTATGTCGTTGACTCCTTAATCGCCTCCATGCTTGTGATATGCAACAAGTGCCCATGACATTTCGCCATTCCGAACTCACGCGGTGCATGCATGCGCTCTATATTGCGGGCGAAACAAGAGTGCCCTTAGCACGCGCGGTGGAACGCTGGAAGTGATCGACGAGCACGTTTGTCTCGATCAATGGAAACTATCACGTTTACATTTTCCTCATCAACGACTGAGTCGCGTGAGACATCTGGATTGAGAAAAGTATTCCAACATTTCATCGGCCCTCTGTTTTCGATGCGATCGATGTCATCGGCCTTGACTCCAAGGATTTCAACTTCGCCAGGCGGTAGCACGGTTAAACCGTGCACTGCAAGGGCAATCGTGGCATGTGTCAATCCATCGTTTTCCATCTTTCAGATGAGGTCACAGAAATATACCAATCCTCCCGATGATCGAGCAAATTCCGCACAATGTCTGGTAATGCATAATGCACAACCCCCAATGCCAATAGCAGCAAGATGATTGCGGTGACTACATTTACGCCAGAACACAGAGCTTCCCAACAACAAAGAACTCTCGCCCTCTCTCTCCACTTCCCTTCCCGCTTCATCGGCTAAGCCGCGAGCGTCAGAGGGTGAAAGAAGGGGAGACAGGGCGGGATGGACCTCCTGAGGTAGTTGGTCTGGCTGATCGTCCGAACCATACTCTGCTCTGAGGAACAGGATAGCTTGATCGAACAACTCGTCCTTGATGTCTCCAAGCAATGTAAACGCAGGGTCGCGTACAATTCCAGCATTTTGTCCCATTGCGTTATAGGCGCGCCCGCGAATCGCTGCAGCGCGGGGTGGCACAGGGCCAGCCCTGTGAGCTTTAATGATTTGTTTTCGGAGCTCGTCAGTCGTGGGCTTTACGCTAACGCGTTCTTCGTGCTCAAGGTATAGCTTCTCCCCGGTGATGGACAGCGTCGTATGATTTACAATCCTCGTCCGTCCCGGGGCGCCCTGTTCCCCTGGAAGAGGCTGTCTATGTTCAGAAGATGGCGGAAGTGTCACGCGCGAGAACAGATTCGAACTTCCTGGATCAATCCCAGAGTCTGCCTCCACCGCAAATGACAAATGGAACCTGTCCCCAGAATCGGGGATCTTCAATCGATTGTGAATCTCTGACGGCGGAGCCGCAGGGCGGGAGTCCTCGTCCTCATCCTCCAGCCCCTCCGCTGCGTCCTTATCGGCGCCGGTTGCGCCGGGCCGACCCATAGAGGCAGCGACGCATCGGGCATGAGGAGCTTCGCATGACACAAAATCCGCATAGATAAACCCAACTCTGACATGGTAATGAATCTTTAATCGGTTCGTGCTTCTTTTCGGATGCCGCCGCCAAATAACGCTTGGCCCAGGTGGTCACGTCTTCAATGATATGCTGCGCTTCCTTGTCAGTGAAAGCCCTTGTCCCTTGAGGTAGGTTCCCGCCCGGGCGAACATGCCAGATAAATTTCAACTCATTCTCGAGTGACAGCTTGGCTCGGTCCGGCTCTGGCCCAAAATGTACGCGCAGAAGATATCTGGCAATCTTAATGACAACCGACACAGAGTCGTCATCTCCAAGATCCCGCGGGGGCGTTGGCGCGTCGCCGTGCGGTCTAGCCGCCGGAGCTTCACCCTCAGCGGGCCCCGCCGATCGTTCGCCATCCAACGCTGGATCCGCAGCAGGGGGATCTGGCAAGTCAACCAAATCTGCTCTGCGTCCTTCTGGAGTATTTACTTTAATGTTTATTTGGCTAGCGCTGGCTGAGCCAGGCTGCTCTTTTTGCTCTTCGGCCGACATTCCAGGCGCTCCCTCTCTGAGTCTCGGATCCACCTTCGGTGGGTCTTTTGGCGGAGCCGTCGGAGGCGAGAGGGTTGCAGCTTGACCTCCAAGAACAATTGGTCCCGCTGGGATAGATGGGGGAGGGTCTCTCAAAGTAGGTCTCCAAGCATCCCTAATCCCTGGCGGAAGCGCCTTCGCTTTGGCCATAGTGCCCTGATCGATACCATTCGGCTTAGCCAATGGAATCGGAGGAGCGGGCCTTGGGGGCGCTGGGGGCAGCTTCGGCAATGATTCAGCCGGAGGCTGGGTTCCGGGCGGTCTGCTCCAGTCCGGGGACTGGATTCTGGCTTGATCATGGCCGCTCGCTTGATATGCCGATGGGTTCCCCGCGCCCGCCAGCGGCGGCGGCTGCTTGGCCGACTAAGTCTCCGCCTTCGGCTGCGGCGGCTGCGGCGCCGTCGCAGCCGCCGGCGCTGGCGGTGGCCTCAGCAAGCGTTGTTCAACAGCGGGCGCTGGTGGCTTTGCGGGTGCGTTCTGACGCTCGGCCCCAGTGCCACTCGGCGGAACCGGGGCTCGGCAACAGGAGGCAAGCCAGAAGCGGGCCCGCCCGCTGGCTGAGCCGGTGGCTTGGCCGCAGCTTCATTAAAGGTTTTGTCTCCCACGGCCTGTCTAGCGATTTTTGGCGATCCGCTCAACAGGGGATGCGCGCATGCAATCTTGCACCCTTATTCTGCACATGTGTCCAAACATCCTCCATCGAGGGATCGTAATCAAGATATGGCGAACCGTTCTCCTGCCATTCCATTGATTTAAAGCCTGGCACCCATTTGCACTGTTCCTCTCTGGCTCTGTGTCTCTTTCATTCGTCGAGGATCTCTGGTCGACCGCTTCGTCATCTTCCAGAAAGTTTCGCATCAATGCCCACGTGCCCCCCATTCGCATAGAGAGCGACGGGGGCCCAATGGTAGATGCGTATCGCAGTCATGACAATCTGAGCGGGGTCTTGCGTACACCTCTGTGTAGGACCATCGCAACCCGTGACACTCTTCGGGTGGCTCCAGAACACAATCTCCGCTGTGTTCCAATAACTGGGGTTGTCATCAACATACGAGAACGAATATACCCCGACGTTGGCTTTCTTCACATTACCCCCGTACTCGAGGTCCGATGGGGGGATTTGATACCCTTCCAGGGGTGCATGGAGTGCCCCTACAGAAGTTCCATGGGACTGCCTCGTCCAATTCTTTCCGGTAGTCAATTCCCCAAACTTTTTATCTTCTGCTCTAAGACGAAGTGTCAATTGAACGCAATATTCTTTGTCTGTATGCACCTGGACTGCTGCCTTCTCCCACATAATGCGATCGGCAACGTCTTTGGCCTTCCCGCCACCGAACGATCACGTCGCGTAATGGATAATTTCGCCCAATTTGGAATCATATATTCAACGGAAAAGCATGTTTTTGGTCGACCGTTGAAGCAACTGTTCCGCCAGCCATTGGTTCCCCTGCACCGAAGCACACAAGCGCTTGAATGCCGAATTATGCGCAGCGGGCTCGCCGTTTCTTGCCCTCTGCACCATCTCATTGATGTTCTCTCCCGGCCATGAGTTGGTTGAGCTACAGCGACGATTGGTCAGCTCCCTAGCGTTCAAGGGCTTCAAGAACGCGATTCTATCTTTGCTCTCGCCTAGAACAACCGTGGCATGGTGCGGCAACTTGATGGGCCATCTGCGAACTCCGTCACTGTCCGGAGGAGGGAACCTTCTGCATTTGCAATTGACTTGCCCCCCTGTGACCTCAGGGCATATCTCCCTCAACTCTCGCTCAGTGCGCCCCAGTGGAATTTCGGCGGCCTGAGCCCGAGCAGGCTCAACGGATCGCGCGCGAAGCTTTGTGGACTCACGGCTGCGCCGGGTCCAACAACAGCCCCTGCACTCCCCGGGCTCTGCGCGACTGCGCCGGCAGAGCCGGCAGTCGGCTCGGCAATCTTCACTTCGACTTGATTGCTCGGCCTGCCCACCAGCAGACTGAGCCTCAGAGGCCCGCCTAACAACCCGCGCGGCTGTGCCGGCGGGAGATAGAAAAGCGGACTGCGAATTTTCTATATTAGAATTAGCCTGTTAATGTGCTGATCAACTATAATATTCTGCCCGGTCTGTCTCAAAGTCTGCCCCCCAGGGGGCATGCCAGGAATATATGGTTGGCTTCTCTCTAGGCAGACACGAACGAAATTCATCCCATTGCAAATAGGCCTCATATCCAAATCCTTTCGATCAGAAATCGCGCCACTTCTTGGAAAACAAGAATGTCGCGCCCCACTACCCGCAACGGCTGAGCCGGCCGGAAAGCCAGATGATGTGAATGGTTCGGAAAACGGGAGCGCGCCCATGGCCGACTTCGGGGCACCGGTGCCGATAGGGCGCCAATCAGTCAGTCCAATGGGGCACTATCTCATCATGCATCGCTTCCACCTGTGCGCACCCATCTGCGCGTGCCTGATTGGCACGAGAAAATCCCTGACGGCTGAGCCACCAGAGGGCTGGCAGAAGAGCCAGGCTGCTAACTTGGCTGCCTTCAACATATGGACATCAAACAACTCAGCCGCAGCAACATTCATTGGCTTTGCTCCTTTCTCCAACTTGTACGATTCATGCTCGCGGAGAACATGATGCGCATCGGTCGGTGGGCGTTGCAATCTCCGACGCAGACTAGCGCCGTCCAGGATCATTATTCCGGGCTGAACACCTCCTGCTATATAGCGCTCAATACGCTGATTTATACTTGCTCGAAATAATGTAGCAATGTCATCCCACATTGCGTCAACTTTGAAGGCGCCATTGGCGGATTGCCAACAGCGATGATCTCCGCCAAAATACAATCTGGATAGCTCCCGGCTTTGAACGACTCGCCGCTTCATCGATCATTCTCTCAGCGGTCTCAAAGAAAGGACCAAACGCCATAATCAACCTCTCAGGGCCAGGGTCCTTCTGTTTCGTTTTAGTCCGTCCAATCAAGAAGCGCTGATATCCATCCGAGATATCGCTCAAGGACCGAAATGTGAACTGCATTGGCGTATGATGTCCTGGAATGAAATGACTCTGAGTGGTAAGTGCTTGACTTTTCCAAATATCTGGCTTAATCATATATCCAAGCAGCGTCTTCCCACAGGCGCCCTCCTTTATATCCCCAACAAGACCATGGAAATGATCTCGCGTTTGATTTGGGATTCCAGCTATGCTACCATGCCTGCCTGTGCCCGTCGTTCCTATGAAACTGACATGCTGGTTCCGAGACTATACTAGCCGGCCGCTCTGCGGTTGATCGGGAGTTTCTGTATATAGAAGAAGGTGCGTGCGCTTGTTGGCGAGGGTGAGGATGAGGTTCCTCCTCCTCCTCCTCCTCCTCCTCCTCCTCCTCCTCCTCCATCCTTCTCTTGCCTCCGTCTGTCCTCCTCCACCCCGCAGCTCCATCATCTTCTCCTCCTCCTCCTCCTCCTCCTCCTCCTCCTCCTCCTCCTCCTCCTCCTCCCTCCTCCTCCTCCTCCTCATTCCTCCTCTGGGCACCTCCCCCGGGGCGCGGATCCACCGGATCTGTCCGGATCTGTCCGGAAACGGTGCCGGAGGCCGCTCTGGGCTCCTCTGGGCACCTCCCCCCGGGCCGGTTTTGTGAGGATGTCTCAAGCGAGGGCGCCGGTTTGGGATTCGTGGGCGGATCCACCGGATCTGTCCGGAAACGGTGCCGGAGGCCGCTCTGGGCTCCTCTGGGCACCTCCCCCGGGGCCGGTTTTGTGAGGATGTCTCAAGCGAGGGCGCCGGTTTGGGATTCGTCACCGGATATCCAGCGGATCTGTCCGGAAACGGTGCCGGAGGCCGCTCTGGGCTCCTCTGGGCACCTCCCCCGGGGCCGGTTTTGTGAGGATGTCTCAAGCGAGGGCGCCGGTTTGGGATTCGTCGGATCCAGCGGATCCACCGGATCTGTCCGGAAACGGTGCCGGACCGGATCTGTCCGGCTCTGGGCTCCTCTGGGCACCTCCCCCGGGGCCGGTTTTGTGAGGATGTCTCAAGCGAGGGCGCCGGTTTGGGATTCGTCACCGGATCCAGCGGATCCAGCGGATCCACCGGATCTGTCCGGAAACGGTGCCGGAGGCCGCTCTGGGCTCCTCTGGGCACCTCCCCCGGGGCCGGTTTTGTGAGGATGTCTCAAGCGAGGGCGCCGGTTTGGGATTCGTCACCGGATCCAGCGGATCCAGCGGATCCACCGGATCTGTCCGGAAACGGTGCCGGAGGCCGCTCTGGGCTCCTCTGGGCACCTCCCCCGGGGCCGGTTTTGTGAGGATGTCTCAAGCGAGGGCGCCGGTTTGGGATTCGTCGGATCCAGCGGATCCAGCGGATCTGTCCGGAAACGGTGCCGGAGGCCGCTCTGGGCTCCTCTGGGCACCTCCCCCGGGGCCGGTTTTGTGAGGATGTCTCAAGCGAGGGCGCCGGTTTGGGATTCGTCACCGGATCCAGCGGATCCAGCGGATCCAGCGGATCTGTCCGGAAACGGTGCCGGAGGCCGCTCTGGGCTCCTCTGGGCACCTCCCCCGGGGCCGGTTTTGTGAGGATGTCTCAAGCGAGGGCGCCGGTTTGGGATTCGTCGGATCCAGCGGATCCAGCGGATCCACCGGATCTGTCCGGAAACGGTGCCGGAGGCCGCTCTGGGCTCCTCTGGGCACCTCCCCCGGGGCCGGTTTTGTGAGGATGTCTCAAGCGAGGGCGCCGGTTTGGGATTCGTCACCGGATCCACCGGATCTGTCCGGAAACGGTGCCGGAGGCCGCTCTGGGCTCCTCTGGGCACCTCCCCCGGGGCCGGTTTTGTGAGGATGTCTCAAGCGAGGGCGCCGGTTTGGGATTCGTCGGATCCGGATCCACCGGATCTGTCCGGAAACGGTGCCGGAGGCCGCTCTGGGCTCCTCTGGGCACCTCCCCCGGGGCCGGTTTTGTGAGGATGTCTCAAGCGAGGGCGCCGGTTTGGGATTCGTCACCGGATCCAGCGGACCGGATCTGTCCGGAAACGGTGCCGGAGGCCGCTCTGGGCTCCTCTGGGCACCTCCCCCGGGGCCGGTTTTGTGAGGATGTCTCAAGCGAGGGCGCCGGTTTGGGATTCGTCACCGGATCCACCGGATCTGTCCGGAAACGGTGCCGGAGGCCGCTCTGGGCTCCTCTGGGCACCTCCCCCGGGGCCGGTTTTGTGAGGATGTCTCAAGCGAGGGCGCCGGTTTGGGATTCGTCGATCGGATCCAGCGGATCCACCGGATCTGTCCGGAAACGGTGCCGGAGGCCGCTCTGGGCTCCTCTGGGCACCTCCCCCGGGGCCGGTTTTGTGAGGATGTCTCAAGCGAGGGCGCCGGTTTGGGATTCGTCACCGGATCCACCGGATCTGTCCGGAAACGGTGCCGGAGGCCGCTCTGGGCTCCTCTGGGCACCTCCCCCGGGGCCGGTTTTGTGAGGATGTCTCAAGCGAGGGCGCCGGTTTGGGATTCGTCGGATCCACCGGATCTGTCCGGAAACGGTGCCGGAGGCCGCTCTGGGCTCCTCTGGGCACCTCCCCCGGGGCCGGTTTTGTGAGGATGTCTCAGCGAGGGCGCCGGTTTGGGATTCGGATCCACCGGATCTGTCCGGAAACGGTGCCGGAGGCCGCTCTGGGCTCCTCTGGGCACCTCCCCCGGGGCCGGTTTTGTGAGGATGTCTCAAGCGAGGGCGCCGGTTTGGGATTCGTCGGATCCAGCGGATCCACCGGATCTGTCCGGAAACGGTGCCGGAGGCCGCTCTGGGCTCCTCTGGGCACCTCCCCCGGGGCCGGTTTTGTGAGGATGTCTCAAGCGAGGGCGCCGGTTTGGGATTCGTCACCGGATCCAGCGGATCCACCGGATCTGTCCGGAAACGGTGCCGGAGGCCGCTCTGGGCTCCTCTGGGCACCTCCCCCGGGGCCGGTTTTGTGAGGATGTCTCAAGCGAGGGCGCCGGTTTGGGATTCGTCGTCACCGGATCCACCGGATCTGTCCGGAAACGGTGCCGGAGGCCGCTCTGGGCTCCTCTGGGCACCTCCCCCGGGGCCGGTTTTGTGAGGATGTCTGTGAGGATGTCTCAAGCGAGGGCGCCGGTTTGGGATTCGTCACCGGATCCACCGGATCTGTCCGGAAACGGTGCCGGAGGCCGCTCTGGGCTCCTCTGGGCACCTCCCCCGGGGCCGGTTTTGTGAGGATGTCTCAAGCGAGGGCGCCGGTTTGGGATTCGTCACCGGATCCACCGGATCTGTCCGGAAACGGTGCCGGAGGCCGCTCTGGGCTCCTCTGGGCACCTCCCCCGGGGCCGGTTTTGTGAGGATGTCTCAAGCGAGGGCGCCGGTTTGGGATTCGTCACCGGATCCACCGGATCTGTCCGGAAACGGTGCCGGAGGCCGCTCTGGGCTCCTCTGGGCACCTCCCCCGGGGCCGGTTTTGTGAGGATGTCTCAAGCGAGGGCGCCGGTTTGGGATTCGTCACCGGATCCACCGGATCTGTCCGGAAACGGTGCCGGAGGCCGCTCTGGGCTCCTCTGGGCACCTCCCCCGGGGCCGGTTTTGTGAGGATGTCTCAAGCGAGGGCGCCGGTTTGGGATTCGTCACCGGATCCACCGGATCTGTCCGGAAACGGTGCCGGAGGCCGCTCTGGGCTCCTCTGGGCACCTCCCCCGGGGCCGGTTTTGTGAGGATGTCTCAAGCGAGGGCGCCTGTTTGGGATTCGTCACCGGATCCACCGGATCTGTCCGGAAACGGTGCCGGAGGCCGCTCTGGGCTCCTCTGGGCACCTCCCCCGGGGCCGGTTTTGTGAGGATGTCTCAAGCGAGGGCGCCGTTTTGGGATTCGTCACCCGATCCACCGGATCTGTCCGGAAACGGTGCCGGAGGCCGCTCTGGGCTCGTGCTCTTCGCGCCAGGGGTGAGGATGACGTGAGTTCCACAGAAATTCCCTCAAATGAAGGGCAGCCGTCCAGAACTTGCGCGACAAATTTGGCACCTGCGTCAATGGGCGGGAAAATTCGGTCGGCGGCCTACCAGCCCGCGCCGTTGCGACCAAGTCTTCGCCAACGAAAGGAATCCACCCGTGGCCACTCACCTCCGCCAGTTTGGTAATGGCCTGCCATTTTCTCTGCAAACTCAGCCGCGCCATCGCGTTACGGAGGGAGGGAGCCACTAAACCAACATCAAGTGTCGAAATCATTATAATGCATTTTGTCCACTCCTCCGAGACACCAGTTAGTGGCCCGACTGAGCCGGCCGCTGTCTGTGCCCGATGCGGCGACGCATTCCAGATGCCTCGCGCCCGGCGCAGTGGGTCGGACCCTCCACGTGCTCCGCCAGAAGCCAGGGGTGGCGTCGGGCCCGGACCTGGGGGGGGGGCCACCGCCCCCGCCCCCGCCCGGCGCGCTGGGGGTCTGCCCGGCATTTCCGCCACCGCCACCCGATCTGGCGGACACTCCCCAGCCTCCGGCTGAGCCGACGGAGGGGGCTCGAGGCAGGGCTGTCGCCACAAGCGCTGCGGGAAGCGCCGGGGGAGGAAGGGGCGCCTCCTGCCGGAGCCTGAGCCGGCCCATCAAAGTGACGCGCTGAAGCTTCTAGGGGAGGCATCTTTGCCTCAGCGGCGGCGCCTTTCTCAACCTTGGCAGTCTCGGCTGGCCCTGGCCCCTCAGCGTCGCATGCCCGCTTCTGTGGAAGGCACCCCTTTCCCGCAAGGGAATGAGCATTTCCTGGAGGTGGCCCCCTTAGCTCGGGCGGCTATGCCTCGGAGCGGAGCCTCGCCTTTCTGGGTTGGGGTTATTCCTGCAATGCCTTCCACTCCCGGTATCCTGCCGGGGCCTCATCGGTCAACGCTGGCTCGACTGCGCGCGTCTTTGCACGAGGATCCGCTCTCACAACTGGAAATGCGAAGTTTGTTCCCCGTTTCTCAACGGCTGTGCCGTCGTGGGGCTTGCTTCGGGAAGGTCCCCAAACGCTCATGATTGCCACTCCGTTCGTGCGTCCATCAACGGTTCAAATCGCGACGAAATGTCCTACGCCCCTTTTGCAAGTGAGCCCCGGCGGACCCAAGACAGGTCCAATGACCTCCCCGCGATCGAAGCTTCGGACAAACTTGCTCTTCGGATCCCCGGGTGGCCCACTATAGAAATTGCATCTCAAGGTCGTGTGCGGGCCAACGTGGGATTGGAAATACTGCCGCACCTTAATGCGATCGAGATCCGGGGGGGGGGGCCATCAAAACTGCACCCAAAATGACGTTGTGAGTCCTTCCAACATGCGGCCCAGAAAACGACCCACGGTTCTTCGGACATCATGGTGCACAGCCTTTGAATAACTGGCTCACTGCACGCCTTTAAATCTTCATTGAGCACGCTGGTGGCGAAATCATTCCGATAATATTTGTGGTGATCCCGAGTCAACGTAACTTGCTGCATTCAACGGCCACGGGGCAATGCTTGTGTGTGGTCGTGGCAAAGAAAATGCATCCCATCCTCGATCGGCTCCAAATCATACGTGTGCTGTAATTCAACATATGTCCACTCAGTGCAGCCCGATCCCGATGCGTCTCCCAAATCATACCGCAATGTCGTGTATGTTACCAGGATATTGGATCCCCCTGACGGCTTAGCCGGCGGGAAATCAACCAACCCCGACTTCTCGACTACCTTTTGCAAACCTGAAGGGATCGTGCGGGAGGAACGCATGCCTGAGACAACCCGCGTGGCTGCTTGCACTGGCATTTGGGGCGCGCTGCGTCGCGAAGCGGCGGCCGCCGGACTCGAAGTCAGGCCGCCCCCTCTAAATCCTGGCGAACCAGGAAAATCAAAGTCCTCACCGACTGAGTCGGGAGATACTCCGCCCCGTAGTATGGTCCCACCGTACTAGGTCTGCTTCCATCATACTTCCTCATCATCTGAAGCGCCGTTGTCACTCTCGGAATCTGCGTCTGTAGATAGATCCTCTGCCGGTCCAGCAAGATGTAGCAGCGCATGCCAGTCAACCTCGGTTTCTTCTGGGACAATTGTTTCTCCTTTCTTCTGTCTTCGGACGTCTGCCCCAGGATGAAGTCTGGGCCCCTCGGGGTCTTGTATATATTCTTGGAACCCGTCTGGGTCGATGCCTCGATGCCAATATCCCGAAGAAGAGCAATAAAGGGTCCTGGGTCCTCAATTCCAAAGAAACCTCGCTTCTCGAATCGAAATTGTCATACAGCCTTCCTCCGTTCGGCATGGCTCGTGTTGAACCATCGGTTCGGGTGGATTCCAAGGTTGGTGAAAATTGAATAATTTCAGAAGAGGCCACTGAGCGCCATGCAATGGAATTGGGTCGGTGACCCACACTCTCGTAATAGGTGCGTAATCTGGATCGTAATACAGCACGACTCGAATGCTGCACGTTTTCCGTCTCAAGGGCAACTTCTCAGTGAGCTCATCCTTGTTCGGCCCAACAACAAAGCGCACATTTTCGAAATATTCCATGGCATCTAGATTTTGCGCGGCGCGGGCGAGAAGTTGTCCTGGCCCAGGCATTCTCGACCTTGGCTGAGCCATCGAGATGTTAGATTGTCGACGCAATCTGGACTCGACATGAGCGAGGCCGAGCTTTTGTTTTGAATCTTCGTCTGGTCTCGAGTCTCGCTGAGGACCCCGACCATCTGGCACCGCAGGCACGTCGCCCACCACGATTCCCCCTGGACCGTCGTCCCGTCGTCATCGGAGTCATCATGGTGGCGTTGCGGCCTCGCCCCGCGCTGGATGCGGTAGCATAGGTTCGCCAAGATCCTGGCCATTGAATGGCGGAGCCGTCTGTGAACCTAGTCGGGCCCCCTGGCCGGCTGAGCCAGCGGAGAGATCGCCCGGGGAAATAGCAGCGTTCTGAATTTGTGCATGCGTTTTCTCGCACGCTTCTCTCATAGGGAACATGGGCTCCAGATCAGCGGCCGTGCCTCTCAAAATATTGTTGTAGACTCGATTGGACTCCTCGATTATCGGGCGCTTGCCTGCCGGCGTCCGCCCCGTGTCCATGTTAAGTCCATCAAGTTGTCTCAACGGTGGCGCGTAGCTTTCGCGCCCCACCATGCCCCCCGCTTCATGTACATATCCGAAGTAAATCCCCGCGACCATCGCCCCGCCAGTTTTGGCGACCCGAAACCTACATTCAGGACGGGGCACGAAGCGAACGAGAGACCCAAACGGAAGGAGCGGAGCAGCAAAATCGCCTCCGAATCTGCGCTTCCATGACGATTCGCCTTCCTCAGGGATCCTCGCGTTGTAGCAGAGACCAAAATATCGGACGGCATACGTTCAAAAAGGCGGGGGAAGGCCGGCTTGCATCAACAGGGCCAGCGCCCCCATCTGAACAATCCCATTGGACCGTTCAGCTACAGCCATGAACTTCTTATTACCAGGGATGGCGGGATCATGTGCTATCTGTAGCTCGATGCACGCACGCGCGAGTTCCCTCGCAACGCCAACGTAGCAATGCTCTAACTTCTCTCCCGGGGCTTTGAGGTTAATCAAAAAGATACACACGTGAACCGCAGATTTGTCGTGCGCGCCCTGCGCTGCTAGGAAATATGTTGCCCGGTCGCGGAAAGTCACCCGCGCGGTCTCGTCGTGGAGCCCCCGCGATAGGTCATCTATCGTAAGCCAGTGATCCATTGTGGTCAGGTGTCCGAACGTTGTGGGATTCGCGCATGGTCTAGGTACCCCAAGCCCCTTATTGCGCGCCTTTCTCTGTTGACGCCTTCTAGCCTCTGCGAAGTTACATACCGAGCAAAAGGGGTTCTTCGGAATCTGAATAAATAAATGCGAGAGGGAGGCCGCGCTCTTCTTGAGTCGCTCAGTCGCTGAGACTGGCACCTCAACCTCAGCATCATCTGGGTCGAAATCGGCTGGCACGTCGATGTCAACAAGGTCAACGCCACCCGAGCCCCCACCTGCATCCTCATTTTGGCCGGGTGCTGCGGCGATCGTGATGGAGCCGAGTCTTCGATCCATGTCGCAAGGCAAAACTCCGGAAACCCCATGCAAACAAAGGCTCCTATGCACAGCCGCACAGCCCTCGGCTAAGCCGTGACGTGGTCGTATACAACCGACGGCTGTATCGCGATTGGAAGAGGATGAGGGACTTATCGAACTCACGACGCCGGCGGGTGTCCCACTCCAACCGCATTCACTAGCTGTCTGAGGCGAATGGAAGAAATAAATGACGGCACCCATGGAGTCTACACCGGATGGGGTTCGGCAATAAGCCGTAGCTGGCCTGCCATCCGCATAACCATGGCTGCCAATCATCTCCTGCGTGCGCATATCTATTGTCACGCGACTCTGAACTGATTGGGGCGGAGGACCTCCCGCAGATCCCACATCATGCAGAAATGTCTTGGCGCCCGACGTCGCGCAACACCGCCGCTCGGGAGTCGCAGGCTTCTCAGCGGCGATCGCGCACATCCACTGACCCAGCGCCTCTCTGCCAGACAGGATCAAGTATGGCATCTTGCCCTCAACGATCAGGTCTACTCTATGACGGTTGGGCAGAAGTAAGTAGGGTCGCTGGCCTGCTTGCCAGACGAAACTACAACCGTGATCCATGCACCGCTCTCCTACTGAGATCACCACCGGTGCTTCTGGCATGGCTAACGCTTCAAAATTTCCATCCCTGAAATTGGGGCATGCAACGCGAACTGAACCTAAGGCCCGTGAAGAACCTCCGGCAGCATTCAGGGCGATTGACTCTTCAAATCGTCTTATCATGCCCATTGCGCCCGCAGCTCGAAGGAACCTCTCAGCAATGAGGTTCTGTCCACAGCCTGCGTCAACTATGAGCCGAAGTGTTCCGAGGTGCACGGGCGATTTCTCTTTGCGCCCCGCGGCGGCTGAGCCACCTGGGACAACCTCTTCCTTTCCCGCAGACTCTAACCAAAAGTGCCGAACCTCGTCAGCTAAGTCGAATGCCCTAATCTGGCTTTCCATCGACGATGCTTCCCATTCAGTCAGCATTCGCCGGTATTCTTGCCTCGGGAACTTCCATATGTCGTCAATGCTCGAAGGCAGCTCTTCTGGGCTGTGGCGACGCACCTCCCTCCGAGCGGCGGTGGGTTCACGAGTTGAGGGATGAAACTTGGCGCTAAGGCCGCGCCGACCCGTCTTCGCAGACCTGACGCAACTTTTACTGTGGGGTTCATCACAAAACAACGTGATGGCTTCCCTTAGAATAAGATGCAAGTGGGCCAAGATTGTGATAAATTCCGCCAGCTTTCCCCGGCGCTCCTGCCGTGTCTCGGAAGAGGGAACAACTTCCTCGGACAACTCGCTAAATCCTAGAATACATGCATTGTATCTTCCAACCGTTGAAAAATTGTCGTCTGAATTATGCTGCAAGCCACGAGATCCTTTGGCCGACGGGGCAGGACACGCGAGAAGGTTTCTACTGGCTGTGCCAGTGAACCAAGCCCCGCGTCTCCCTTGTCGGCTAAGCCGATACGGGCGTCGCGGCAGCCTCTCAACAAGTTGAACAAGCATCAGCATGGAGAGAAAGATAGACATGATGATCATCTTGGCACTGGCCCATATTCCGCCAGCGCCCTGCCATCGTCGTGGATGGCCAGGCGTGTTCTTCGCAAACCAACAGTCTTTGCCGCGTGAGCAGGCTCCTGTCTCGGTGAACACTCTGCACGGTTTGTATTTCCCTTTTCCTCTGACTGTGTTTCAATGCTTGCCACGACCCTTACTTGACTCCAGACTTCGCGGGGTCTCTCCTGGCACCGCACTGTTGGCATTCCCGGCAGCGGCGAGCTGAGCTGATCCGTATTTGTCCCGCTTGATCTTCTCGGCATCGGTCAAGCCTCTGCGCTGCTTAAAACACCCACTTCCAAGGGACTCGCGAGTTGGCGTAGCACGCCATCTTGGTCTGACGTTCCCGCGAAGTCTCTGATTGGCTTCTCGCCCGCAACTGCGTCGCATTGGAGTTGCCAACCTTGTTCGACGGAGTCGAGGAGCGAGGTCTGTCCTCTTTCTTTTTGGACCTTCACTTCCAAATCTCTCGCTTCTACCTCTTCGGTCGTTCCTTCCGCCGGCTGACCTCTGATCGCGGCTGGCGTCCTGGGCTTCTTGCGATTGCTGGGACAACCTTGTCCTGCTTCGGGGCAATTCTTTCCTTGCTTCAGGTCGTCTCGCCTTTTGTCCGTCCGCCTGCCGTCTTGTCCGCAGGCGATCCTAATCGGTGCACCGTTGCCGCCGCGGCGGAGGCTCGTCGTCCACTCCCACCACCCACATTCATTCCGCCTGTAAAGCGAGCCTGTCTACTTCTGGAATTGAGGGTCGATTCATGCTCAGATTTTGCAAATTTCTCACGGTCCTGCATCATAAGTGACTCAACCCGGCGCGTATGCCACTGATAAGAACGCATTCCAGTTCCAGGGGGGCCCGTCGACAACTCATACCATTGCATGATAGCCTCGAGCCTCGGAACCTGTCTGATTTGCTCATAAAAATGAGCACGAATTGAAGCCTTCATTTCATCCGACGGTTCCCTGGCACCATACAGTTATTGATAGCGCTCCATGCATTCATTGTAGAAGTAATGCAAGTCCTGATTTGGCTTTCGTCGGTCAATGGTTATCCTAAACAGGTCGCGACATATCCAGCGTCGCCCATTCCCCGACCTAACGGAACACCGGACACATATGGCACGCATCAGTTCACAGCCCGCGAGAAGACGTTCCTCGATCAGACATGAATGCTCCATGCGGTTGGTTTGCGAAAGACAGTGGGCGTGTTGCACCGAAAGATGGCGAGCACGTTTCATCCTGGCAAACTTACCAAGTAAATTCGTGGCGACCATCATGTCAAGACGCATCAATGCCCTGGAGTCCCGAAGGTTCTCCTTGGGCACCTCGGGGTTCCTGGATTTCGTGATCCATCCTTGCGCAGCCTTGACGTCGTGCCAGGATCCAGCCACCGCTCTTATACAGTGTTGTTTCCATTCGCACAGTGCTTGAACACTCGGGATGTCCATAAGACTGAGCTCTCTATTGTTACCGAAGTTCCTCCAATGCGGATCCATTTGGTTGGCAATGAATGGCTGCAAAGCTGGGCCATTGGGCCAGTCGGCCCCCCGCCGCCATCCCCGCCTGGATCGCCTCCGCCACCAGGCCCCCCCTGGGGGGTCTTTAGGCGGCTTCGGCTTACCCGTCCCATCAACTTGGATGGCTGCAGTCATGCCAGTGCTGGGCGCTGTGCTCCGAACATCCCTCTGATCGTCATCGCGCCCTCCCTGCCCCCCTCCTCCTTCGCCAGTTGCGGCTGAGCCGATGGCGAAGGGGGGATGACCAGGCAAGTCGCAGGCGTCGGGGGGCCCTGAGATCTCAATGTTCAACGGAGCGTTCCCAGGGCTCGCACCTCGAACACACCCCTGAATCGAGCCCTCGTTCGTGCCGAGGGATTTCTCAACAGCTGGCCCTGGAATGATATGCGATTTCATGAGAAGGAGGGTGGGCGCATGTGGAGCTGTCAACAGAGGCGCTCGCTCAAAGTCCGCCTCGTCGACTTGAGCAACGGCATGCCCATGATCTCGGCGAGATTGCTTGCCCAACGTTCCGGTCCGACGTCTTTCGACGCGTCCGAGTGACTCGGCGCCGTCTCCTCGGCATCGTTTTTTTGTTGTTTTTCACAACGAGTGTCTGCGGGCATGCCTAGTGGCTCTCCCCCTCTCACGATATCATCATGTTCCTCGAGCACTATGTACCAGGCGCGCTCTGCGCGCCTCTTGGTGACTATGTCCAGGTGATCCCTGCGCGTGGGTTTCGCACGCCCCACGTAGATCCCGTCGGAAAATTCAGAACATGCATGACACTGCTCACCCGGCTTGCCCGTTCGTGTCTGCGCCCCCTTAATTGCATTCGTGCGAACGGGGCGAGCAACAGCCGGGCATGGAAGTGGTTTAACATGCGTCGGCTGTGCTGGCGTTGAACCAAACCTCCCATTCGAGCCCGCACCTGCCGGCGAAGCCGTAGGCGTAGACTCAGCCTTTGGCGAAGCTGCTGTCCCAGATTGCCCGGTTGCCAGAATATTTTCCAATGGCTCCCTGGCCATCCGATGCTGCTCCAGGTCAGATATTAACCTTCTGCTTTCTTCACTTACAGCACGAATGGCAAGAGCATTGTTTCTCATCTGCTCATCTGCGCGCCCCTTCACATGATCCAAGGCTTCGGCCATTCTCCTTGGACCATCGCTTCCGATTGCTTGCGCCTTCTGTTCATGCTCTCGGAGGGTCCGCAGATCTTCCAATTCTACCTTTTCGGCTTCGAGTCTAGCAGCGTCAACGTGATTGCGGGGCTCCTGATCTTCCCGCGCTGCCTGTTATCGAGCCTCTCTCTGCTTCCCTTCTGGCGGCATCAGCCATTTCTCTGTATTCGACTCGTTCTTTGTCAGCCTTCTGCTGAGAGACTGACAACATCTGTTCTGCCAGATTCTGAACTTTTCGTTTTTCGTCCTCCTCTTGGGCAAGACGCCGCTGAGCCACGTCAATAAACCCTGCTGCATTCGCCGCTGCTTGCAGATCTTCCACAATGACTAGTTTGTCTTGTTCAGCCTTGTGTGCCATTGCCTTGCACTCTGCCTCGGGTTCTGCAAGCCTGCGTTTGGCATCTTCAGCGGCCCTCTTATCCACCTGCGCCTCAAGAGTAGTCTGCTGCATGTGCGCACTTGCAGCTCTCAGCTGTTATCGATCTCGCCTTTGTTTCTCATCCCGTTCCTGGATGGCGATGCAACGGCAATTGTGTTCCTCCAGCGCAATGCGTTCTCCGCAGAGCCAGGCGCAAATGCATTTAGGGCACACCTGTGAACATTGTGCGCGCACAGGTCTCCGACGCGAGCCCCGCGGCTCGCGCGCTCTCCCCGGGCGCCGGTTCTCCGCCTGAGGCGGGCGCCAGGGCCCGGTATTCCAGCAACCTTCCCGTGTCGAGAAATTACTGGTGGTCCTCTCTGACGATGGGCGAGGTGACGCAAGGGCATCGAATCCTCTGGAACTGTAACGCCCAGCCCTCGGGGCCTTCACGCGTCCCCTGCTGGAGGCAGGTGTGCGCTGATCCCATCGGTCTTGCACCCCTGTTAGTAAAAGTGGCATCCTGACTCTGGGCTTGCTCGTCTTTCGTCCTGCAACACAAGCTCATCAAGCTCTGGCACCCTGCCCCAGTTAGACCTCGGCAGCGCGAAGTCTGGTCGGTAGAAACCTTGCGGCAATGGCGAAGGATTAAGATCGTCATCTTCGCTCTTAGTCTTAGACCTCTTTGTCTGTGGGAACGGGGTGGTACCGGTCGGCTCTCTTGCATGCCTGATTGTACGTGAGATACTTGGCGAGCTCAGCATCGGCTGAGCCGACGAACTCTTGTCTCGGTTGGGGCACCCATCATCTCCGAAGTCATCATCCGAATCAAGGAGGGCCTTCCGAAAGGCATCGACCGCTGCATAATCAACTGTCTCATTTTCCGACGGATCTACGCCTGAGGCGAGCCCGTCAGACCCGTCAGGGAGAGGATCAAGATGATGTGATGGGCCGGGTGAGGTATGAAATTGTGCATATTCTTCATTCTGCTCAATTGAATGTGAATTATCTTTCTCTGATTGCACGTCGCTCACATCCCCCCCCTGGCCATGCATCGCAAACTGTGATGCTTGTTCCGTGCTGCGATTTCCTTCGTCTGGCATCTCTATGGGCAAGTTCCCTAACAGTTTCCCATTTCGTGGTCCGAGTCAATCAATGTCTGAGGGCCCAGATGCACTGGTACAATTTCAGATGGCCTTCCGACGGAAACTTTGGCGGGACCATGCCTTCCGCCAGGAATTTGTGCTCTGGTCTTTGTCTGCGTGTCAACGGGGTTACCCCCTTCCGTCAAATCGAACGCAGATTCCAATGCTTGCCCTCTGGGAAAATTGAAAGAATGGGGTCGCCTCACAAAGGCGCCTACTTCATCAGTGCGCTCGGAAAGGCGATGATGTTCTCACCCTACGAACGCTCCTTCCTGCGATCCAATGCTCAGCGAAGCTAACGGCTGAGCCGTCGTCTCGGCTGATAACCAATCTTTTGAATGGATTGTCATAATCCCTGCAATGTGTTCCAACGGTGTCTCATGCTTATTGGGCTCCGCCGATGCCGCGGGGAGGAAGGAGTGCACCGCTAAGCGAGCAATAGGGCAACCCTGAAGGAGGGAGGCCAGCTCTGTTTCCCAAGAGCCAAACAGCTGTAAAGTAACAAATCAGTCAGGCAGTGCAAAAGGAAGAGAGCACGAGCGGCAGCGGGATGGTGGTGCAGAAAGAGCGCATTGACTCTGGCGCCCCCCCCCTCTGGGGGGCCCTCCCGGCGCCCCCCCCCTTCCCCGCCCGAGGGAAACATCTGCATGCTTTGGCGCGCATTGGCACGCCTTGGCATGCTTTGCCATGCGTTGGCACGCATTGGCACGCGCTGGCACGCGTTGGCATGCGTTGGCATGCCTTGGCATGCGCTTGCACACTTTGGCATGCATTGGCATGCGTTGTATTGCGTCGGCATGCATTGGCATGCTGTGGCCGCCGACGACGATGTCGTCGTCGCCGTCGTTGTCGCCGTCGTCGTCAAATCGTCGTCGTCGCCGCCATCGGATCATCCTCATCACCGCCGCCACCATCACCATCAGCAACATCATCACCAATATCACTACCGCAATCGACCGCGAGACGTCGAGCTCTGGAGCCTGCCCAGCAGTCCCCCAGGGGCGAGATCCCCAGGCCCACGCCGGAGCCCCTCCTTCGGCGAGCCCCCCCACCCACCCAGCCCCCCCCCCCTCTGCGAGCCTCGAGGGGGGGAAAAAGAGCCTCGAGGGGGGGGGGGGGCCTCGGAGCCTTCGGCCAGTTTGAAGGGGCTGGGAGGCCCAGCCAACAGCTTGGCCTCAGGCGAAGCCAAGCTCCCGCTAAGTTGTACCGTAGTAACGATATAACGATAGTCCCAGGATGAGAGGAGATGCCATCTCAAGCAGTAGGAAGATCCTTTTGGTCTCGATAGCGATTGTGCGCCACGCAGTGAGGCACAGTCACATTTTGGCAGCCGGCCGCTTGAGCCGACGCGGCCGCGGGCGCACGCTCGCTTCCACCCCTTACGTCCCTCAGCTCGCTTTAGAGTCGGGGGGGGGGGGGGGGGGGGGGGGGCGAAGCGCGAGCCCGTCGCCCCTATGCAGCAAGCATAGCAGCTAACATGCACAAGGACAGAAAAGGATGCGGTCCTAAAGGAAGGTGGACCCGCTAGCAAGTTGCCTCGCATGTACGCGATGCACGCATCAGGCGGCGTCAGACCTTGATGTCTGGCCGGCCCGATATGGAGTATGTCTCTTCAGGTCATGTTTGAAGGTCTGTATACCTCCTATGACTTGTAAGGGCATTTCTCTGTCGATGCCCCCAATGGTGTGGCCATCCGCAAGCATATCGCGGGTGTCACACCACTCAATGCTATGGACGATTCCGCGCTCCATCATCTGTCGTATCCAACTGATGCGTCCTAGAAGGGTACGCTTAGTCGGCTTCTTCAAGTCTTTGCTTAACAAGGACTTAAAAACAGACTCAGCATCGATTGTCAAAGTGACCTTGATGCTCAGGCCACCCAACTCCGGTATATCTTTCAACTGAGTGGGCGTGAGCGGCCCCGCGTGGAGCTCGCGCAGAGTCACAATCGTATGATAACAGTCCTTCAAAGTATGGGCTGCTGCTAGTGTCTCTGCTGAATAGCTCGAGCGGACCTGCAAGCGGTGAGGCTTGCAGTGCGCATCGACCAAGTGAACGACAGGCTTACCGGATGACGTGTTTCCACGTCGTAGCAGGTTTGCCCCGCGAATGCAATATCCTTTGGCGTCGTCATCGGCGTCTCCGCTCAGGCGTCGATACCCAGAGTCGCTATGCAGGCCAACCTCGCCCGTAGGATTCATCGCCTGGTAGACTATCTTCTTCGGACAGGCCTGTAACTTCCTGGTGATCGCGCTCAGTCGTCGCACTGGAATGTTGGCCGGTTCTTGGACACGCTGTAGAGATACAACATACACCATCAACCACACCTGGGAGATTAATGCGCATGCCAGCGCAACCCCGAGGCTGACGATTTTTTTTTTGGGGGGGGGCACCTTCGGCCAGACCAGTTTTACTAAGCGGCTGACCAAGCAGCCACTCTGAACCTAACACCAGACGAGGGACCAGCAGGCGACCACGGACTCATCTCCCAAAGAGGGAGGATGTCCCTTGGCCACTCGCCAGTCCCCCAGGCGTTAGTCTGACCCCGACTCCGAGCCATCAGGGCGGTTCGGAATCAGAGGAGCCTCATCCTCCTCGCTTCGCAGCAAGTCGGACACATTCCTCATCACAGCACGGGGGTCAGACGCAGCGGAGGTGGCTTGCACGGGAACCTCTGGCGTTGCAACAGGCACCCTGACCTCAAACAATTCACGGGCGGTTGCTTCCTCCGCCTCGAACAAAGCATCAAACACTTCATCTCCAGGTGCAGGTCTCTGCACACCTAGAGCTTCATGTTGCCCTTCCCGCCCCCCGCTCCCAAGGTCCACCCGCACCCCCGTTTCTCTCTCGGCAATCCTAGCCCTCAGAGGGGCCAAACATTCCAAGTGAGACGTGCTCGGAGGGATGGGGTGCACCCGCGAAGCGGTCGCAAAGGCACGCACTGCCGCTCCTGACCCAGGTCGTTCAGGAGCCGCACACGAAACTGCAACATTGCGCTGATGATGAAGGCCACGCTTGAGCCTGCTCAGCACACTGGCACCTGCGCTGTGTTCCCTGGGATCACATTTCACTGCCAGATTACGAACTTTCTCTTGAGTGTAGCTACCGCAGAGCATACAGAACACTAGGGGCAGCTTCTCATCACCTACTTGCGTACTAGCTAACTTGTGGCCGTGGTCGGGGGCCTCGGAGAGCAACCTGGTGAGGCTCCTCGAGAGTCCCTTACATCCAACCTCTGGCCTATCTTGGAGGTTACCCCCATGAAAACTTAAACATTTGGCACACCTGTGGCCCCACAGCCAGGGCTCCCAGTCATGCCAGCTCGTGGCGCACGCAATGACCTTACGCTGGCGCTCACGCCGCGGTGGGCGCTGGTGGTGCACCCTCGGAAAACACGGCAACACATTCGCCACGAGGCGGGCCGCCGTTTCGAGACTCTCGATCGAGCTATCCAGCTGCTGCCAGTCGGCTGGCGAGGGTCTGGGATGCAGGTCAAGAGCTCCTTTAGCCTCTCGATCCGCTCGCCAGTTAGCCTGGCCAATCCACCGCTCTGGTGGGGGCAGCTGCTCGATGTCTTCTAACTTCCTATGGGCAGGGGTGTGAACAGCTGGGGCATACTCTTGATCCTTCATGTGGAGCAGGGCCCCCCTTCTCAACCCTCCATAACGTTACTTGGCCGAAACTTGACATGACGGTTCCATGTTGTGCAGTTTGACGGCATTCATACAATCGCTGTATAACGTCGGCCCATGATTTGGTACATATATTGGTAGCAAGGCGAGCTGGAGTTGTTCTGCTGCTTGGCTGGTTTGGGGTAAACTCGGCCACACAACTCCTTTTGCTACATACCGCTGCACACCCTCAGCATCGAAGAACACCCACGAGTAAGCCGCTCTCGAAAGCTCTCGGCTTGTGTGACGAGCGCAAGACCCGTCGCCAGCCTGGAAGAAGGAGGACCCATCAAACTGATCCCACTCCACTTGTTGCCCACTCATATCAAAGAGCTCTGGCTCGTGCACATCCGAGAGGTTCGGCCACTCGGCCGCTGGGTGCTGAAACTTGAGGGCCTCGAAAAACTGCGCGTCCCCGTTCTGGGCGCGCTCGAGAAAGGCCGTGGAGACATCGGCGGCCTGCCGTGCCGCGACTACCTCCGCGTGCTGGCAGGCGAAGATCCTGTGCCCTACCGAGTCGGGCGCCTGACATAAGGGGCAGAGGCCTGGTGTGATGCACCCCGGCCGTAAAGCCCTGTCTTCGGTCCAGAGTCCTTCACAAAAACACGCCATCACTAAATATTTACCCTGGGCGTTGAGCCCAATACCTTTTAACCCCAGACTTGGTGATGCGTCGGAGTGGTTCCACACACACTCTGGTCCCAGGGGTCCACCCAAGTTTCTTGCCCAAAACTCGCTCGTGGTGCCTCTGGACCCCCAGGCTAAGCCAGTGCCCGACCATGGAGGGGGTGGAGTACAGCAGGGATATCTCCACGCCGTTATCATCGCGCCAGTCGAGGGGGGTGTAGGCTTCCCACCCGATACGCTGAAGGGAGAGGTGCATTCTACTGATCGGGCCTTTGCTTTTTGCCCAATTGTAGCCTGTGGGCGGGACGGTCCGCCACATGCTGCACAGCTCCTGAATCGAGAAAAAGGCGTGCTCGGGACGCGTGGTAGCCGCCCACACAGCATGTGACCACGCCAGAGCAGGGGCAATCATGCTCCTCCACATGGGGTCGCCTAGGAGCGCCGTCTTGGCTCTCAAGGAAGCCCCAGCATGTCTCGGCGCCTGAAACGACAACATCACGCTACGCGCGCGCTTAAGTTCAGCATCGCTCATGCCAACAACCGTGTCCCCGAAGCTCAGACCAGGCTTGACCCCAGCCGTGTAGATCTTGCCAATCCTGAAACGCTCCCTGGGAAGGGCCTTCCGATATTTACACAAGATACGGTGTCTCTTAAACATGTCTTTCACCTTGACCCGTCGCTTGCTCCGGTGACCTTTCCCACTCCGTTCGCCCCCTGGGGCGAAGTCACAACCTAAGGTCACCATGTGGGTCCCAACATGTCCCGCCAGTTTCCCAAGCTGCTCCCCTAGGCGACGAGCGACACTGGGCGACGAACCAAAAGTCATCAACTTATCTTGGGCTAGATTGACCCCGAGCTCCTGCTTGAAAACACGGTGCAGGTCCTGCGCCGCTGCGGCCAGAGAGTGGATGACCTCAGCCTCGGTGCCATACGACGAGACCGTGTCGTCGTCCACATACGACGCCAAATCTATGCTGGGGTTCCTCTCCACAAATCCGTCGAAAGGCTCGAGCGCGTACACTCGCACGAAGATATCGTTAAAAATCGACCCTGATGGCAGCCCGCTTTCAGCGTACAACACCGCCAGCGCATGATCAGTGCCTAATCGCAAGATCCGAGGGCCTCTCCAGAAGTTGAACGTGACTTTTAGCACCACAGGATCGAGGCCCGCTCTCTGGCCCCTATCTCGGAGGAGTCTCAGGTCGAAACTCTCGTAGTACTTGGACCCATCCCAAGAGAACCCCGCGGTGACCCCACCATCGGCCACTCGGGCCTCCGCTTTAACCGCCTGGTTCCACACACTGCCTTCCGCCGACTTCCCCGCTCCGAAGGCCCAGTACCTACGTGGATGTCGGTCGTTGAAGGACGTCAGCTTCGGTCGTCGGAGTCGTTCCCAAAGCCTAACAGGGGAGGAACACAACAAAATCGGGCGCAACCCACCCTTCGGTTTTTCCAGGAGGGGGAAGAGCATCCAATACAGCGCCCGAGGGAAGAGTCCTATCTTCTCAACACACTGAAAGACGCAAGCCAGGGTGTCGAGGCCAGCGTCCGACATGCAAGCGAACTGTCGCACGTGCACCCCATCAAGGGGCTGAGCCGTGTGCGGCGAGAACATCTTGGCTGCGGCACGCAGCTCCGCCGCGGTGGCTCTCTCAGAACAGTCCCTATCTGGGATTTCAACTGGGGGTGGGGTGGTGGTGGCATTCCAAAACCCTCCTAACACGTTGGCTTCGTGGGCCAGCAATTCGCGAGGGTCCGACGTGAAGATCTCTGGGCTGGTTTCTATCACCGTCGGTTGCCACCTGGCCTTCAACCTCGTAAGCCGATGCATCTTTCGGGCTGACCCCGCCAGGGCTTCCGTCTGCCACAGGTCCCAACTCTGCTTCGATTTTTGGCCCAGCCCATCACGGGCCGCTTGAAACTCATCGGCCCAGTCTTCTAAAGTTTCCGAGCAATGATCGATCCACCCAGCAAGGGCCACCATGTCTTGCGGCCAAGCCGCCGCCAGCTCACGCGCCTTGCGGACAGTGAGATCCAATCTCGGAGACAAACCCTCCGCTTCAAACGGCTGAGAAACAATCTGCACAAGGTTAAGGGCTGCCTGCACTTCAGTGTGATCAACGAACTTGTCAGCTTGCGTGAGAATGCGCTGACTGGTGTTCCTGAGGTCTGTCATCCCCTGTTGCAGCCACACCCATCCCTCCCCAATGCGCACATCGTCCTCTTCTTTGCACTTCGGGGGGGCCATCACAGGCACCCACTTAGCCCGAAGCTGCTTACCTTTGAGCCCTTTACGTTTTATGGGGGTGCCCGTTCTGCTTTCTAACTCTAACTCCATCGTATCCGAGAAAACTTTCCAAGCTCGGTCCAGGACCCCCCACACTAAACCGACATCCTCGTGGTCAGCTCTACGGTTCGCCTCTTCGGCCACAGCTCGGGCCACGGACCAATCGATCGGCGGTGGGTGGGGCCGATGGGCAGCTCAATTGGAAGTTTCTGGTGAGTCTGGTACACCAGCTGCTGCAGCTTGGTTGCCCCAGGCCTTAAACGAAGCTGAACTGGGCGATGGGGCCGCTTCGGCCACGTACTGTCAACCTCGGTGGCCCCCACAAGCTTGCAGAAAGCCGCCGACGCCATGAAATAATCGATCTTGGTGTTTGCTTTCGGTGTTGCACACGTTTCGATACTGGGCTGCATTAGCATCATGGAGGCCTTGCGAGGCATGCCAGACGCCTCTGCCACTAAGGCTGAGAAATTCCAATCAGCAGCAAACACCGAGATACGTACACCTTCTAAGACTGCACCTGCGTGTCTTAAAATCTGGAGGTTCCGCTTGCTCAGACCCTCACTGGTGAACATGTACGCGCAACCTGCAAGCAACTCGGGCCACCCTGGAATGTCGATCGTAGCAAAGATCAGCCTGTGTTGGATCAGTACACCTCTGGGCAACTTCGTGGGCCACCTCAGGCCGATAGACGTTCTTGCCAGTATGGCAACTCCAGCCGACGTCCGACCACCCGCACACTTGGCCGAAGAGGCACAGAGCATGTTCCAGCCTAAACTCTTAGCTGTCGAAGTTCTCGCCGCAAGATCCTCTTCGGTAATACTTATTTCCTGTGCAAACACCACAAGAGCCTGTGTACTCATCAGTCTCTTCTTGAGTGTGCCCCAGCTGTTACCATTATACGATTCAAACACGTGCGCCTGACCCTCCAGGTCCGCAGGGGCGGCTGCTTTAGGCGGTAAGCCTACTCCGTGGGCCGAGACACGCAAACCAGTGCACTTGGGTCCCAGGTGGGGCCGCACACGGGCACCGTCAAACAAAACTGGTGGCTGCGGGGACTCAGGAGGCCTCAGAAGCTCGGGCGCGCCGTTGTGCCTGACGACTCGCGCCTCGTCGAACTCACCGAAGTTGATACCCTGGCCGTGCTGCAGCACGTCCAACAGGTACCACACAGCCTTCAGGTCCTCGAACGTCTGTAGCCTGAGCCACTTCTCGTCACAAGTAACTCCGAAGAAATGCACAGCGTCACCAGGTAAGGCTTGGGAAACATCTGACACTTGATCGTCAGTAGCCTGTCTCTGATGAAGCACGTCGCCAGGAGCATCTGGCTTGCGTCTGACACCCTCAGATCCCGTAGAACCTGAGGTATGGTTTTTCTCCCTGCGTGAAGCAAAAGGTTTGGATGAGAAGCTCGCCATCGGCCTCGTCGCGCCACGCCACCGAGCCCACGACGGGTAGTGGCTAAAGCTGCGGCGCGGTCTTCGGCTTCTTGAGCTTGGCGCCCAACAGGGCTTGGGTGAAGGCCCGCTTATCGCCACGGTGCTTCTCCCAGAAAGCTTCGGCAGCTGCTTCGTCTTGGAAAGCATCGTCCATCTCAGCGTCGTGTGGCGTGGGCACGTGCTCAGCACCGTTGACGTGGGACTCAGATGCATCAGCGCCAGGATCAGCAGCGGCACGATGCACAGCGAACAACTTAACGAACTCCTTGAACTCGGCCGTTTCGAGCATCGACTTGATCGCGTCTTTGCCTTCCAGGGCCTCAGGAGGGAGAGACAGATCAACAGGCCGCCTGTCACCATCAGCAGCTTGACCAGGAAGTGACTGCACATGCTGCCGTTGCAGTTCAGCCACCTCAGCCTCCGCTGCGACCTTGCGCGCCTTGATCTCGTCCGTCTTGGCATTGAGCTCGTCGAGCAACTTGTTATGCTCCTCGAGCTCTGTCGTGACCTTCTCCATCTTCGTCGTAGCCCGAGCCAGTCGATGCCCCACATTGGTTTGCTGCGTGATGCTCGGCTTCTTGCTCTCGATCTCCGCGCGCACCGTCTTGAGCTTGTTCTCAAGGAGCGTCCGTGCCTCGGTTGTGTCGCCACCTTTGCCACAGGCCTTAATCGCACACTCGAGCTCGAGCACACGTGCCTGTAGTGGATCCTGTCCGTCACCACCTCCTCCTCCATTGGACTGTGCGCCACCGCGCTGACCAGGCCCTTGTCCAACAGTAGGGCCTCGGGCAGGCTTGGCGCCTCCACCGATGAACTGGTCCAGCTTCTTCTGCATCTCAGCCAGCTGGGACTCCAGTTTGGCCTCGCGCCTTGACCCTGCAGCAGGTTGACGGCTTCGCCCAGGATCCAGCCGAGGAGGGCTCCCGCCACCGTTGCCAAAGGCCTTGGCGCGCTGCAGCACGAACGCGGGGGCTTTCGCCCCGCAGCGGCACCGCAGCCTGCACGCCCAGTTGCTGGTGAGCCCGCAACTCTGGCAGCCCCAGAACGGGGTCTTGGGGCCGCGGACCACATCTGCACCATCCATGAAGGCCGCCGCACCGCTGTGCCCGCGACCGTGTCCCTCGGAGCGCCGAGGGTCGAAAGGGCTGCACCGCCAGGTGCTCACTGAAAGCTTAGCTGAGGCAGCCAGGCCAATGGAAGGGGCTGCCCTTCCACCTCAGCCTCGAGCCTCTGGAGCCGGGACGGGAGGTAAACTCCGTCTTGAGCCAAAATGGCTACGGGCCCCCGAGGCTGACGAACATGTCTGGCACCATCTCGGTTGCCTGAGCGTCAGCGTCGGCGCCGGTCAGTTCGGGATGTTGTATAGGATTGAGCCGTTTGATCTATTCATCTTGATCCAAAGTGACATTGCCATCCTCGTCCTTGGTGCATCTCACAGCACAATTGGTATATGTGTGCTTGTTGAAATTACACTTACCAAAACTATCTTCAACGCATGTGACATACTTGTCAATGGTGTCCTCAGTACCGGCCATATTGGTGTCATCAACATGGTTGGCCGTGAGCAAGATGTTGCTCGTCTCGAACTCCTCGTCGTATGACGCGGGTCGGAGACCGAGTCCTCTGGTGGTCCTCCTGAGCTTAAGTGAGAAAGCCCGCGTTGCGTGTGCCTGGTTTATAGCCCTGCAGGCAGTGCTTTGACTCGTCATAGTGCTCGAATCCTGGGAGAGTTCGGAGCGCTGCGGCATCAGAGTAGAGTACCTTTGCCAGCCCAAACTGCATCCAGCACTGATGACATGCATCCAAGATGCTGGTGATAGTCTTGTCTGGTATCTCAATCCAGTCGCATACCGTATACAGCGATCGACAATATAGAAGATATTGTGTTCTTGTTTGTAGAACATCATATCACATTCCACTTCCTCCTTACATTTACCAGGTAATGCAGTAGAGGACATAACTATGTGCCCAGGCCTGTCCCAAGCTCTGCATTCTCGGCATGTGTCGCAGACACCTTTAATTAGGTTGAGTCTGACACCGTCCAGACCTATCTTGCTTAAGATGAGTCTCATCTTGCGCTCCTTCGCATGGAACCAACGTAAGTGTAGCTTGCGCAACTCGCGCGTTACCACGCTGGGGTCAAGGCTTCGTGCTATTTGGAAACGAATTCGCACATCGAACCGTGACCAGTCTGGTAGGCGTGGTCGTGCAGCAGGGTTCCCCGCTGGTGGTGGTGGAGGTGCTTCTCCGCCTTGTTGTCGACCACGTCTGACTCTACCTTGTGGTAGTCGGAGATGGCCATCCGAACTACCAGCTCCACTCGAGGCAGGTTGCCCTGCAGCGGGTTCAGCAGCATGTCTTCCTACAGTAATGTCGTGACTGCTTGCGCCCGCTGCGGGCCCAGCTCTGGGGCCCGGCCTCAGTGCTCTCAGCCGCGCAAGTGGCGATGCGGCTGGCGCCTCGGGTGGTGGCACTGCTAACTCAGCCGGATCTGGCGGTGCAGGTCCTGCTGCCGGCTCGGCAGGAACCGGCGGTATCTGTCCATGATTGTCGGGCAACTTCCAAGGCTTGGCAAACTTGCATTTGCCGAGTGTGAGTATGTGTCCAGGCTTGCTCTTCCCGTAATTCTTCTTACAGCTCGGACATTCCCAGTGGTAGTCGTCCTTATCGTGCCACCTGCAGTGTCTCGGATCTCCATCATGCGAGGGAGAGTGCATGTTAACGTTATCCGCGCATGCAGGACACCCGAGCCCTCCCGATGGGGACCTCGTAATCGAGCCATCAGGTTGTCGAGGGAGACTCGGGTCATCCAAATCGCACCCCCTTACGGTAGTGACCAGCGCGCTGGACGAATACGGGGGGCCATGGAAAAGATCACGGGTTACCTGGAAGAGGTCGTGCGCGATCTGAACAGCCCCATCGAAGAATAACTGCATATGCGAAGTATATGGTGCAGCTCTGGGCAGTTCCTTGTTACATACCGACGCGTGTTGATGACGGCCAGTGCATCGCTTCCGTTCAAAAAGGGTGAGTCAAAGGCGATGGTTGGCCATGATCTCGGTCGGCTTCCGCATCAGTACCCAATGGAAGTCACCTAAGCCAGTAGTGAATCGACCCACGCTCACCTTGCAAATGTTCTTGCTTTTGGCCAACGTAGTCCATGGTGGTATCTGATCCACCCAAGTCCCCACTGGTTGTTCTCGTGAGTCGAATCGCCGAAGATCATTTTGACGTACAGCCACCTTCCCACAGAACTTGTCTGCACTACGATGTTCATGCCAAATGTCGTAGTTAGCCTTTGCAATGAAATAGGAAGGTAAACCAGTTGTTATGCAGCTGGGCTGTAGTATGACAACTTCGACGAAACAAACGTCTAGATAATGCATCACTGCATATTGGACATCCTTGTTGCCAAGGTCCACAAAGGTGCGTTTGTCGAGGTTTCCCCCTAGCATATCTACCTTGTTGTCGTCCGTAGCACAAGGTGGGGATTATGGAGAATACATCTGCATAGGATCCAGCAGGTTGCCCCGCAGGTAGTGCGATGAAAGTCTCCTCTCCATCGTCACTATCCGTGTCGGAGTCAAGAGGTGCGTCGGTGTTGTGCGCGCTACATCCAAGTCCTTTCAGGTCGTCTCCACAGTCGCCATTGCCTTCTTCGACTGTTTTGGGTATCTGACGTGGCTTGATGCCAACTTCTTTGTTCCCTACCTAGGCTCTGCCTAGAAGGGTTCTTACCCGCTTGGCTTAAAAGGGCCGGGCAGTGCAAACCGCCCCCGGTGATTCCCCCAGCCCCATGGGAGCCAAACAAAAGCAACAGCAAAGGTAAAAACAAACGCGCGGTGCCCCCAGTTGCGCCCCATGGGCGCCAAGCAAAAGCAAAAACAAAGGCAAAAGTGAAGGCAAAAGCGAAGGCGCAGCAAAAGCATAGCATAGCATAGCTTAGCATTCGCATAGCATAGCATAGCATTAGCATGGTATAGCGCAGCACAGCATAGCAAAGCATAGCCTAGCCTAGCCTAGCCCAGCATATCATTGTGCAGCATAGCATAGCATAGCATAGCATAGCATATCATTGCAGAGCATAGCAGAGCATAGCCTAGCATAGCATAGCGCTGCACAGCATCCACTATTGCTGCTTCCCCGATTGGAGATGTAGATACAGGTGTAGATGCAGATGTAGCTGTAGGTGTAGATGTAGATGTATGTATAGATGTAGATGTAGGTGTCGATGTAGATGTAGGTGTATAGATATATATATATATATATATATATATATATGTAGATGTAAAGAACTCCCCAGTGCCCCTACTACTACTACTACTGCTACTACGACGACTACTACTACTACTACTACTACTACTGCTGCTACTACTACTACTACCGCTACTGCTACAACTACGACGATGAGAAGAAGGAGGAGGTCGGCGTTCACCGCTCCTACTAATGTTGCTTTCCTAGAGGCTCCAACTCCTAGGTAGGGTCGCACTGGGATAATCTGCTTTCTATTATTCTGTTTGTTTAATTCTGGTCATGGTTGGTAGCGCTGTCTGTTGTTCTGTCTCAGGTGAGCGAAGTGTCGGAAGTTCGGGAATAGAGGGGAACACGCGGCCGCGCTTCATCGAAGGGGGAGGGGGGCGATCGTCGTCGATGATCGCCATTCGCCTTGAGCGTGGACGCGAGCTGCCGTCTCCCCAGAGAGTCGGCCCCGGCTGCTCCCAGTGCAGTCGGGCACGGATGTTAGTAACGCCATTGGGCAATGGTGCGTTGTAGTTGTACCCGATGGGCTGGTCCTGGATCTTGATGTCTTGGATAATCGCGTTGTCGCCCAGGTTCATCGCCACCCTTCTTACAACATGGTCCCACTCGGGGCCATTCTTAGGAGACTGAACGCAAGTTCGAACTCCTTTATCAACTCGACTATGGATACTACGATGTACAGCACTTGTGTGATTTCTTTGCGTCATCCGGAAATTCATCTGGTCGATTAAACTCGCGGTCATGATCGCTAGCGTCTTGTTGCGCCACTCGGCCTTCTGAGCACCTTGCCCTTGCCAATCTAGAATCTGCTCAGCAGGTTCTGCAGGTTTCCCTGTTATGTTGTATGCACATCGCCATAGGTTGGTCGGGATGCGCGTGCAAGTAGTCGCCACTTGCAGGTGTGATCCGCTGGGCAGCGTGTTAGCGCGGCCGTGCTTGAAGCCGAAGTGGCAGAAACGCATACGCATGACATGTAAATCAAGATCTTCAACAACTTGTCGCATGGGACATTGTTTCCAGAAAGCACCCTGGTGGTCCCACAAGTACAATGGTCATACGTAGAGCCCGAGCTTTGGACATCAAATTTTGAATGCGCTGGTAGCGTGGCCCTGCCCTCTTGCCAGGCAGCCCCACATGCCAATCAGCAGGTGTTGCCACCCGCAACAGTTGGTAATCGCCCGAGAGTGATGCACCCAAATACTGTGTACCAGTGGAAGTCATTACCTCTGCATGTGCAATACGGTCACACATGTATCCACGGGCTCGGAGTTCAGCGCAAGCTGTCCTTATATCCTCAATGACAAATGCACGAGAATGATAAGGATGCAGCAAACATTCTTTTTTCTGCAGCGGCTACACAGCTGGGTCCACCGCTGTTCGCGGCAGCCGCGCAGCCGGGCTTGCCACGGCCCCTGCCGCGCGCAGCCGGTGCCTGGGAAAAGAAGACAGGTTTCCCCTCGTTTGCTGACAGCACCTGAGTGTTCGGCCTGTCTGAACAAGCGCGAGTGGCCGTGGCACGCGCCTGCCCCCGTCACTCGTTTCGCGATGGAGGCGTCCAAATGCCTGTGCCATGCTGCGCTGCAGAGCCGCTGCTCGAAGTAAAAAATCAAAATTCTCAGCGGCATAATCCCCTTCCGCAGGTGTCCCTGCCTGTGCGTCGGGAGGCGTCCACTTCGTGCCCTCCTCGTATATGGCCTGGTAAATCTTCGCCTGCAAATTGCGTATATGGCCTGGTAAATCTTCGCCTGCCGAGGTAGAGTCAGTCCCAAAGGACATATTCCTGCGATGCCATGTCTTCAAGGTGTTGCTCACCAAACACTGGGTCGTGAAAGTGGACGTCTCCTCGTTGATGGAGAAACTAATGCCCTTCGTATCTTGTGACATTATGTACGCGTGGGCATCATTCACAGCAGGTGCCCCTGCAATTGGCTCTGAATCAGATGCCTCCTTGACGAGCAATGGATCATCTTCGCACTGAGGGTTGGCCGTAATGGTAAACGACATCGGCCCTTGATCCTCAGTAGCCGTCCCGTACTCGTCAGCCTTGAGTGCCGGATGTCCAGGAGGTGTCTTCATCAGGTCGAGTACCCTGGCACCTTTCCGAATGGAATCTTATACATCTCCGCGCCAGGGATGATCATCTTCTCGTGCCCCAGCCCCAGGATCAGGATGGCCCCCATGTTGGACATGCTCCTCAGACCCAGGATGGCAGGGAGGTTTCCCCCGTAACCTTCAGTTACATGTGCTGAGTACGTATCGAGTCTCGGCACAGCAGGCGCCCCCGCCGGATCCCCCCTTTCTTTGGATGCAATCTTGCAGCGCAGGGATTTATCACATATCGCGGCGCCATGTCCCACTCCTGACACGTAAAGCCTCTTCGTCAGGTTCAGCCTCTTAATGGCGTGTCCGTGGGGGCGTGATACCTGCTCAAAGATCTGTGCCGTCTTTAAACAAATAGTATTGATATTACTGCCAATATCCAGAATAATAATCAACAGACCATTGACCATAGTTCCACCGTTAGCTGCCAAGGCTAGCTCGTGGCGTTCATCAAATAGTCCAGGCACTTCAGACACGGTCGTGCCATGCATGCCTTTGCGGCGCCTCTGCTCCAACACCCAATCGTTTCGTGACAAAGATGTAAAGACATTCCTATATCCACGAGCCTGTTCCGTAGTAGGATTCCCTTCAGAAATCCAGGCTGTAGGATATTCGCCATACGTATATTGGCGTGATGTGGAGGTAGTGGGCAAGTTCAGGGTCCGCGCGCATGCCCATCTGACCATCCGTATTTATCATAAATACCGTGTGTAGCATATCGCGTTCGGATATCCCACTACTGCCACTACGCATGCTCACAGGGCTCTCCGCCCTGCGCTGATTACGCGGACGAAGGTCTCGCCCATGTGGCATGTATGTGCGTGGAGACCTGAAGCCGCTGAGCGCTCCTGTCGGTCGCCCTTTCCATGCGCCTCGACCGCGCATAGTTCACTGGCGCCGAAGGTGGTACTGATCTAGCAGGTGCCCCTGCGTTGTTATCGGTCTCTGCCACCAATGGCATAGGCGCGTCTATAGCAGGTGCCCCTGCAAGTGTGGTTGCCTCCGTTACTAGCCCCGCGTTAGCCGATGATGCAGGTTGCCCCGCTGGTGTCGTCATCGAGACTGCTGCGGTGCCCGCCATCATCGCCGTGACGCGGTTGAACTCTTCACGGAGGTCCCTGAGCTCGTTCGCCCCTCGGAGTACATCTCCATGACGATTGAGTGACTCCTGATATCCGGCAAGGGCTTAGAGGAACTCGGCAGTAATGAGGCCAACACCCCCGCAAATAGCGCAGTGGGCCTCACTTGCGGAACCTTCCATGTTCCCAGCCAACTGTCTATCCACATGAGCACGTACCACTCGATCCCAGCATTGTGCGTGGAATATGTGGCCGCACTGGAGCCGCCAGACCTTGTCGTGGTTCATGAACTGGTCCAGGCATATGGCGCAAACTTGTTGAAGCCGCCGTCGCTGATGATGGGCGGTGTTGCCGATGGCCTGATACGTGTCTGGCGCTCCAGGGTGGACTCACCAGCCTCGAACCGAATAGGTGATACCGTCGATAGCTGCATTGATGCAAGCATGGCTGGACTGCTCGCAGGTGTCCCTGCTGTGTTGCGATTAGCAGGTTGCCCCGCGCGGCTCAGCATTCTGTTGGCCTGACGATCATGATTTCGGCGCTGGCGGGTAGACTGCGTTGCCAAGTTGGCCTGATGCGCCTCGTGCGTGGCTAGGATCTCAGGGCGCAGCTCCCCCATGGTCGGTGGCAGTTTTGGGCCTGGGGCCTGTTGCTGCACATCTTGGTCGGAGGGGGGGGGGGGGGGGGGCAGATATCCATAGTGAGGCATCCGTCCTGGCACACCTGATGCATACCCTGAGCCACGCGTCAGCTGCGACTGGTAGAAGTCGTCGGCCGTCGCCCGAACATATGGGTTCTCGGGCTGTGTTCCCACTCGGGGAGTACCAGGAGTACCACTCACCTGAGCGTGATAGTCAGGATAGAGTGGATGATCCATTGGTGCTGCTGTGGGACGTTCAATAGACATTGGATCGTATGTCGGATGACTGAAGAATGCTGGCACGTATCCAAACCGATCGGGGTTGTCCGGCGATGGACTTGGATACGGAACATACTCCCAAGGCGGCGTCCAGCTGGCACTCGGGAGGTCAATGCCGCCCCTACGCATACTCAAAGCGGCCTCACGCATCTGCCGATACATCCAATTCTTGCTGACCAACTAAACTCTCAGTTCTCTGTGCGGCACATATGTGGCGATGTAAGTAGCGACGTCGCCTGTAAAGTCTGATAGAGCTGCGGATCCATCCGAATGCTTTGGGGCCTCGCCTGCAGGCTATTGTTGCTCCCAGCACTCGGTGGAGTACCACATGGTGTAATAGCTCTGCTCATTGGAGCAAATGGAGTAGGTTGCCCTGCAGGTACTGGCAGTTGTTGTATATGAGCACCTGCAGGAACCTGTATCCATGATCCATCAGATCCCCCTGCAGGTGCCCCCGCATGATGCGTGCCCATCATGGGCACGGTTGAGAACACGACCTCCTGAACTGGAGGCGGATCGGGGCACTTCAAATAGTAGGGGGTCTTTGGGATGAGCCAATCCTTCAAAGATGATGCATCATTGCGGGTCTCGTGCATATCTTCCAGTTTACCACCCGGAAGCGGTTGATTACTGTCCAGCAAATATAAAGGATTGACTCATATCAATCCCACACGATTGCACCAACAGGCATGGCTGGGCAGAACCCCGATCAACTGGACGATGTGGGTTGGAGGAATCCTGTCCTTCCGGCCCGCTGTCATGACGATGTCATTCGCTGAGCGCCAAATCGGAATGTTGTCCCGCAGCGGGTTCTTCATGCTAACCATGGCCAGCACCGCGGAATCGAAGCGCAGGCCGGACTGAATCCGATTGTCACCAGGAAGGTATGGGCAGCCGTGTACAAACTGTCTGCTTGTCTTCTTGCTGGTGTCGTCGGAGCGGCATGACAATCCAATGCTAAGGATACTCGGTATATTCTCCCATTGAGTTCCCTGGATGAAATGACAGGGTGCCCCACGAGCGGACAGGTCCGTAATTCTCATATATCATGATTCGGGGCACAAAATACCAGGGCTGCTGCGTCCGTTACTTGGACGGATGAAGTACGCGTCGTGCTTCTCGGAGGAGTACTTCAACTTCTTGATATGCAGCCTGTTCATTTTCATTCCAGACTCATCAACCATGCCAACAAGTTCCAGAAAAGCATGAGCTTGGTACGCCCAGTGCTGGTTCTCGAGCTTGTAGCGCACCCTCTCCAGGCGCTTGTGGTGGTGACCCTCGTATCCTTCAGCAGGCCAGTTGTTGAGTGACTGTGATAATTCTGCCCATCCGTCGCACTCGTCGCACGATGTTACTTCCCGAAGGAATATGTCCGACACTTGACCTCTATGAAAAGGCTTGTGACGGAGGGCCGTCGTCAGCCACTCTGAAACTTTGCGCTGGTCGTCGTACTCGAACTTCGGCTTGTTAATATCTTCTGATGTGAAAATGCTTTCCAGGTATCCCCTTTCAGTGTCGAGCGTGAATACTGGACGTTTCCGCATAATGTTGCGCACTACTTGGCGCGTGTGTGACTCTGGGCCATGATGAATAGCAGTGTCCACGATGTTGCATTGCACCGCCATATATCGATCAGACCCGCCGTCAACCCGATGATGATACGCAGGGTTGATCTTCATGCGATTGGACGTGCGCATCCTTTCCCAGAACTCTCGGCACCCCGCTGGCACCTCCAACGCGGGGGCAGGGTGCCCCGCTGAACTCTGAGCAGGCTGCCCCCGCAGAACTCTGAGCAGGTTGCCCCGCGGAACGTGGGGCTGCCATTGGCGCGGCAGGCGCTGCGGCGCTCGCCGCCGATATGGCAGCGCCAGCAGATCCTCTGGGCGTCCGTGGAGTTCCTTGCGGGGTACTGATATCGAAATCCTGGCGTTTCTTTTCCTTGATGTTGTAGGACTCGGCTGTCTTATCTCTGGGCGCCGTTCCTGGCACCTTTGGCGCGGTGGCCAATAATTTTTCAGTGCCACGTTTCGTAGAGGAAGAATCCCTAGTCCGCCCTTCCAGCGCGGGCACCCATCCTGTCCTGTGCGTCCGACCTGGCGCAGGGCCGCGACGTGCCACGGGCTCCTCTGGAGTAGGCGCACTGGTGCCCTGAAATGCAGCTGCTGCGGCGGCCACTGCCGGTCCTCTGGATCGCTGTCGATCAGCAGGTTGCCCCGCGTATCGCTGCTGCTTGCTGCCCCCAGGGTCGGGATCATCTGGGCTCTTCCTCTTCTTATTATTGGGCGCAGGCTGATCAGGGCCAAGAGATGGGCTTGATGAATCAGAAGATGGAGGAATATCGACCGCCTCTGGCTTTGGCTTAGGAGTTGCCCTTGCCGTGGCCCCTGCTGGCGCCCCTTGCACATAGCGTATGGGCCCTCGGTCAGGATTCAGATCGACATCATCTGGCGCCCTGAGGGCCATGTTCTGAATGGGGATATTGTGTTTACCTGTCACCAAGTAAATATCGGCGTTTCGTATTTCGACTATGCTTGTCTTTATCCAGCCAATAGCTTCAGCGCGATAAGCAATCCGCGTCCCAGGAGATAGACCCATATCCTTTGTGACAACGCAATCGGGGTTGACCGGGGAATCTGTCTGACATGCAATGTCCGCGATGCCCGAATTGCTGGGCTCGTAGCCTTCAGGGGCAGCGTCCGCAGGGTCACCTTCTTCAGCCATCTCATTATCTTCACCTTCACCAACTTCTCGTTGGCCTTCTTCTGATTTATGATCAGCAGGTTCCCCCGCGTGCCACTCGCGATTGAACTGCGCCAGATAGTGAGTAGGTATCAAGTTCTTCCAAACGAGGCTTGAGTGAACTATTTCTTCAGCGGTAGCGTGGTCGTAACCCTTCTCCGTCAGCTGCTCAAGATATGGCGCAGTATTGGGATCAGCACAGTGACCCCGACCATCTCCATGAGACCACGCCGACTTTTTTTTTTTTTTTTTTTTTTTTTTTTGAAATTCGGGCTTCTTGATGGGCGTCTCATGGGGCAGCCGAGCCTGTGGTCAGCATAATTACGCCTCTGTAAAGCTTTCGCTCCTCGGCGATCGCCTTCTTGACGCCCCGCGTAACCATCTTCTCTTGTGATTTGGTAGGCCCCGCCTTTGAGCGCATGATATTGCCTGCATCACCCCGTTTGACCTGAAGAAGAGAATACCAGTGCCGAATTTGATGCTCATTCCAACCCTGAGCCAGCCAGTACCCCATCTGGCTTGCGGGCATGCACTGACGAGCCAATCCAGCTTCAGCGTAGCCTTTCAGACGCTGTGTGCCACCTTCTGGATATACTCCTCCTCGCAGTTGGTCATCTTGAGGCGGGTTTCCTTCCCCGCGGGCGATCCCTCCTTGGGGGGGGGGGGGGGGGGGGGGGGCATGTGGTCTAGTCGCCTGCCATGGCGGGGCCCTTGGGGTTCCCGCATCAGGGGGATACGGGCGCTGAATGCCGCTCGAACGGGCTCGCGTGCGATCTGGTGAGTGGCTGGGAGCTCGACCGCGACGTGTCGTGCGGTCATTGTCTCCTCCTTCGTCGTCTTCGTCATCGTCGCGATAATTCTTCTTCCCCAAGGCTGGGCGGCTTCGTGATCGCTTCTTGCGGCTGGCGGATCTGCCCGACGAAACGAAAGTGCACTGAAATTCTTCATTATGACCAAGCTCATATTGAATACGCTCAGATAGATCACCAGCGTCGCGCGGGTTTCCCAGCAGAGGGTCACCATCGATTAATTTTACGTTTGTCGGATTCCCACTCACCCGAGGATAAAGCATCGCATGTATTTCCTCATCTGCTGCAGGAGTGGTAGATTCTGAGTCCGCGGGCGCCCCCGCCATGCCGAAGTCGCCCTCCATGGGCGCGTGGAAGTTCTCGACAAACTCAATATCTGCAGGTTGCCCCGCGACGGGTGTGCCCAGCCGTTCTGCCAGGTCGACGTCATTGTGGCGAGTCAACACTTCCTCGAACAGCTGGCCGGCGCAATTCTCGAGGGTCACGCTGGCACTTAGATACCCGGCAGCCACGAAATGAACAATTGTGGCTGAGCCGTCGGCAGGGTCGGCTAAAAACGACTCCCAATCAACATACTGCATGTCGGAGTCCGTTTGAGCCAGATGCATTGACGGACCCCTGCCTCTTCCATCACCTTGGGGGCATTCGCGTCGGAAATGTTGTGCGCTGTGGCATATGTCGCACTCCGTAGTTTTACCGTTGGTATATTTTGGGTTTCGTCGCCGTCATTTACCTGCGCCTGATGCGTGCCTGCGGTTTCTGCCAGCACCAAAAAGCATTTCTTCATACTGAGGTCAAGTAAGAGACGCTAGGAATGCTAGTATGCCTCTACCATGCAATCGCCGACTCTTACCTCTGCCTTTACTTCGACCCTTGGCTTTTCCTTTAAGTGATCGTCGTCCAATACGTCTTACCTTTCGGACTGGTTTCTTCATGAACCTCCGCCAACGACGCTTGTGTTTTTGGTAGCCCAAAAACAAACATTGAGTTGGTTGCTCTTCAGTGAGGTATGTGGGCATATCAGAGTAATCCAGGGCGGTATCTTCGTCATCGGAAGACGCATCCGCATCGGCACCGGAGTCGAAGTCGGGCTCGGCGGGTTGCCCCGCAGAGCCCATTAGGGTCATGGCTTGCAAAGGGGAAACCGCATCAGGCGGTCCCCTAGGTCTGGCCCAGGAATCTTGCGACCCCGAGGCTGTTCCACCATTCTGAGCCAGCCGTGTAGTGGTCTCAGTTGACTGTGGATCATCGTTCCAGACGCTGTTGGCAGGCTGCCCTGCGTTGGCCTCCACGTGGAAGGTCTCGGTTCGGTGACCGCGGCTAAAGATACCACCAATATTGCAAGGGGCCCTCTCAGCTATGTGAGCATATTACCTCATACATTCCAATGGAGCGTCAAATTGTTGTTGGTCTCTCGGCATGTGGTGGTTCAGAGGCAGCAGGAGTTGTTGTGCACGCGATGTCCCCACTCCAAGAGCTCTGAATATAATTACTGTTAGGATTTGGAAGTTGGGGATATTGAAGCCGGTTGCTTCAGCTTCGTAACGGGCTATCTCGAATCGTGCTAGCGTCTGGTCGATACCATCACCCGCAATGTCGTACCGCGCGCCCAATAGCGACCCATATGAGCCAAAAGATAATACCCCCAATCCAGTGGCCTCGTAGTCGGATGTAGTCGGTTGGGACTTATGTTGTTTAGTCGTAAGTCTGCGCGGGGTCGGAGGCGGCAGTATGTCGTATTGCATGCTTCCATGAATTATGTCTTCGACGAAATTCCGAATTGGGGTAGGTGGGTGGACTTCAGGAGTGTAGTAGCGCAGGGATGTAAGATGTGAGTGATATACCTCCGCTTGGACAGAGGTATCGCTGCAAGTTTCCTTGCGGTACTGCGTAGTTATATACATTCCTCCGCGCAAACCCACTGCACCCTGATGTTCGACCATATATGTAGTCCACCAGATAGTGCCGTGGATGGTGAGGAGTAGAGCATGAGCTAACCATCATAGGCCAGCTCCGCTACCAAGTTTGAAGGGGGCTGGAAGGCCCAGCCAACAGCTTCACCTCAGGCGAAGCCAAACTCCCGCTCTGTTGTACCGTAGTAACGATAGTCCCAATATGAGAGGAGATGCCATCTCAAGCAGTAGGAAGATCCTTTTGGTCTCGATAGCGATTGTGTGCCTCGCAGTGAGGCACAATCATATTTGGGCGGTCGGCCGCTTGAGCCGACGCGGCCGCGGGCGCACGCCCGCTTCCATTCCTTACGTCTCTCAGCTCGCGTTGGAGTCGGCCCCCCCCCCGCGTCCCCCCCACAGGGAGACCAACAAAAACCTCGAGGGGGGGTGGAAAGCATCCGAGGGAAAAAATGAAAGCCTCGAGGCCCCGGGGGGGGAAACAAAAAACATCGAGGGGGGGGGGGAAAAAAACCCGAAGGACATAATAAAAGCCTCGGGGGCCCCGGCCCTCCCCGCCCCCCCCCCAAGGGGGGGGGAAAAAAACCTCGAGGGGGGAAACAAAACCTCCGAGGGAACATAAAAACCTCGAGACCCCTGGTCCCCCCCCCGCCCCCCCAGGGGGGGAACAAAAAACTCCCCTGACCCCTCGGACACCCCCCCGGGGGGAAAAAAAAAACTTCGGGGGGGGGGGGGAACCAAGCCCGCACTTGACGCCTCCCAAGAAGCCGCCACGACGGTCCACGAGAACCCAAAGTCGCCGAAAGATCGTTCCAAGACGCCCAAGATGAGCTCACAACGGCCCAAGAAGATGCCAAGACACTCCACGCAGCGTCCAAGAGGCCTCCCAAGAAGCCCCCAAGAAACCAACAGCTTGAAATTCCCTTGGGAAAACGTGCGTTTTCAGCATGTCCAACTTGTTAGCCTTCACGGAGTTGAAAACCGTCCTCGGGGCCCCCACGAAACCCCCAGGACCACCCCAAGACGGCCCACCAGGCTCCCAGGAGAACCCAAAGACAACCCAAAAGAACTCCAACGTGGCTCAAGAAGCGCCCTAGACGGCCCAAGAGAGCTACAAGACGGCCCCAAGAAAGGGCCAAGAGAGGGACCACGAACCGCGAATTCCGGCGGTCCGCCCAACGAAGCTCTCCAGAGGACCCAAGAGGCCCCCAAGCGGCCCCAAGCGGCCCCAAGAGGCCCACATGAGGCACCTAAGAGGCCCCAAGGAGCCCCCAAGAGGCTCAAAAGCAGCCCCAAAACGGCCCCCAAGACCCTTCGAAACTGCCTCGAGGAGGCCCGCGAGAATCCTCGCCACGAGATCCCAACGGACATCCCAGAGCGTGCCACACACTTCCCTGAACTTGACGCATTCTTGCTACTTGTCCTCGCCCTGGCTTCGGAATTCTGCCCGAGAGGTGGCAGACAACAGACCCTGGACCCCCCTTGGAGCCCGAACGCATTGGATTTTCGAGCCGCGTCTAGCCGCCGCGACGGGCACCCGCCGAAAGCGAGGCCTCCTTCTCCGTCTCATCCGTCATTCCCGTGTCGTTGTCCCTCTTTCCTTTCTCCTTTTCCCTCCGCCATGCGAGAGCACCACCTCTCAAGAGCGACAGCATATCCGTATCCGCGCCCTCGCAGTGTGGATTCTGGGGCGCGATCCCGCGGATACGCGTCGCGCGGATTGGTTGCGGGCGGGGCATCCCCGGAAATGCCGCGGGTACGAATATGTTTGTCGCCCACGAGAAAGTTTTTGACACCCTCAGCGTGAAGCGGGAAGCCGTCTCGGAGCCCACCTGGGGCCGCCAGGGAACGGATCGGGACGAAGCGTGGGTCCCAGAAAATACGATAATAGCAACGAGGCAACAGGAACGATGTCGAGCGCCGTGTCATGATTCGGACAAGCCTCGTGGAATGCAGTCCTGGAGGCGCAGTAGTTTATAGAGGGGTCGGCGGATGTGGCGTAAGCCTATATAGTCAGCATCATCATCATCATCATCATCATCATCATCATCATCATCATCATCATCATCATCATCATCATCATCATCAGCATCATCATCATCATCATCATCAACATCGGCATAATCATCATCAGCATCCTTCTAATCCCCCCGACCATGATGGTGATGAGGGCATCATCACCATCATGGTCGTCATCATCAGCAGCAACAACATTACAACCGTCATCGTCTCCGTCACGATCAGCATCACGATCACCATCACCACCATCAACATCATCACCAATGTATACCGTCATTACTATCACCAGCAGCATCGTCATCATCACTATCAGCATCACCAACACCATCACCGTCAGCGTCGTCGTCATTATCGTCAACATCATCCCCATCCCCATCATGAGCATCATCATGATTACTCCAGATTTCGTAATAAAAGGGAGGGGGTCTGAACCCTCCAAGACAAGCCATTCCAGACCTCCCCCGTGGGAGAACCCTCCAAAACATCGTCCCCAGACCCCCCAGGCCCTCCAAGATAGCCTGGAAGAGACCCCCCCCGAAATGAGACCCCCCTCCCTTTATTACGAAATCTGGAGTATCATCAGCATCCTCGTCATCGATCAGCGGCATCACCGTCGTCATCATTGTTATATATATATATATATATAATCATCGTCTACATCGTCATGACTATCCTCATCGTCAGCATCATCACCAGCATCATCAAACTCCGAATAAACATCATCATCAACAGCATCATCAGCAGCACCATCATCAGCATCAGCATCATCAGCATCAGCATCATCATCATCAGCATCATCAACATCATCGTCATCATCATCATCATCATCATCATCATCATCATCATCATCATCATCATCGTCATCGTCATCGTCATCGTCATCGTCGTCGTCGTCATCATCATGACCTTCGTTATCATCATCGCCATGAACCTTTTCATCGTGTTCCACGTCTGCCTTCTTCTCCTCCTCATCATCCTTCTCTTCGCTCCTCTTCCTCCACCTCTTCCTCCTCCACCTCGTCTTCCTCTTCCTCGCTCCTCCTCCTCCTCTTCCTCCTCCTCCTCATCCTCTTCCTCCTCCTCCTCTTCCTCCTCCTCGTATTCCTTCTCCATCCCCTCGCGCCGCGTTCCTCCTCGCTCCTCTTCATCCTGACAGGGGGGGGCAGGGAAAAGCTGGGAGGGGAAGTTACGCAGGGAGACAGAGAGGCATGGGAGGCAAGGACGCAGGCGGGGGGGCGGGGCACGAACGAGGAAGGCTGACAGTTGGGGAGCCCAAGATTTGGCGCCAGTCACGGCAGCGCCCGCGCCGAGCGGCGCCTCGCCACCGTCTCTTTCTGTTGGCGAGGCGCCGCGAGCCCTGTCGAAAGGCATCAGATCTCTGGCACGGTGACCGGCTCCTCCCTCTTCAGCGCGAAGTCCAGCATCTCGAGGTCGCTCTCGAGCATCCGCTGCAGCGAGATCTGCATCTGGAACAGCTGGCGCATCTCGGCCACCTGCTCGGACAGGTCCTCCATCTTGTCGAGCTTCTTGTTCAGCTTGTCCAGCTGCTTCTTCTTGGTCTGCACGGACTTGAGCATCTTGTCCAGAGCGAGCAGATCCTGCGCCGAAGTGTCGATGGAGGACAGGCCGTCAGGCCCCGCCAGGCGGTTGAGAAGGGCCAAACCAGCCTGGTCGCCCTCGCAGGATGATGCCGACTATCCACACTCAGCGGTCCTGGCAAGGGCCATCCTCGGCCCAGGATCGGTGCACACGCGAACCCCTGCCTGGCCTGGAAGGCGCACACACCAGTCCCTCAGGAGCTGGCCTGGCTGGGCCGACTCCTGGTAACCCTGAGCACACAGGCGCGGACCTCTCTTGCGGGGACTACCCGACATTCGGCAGTGTCTGCCAGCCACCTTCCACCGGCGGAGCCAGACTCGATTTCCTTTTGCCGGACTTCACAGACCGTTTGCCAGCTTCCGCCGAGGGCGTCAGGTCAGCCCGCGGCATCCTCGATGGCGGTGCGCTCTCCCTTTTTTTATATCTCTTTCACTCTTTTTTTTTTCTCTCTCTCTCTCTCTCTCTCTCTTTCTTTCTCTCTGCATATAGATCTGTAACTGACACGGTGGATCGTTGGCATCCCCCTGGACCTCGAGCTCGTAGTCGAACGCCACCACGTTGATGGGCAGGACCGGCTGGTTCTTCAAGGGCGGCGGCAGCGTCTCACGGGCCTTCTCCAACGCGTTGAGGAATCCTGCGCCGTCGCCGAGGGACAAGGAGGAGGGAGGAGTGCCATCCCGAGGGGACGCGACGTCCCACCTGTTTGCCCCTAGCCGAATCACCGAACTCCCTGGAGGGACCAGCCTCCAGCGTGTGTCTCAGGCCCTCCCCCGACCCCAAATCCGCCGACCCTGCTGCCGGCGTGCGTGAAACGTTGTTCCGCTTGAGTCGCCGTCGCCACTCTCCCCCCTCCCCAGGGCCCTCCTCAAGCGACCCAACCAGACGAAAACCAAACCACGTTCCAACCGAGTCGTGCGGAAGGCTCTTCCCTTTGATCCCTTCTCCGCGCCGGGGGGGGGGGGGGGGCGCGGGGGAGGTCTGGGGGGGGGCCGCGGAAGGCACCCGCCAGACCCACTGTAAATATTGATCCAAATATATCCACCCACAACCTCTTGATGCAAGAAGAAATAGATAGAGTATGATCTGATATTATACCGAATCAAACTAGACAGTCGTTGGGTGCGTCCACCCTCCCGCCACAGCTGGCGGGCCCACAACCAAAACGGCAGCGGTGAACAGGAGAGTGCAAGCATGAGCGAGCGAGAGCAGCAGCAGAGATAATTCTAAGTATCATCCTATATCTCACATCCCTGCTAATATAACATTCACACAGGAAAAGGAAACGATGCTAAATAATGCCTTGGCAAATTCTGCAGCAAGCTTCTAGAATATTCAATAATATTCTACCGTCCACATACCGAGCAACAGATATCAATATAAAAGAAAAATCCGCGCACTGAGCAACATATATTAAGATAAAAGAAATCCGCGCACTGAGCAACATATATTAATATATAAATTTTGTACATGGGGTCTGCGCACCGAGCAACATATATCAATACATAAAAATATTTACCTGAGCTCTTGAGGGGGTGCTTTCACTCATCATCTGCGGATGGTAATCCAAATCACTCATCACCTGTAAACGGAAATCCAAATCACTCATCACCCCCACCACCGTTCACATCTGAGCCACTGCCATGGCTGGCTCAAAGATATCGTCACACATGTGGTAGTGGGGTTCAGCGTACACGCACTGCTGACTTGATGATGCTGTATGCAATGTAGCTCTTGATGATTGGGTCGAGGTTCTAACTCCTGCTCTCGTCTGCGTCCAGCTTGAGACACCGTCCTAGGCAATTTGCGTAGTGCCTATCCTTCGTATAGATCGTCTCGTAGCTGTCGCCCTCGTACTTGCCACTCCTGATCATCGTCGGTCCCATGGTCTCCAGCCACTGCCTCAGTAGAGCACTATCTCCCAGCATGATTGGTCCATCTCCCACGATCTCGTCATCGTAGGTCTCTGGCTCGGCTCGTACTGCGAGTGTTGTCGTCGTAGCTTTCGGCGTAGCCTTCGCCGTCCCGGATTTGACCTTGACCAGCTTCTCGGGCAACTCCGGCTTGAACGGGTTGTCGCTGCTTGAACTATCCACCTCCATCGGCTCAGCGGTGTCCTCGTCGTCGTTCTGCTTAGGCTGCAGTACGTAGATGAATATGATGATACCCGCGATGATAGAGACTACTGTCACCGCCGTAGGAGACATCGAAAGACAGACTCGATACACTGCAAGCGCACAAAGTTGAAACAGAACTACAACTTGGTCAAGTATCTGGATGGTTCTCTGCGCGCTACTCCTCTCCATCGGGTAGTTGTCCGTTAGCTCTTCCGCGTGGAATGCCTCGACGTAGTCCTCGTCTTGAACTTCGCCCTTGTCGTCGTAGAAGCACTCGTCCACGTAGTTGTACGTCTCCACCGGCCACGTAGAGATCTCCTCGTCGCCCTTCCCGGTGTCGCCGCACAGCTCCTGCTTGACGTACTTGGCCATCTTCGCGTTCAGCTCGTCTACCTCCTTGTTGGCTGCCACCTTCTCTGGTCCAACAAGCTTTCGTCCGCGCATTGATGGCGCCCTGTCATCAGGCCCAAGAGTCCAAATTTGATGTAACTATCTTCCTCGCGTACCCTCCTGGAAATACTTTCGTCAAACAGTCCGCTAGCATCTGATCGCTCTTGACAAGCTTGATGCTGACCTCTTTGAGTGACTGCCGCAATATAGCCGCTTCCATAGAATGCCTCCTGTCCGTCATAGAAACCTTCTCCCTTGTGATCGCGTCGTATAGGCTCTTGCAGTCGGTCGCCGAAATGCATTTCACCGGGCAGGTGTCGTGCGCAATCTCGGTCATGTCCATCTCCGGGTACAGGATCTCCGCCAGGGTAGCCCTCGCCCATATCAACATGTCCACTGAATCCGCACATGAGTAGGCCTCCGCTGATAGAGTAGATCTCACCACTCGTTGAATCTTGGAGGACTGCCACCCCATGCAGTGTACCTTGTACTTGTTGCTGTGGTCCTCGTTGATCTTCTGGTCGCCCAGCATGATGAAGCGTCCGCGTTGTGATCTGTGCTTCGGCAGATTGTCGAAAGCACTGTCGGTGACATTGATCACCATGGTCTCCCACAGGTTCAGGCCTGCTGAGAACCTAATCAGCAAGTCGGTCCGCTTCTGGATCCGCCCGATGGCCGCGCTGCCGTCCTGTAGGTCCTTCACCGTTGGAGCTCCCAGCGTAGATGCCAGTCGGGATGCCTCGAAGGCCTCCTCGAAGCGTATCACTCGCGCAGCCCATTGTAGTTGTCCAACTACCATTCGTAGTCCACGATGTTCTGCATGGGTCAAGGCGCTGTCTGGTGCCTTGCTGCGCTCTCTGGAGATACGTACAGTCTGCATCGACTTCACGTAGGCCTCCATGGTGACGTTGATGCTGCCGTCCTTGTCCTGCTTGTAGGCCCGGCCACAGAACGTCGCCTGCTCCTTCCTTGCGTACTTGACCTCGCCAAAGTCGATCTCCTCCTGCAGGTCCTTCATGATCTTGGCGCCCCCCGGGTCGTCCTGCTTGATGCCCATGAGGAAGTCGTCCACGTGCAGGCACATGATCCCGATGATCGTGCCCTCCGCATGGCGCTTGATGAAGGTCGCGGGCTCGAAGTTCAGGCCTTCCCATCCTAGCTCCACAAGCGTCTCGCGTAGTGCCACATACCACGCACGAGCTGCATCGTTGGTCCCGTATATGCTCTTGCTTAATTAACTTAAGCAGGTCGCCTGCCTTTGCACCCGGGATGTTGCACTTCCCGAGGTTCGTCGGGATACGGAAGTAGAGCCCGCGTGTGATGGCTCTTCCTTGCAGAAAGGCTCCCTTCACATCTGCGACGACTAGGTCCAAGTTGAGGCTTGATACGATGCTGCACAGGAGTAACGTCATCTGTGCTGAGACTGAAGGTGAGTCCCGTCGTAGCTTGTCGTCGAACTCCTCCTCGTAGCCTCTCCCACAAATCCGAGTCTTCGGCTCGAAGGTCGTGGGGTCCTTATCGGTCCAGACCACCTTGGAGCTCAGGATCTTGTCCGGGTCGACCTGGTCGACTGCTGCTCCTGATATGTGGGTTGCTGCATCGTGCTTGCACCGCGTGTTCCACTTCTTCTCCACCGCCTGCTGCATCTTCTTCCACTTGAGCTTGTCGTCGCCCAGCGTCTTCAAGTTGATCTCCTGATGCTTGTTGGCCCTCGTCGGTTGGCTGCACATCCGATCGGCCACCAACGCCTCGACGAGCAGCGGTGTATCTGCCAGCTGCTTGACTGGCCCAGTCTGTGCATGGGCTCGTTTGATGCTGATCGGCACATCGTCCAGCAAGAACTCCTTGATCGTGACTGGGTGCTCCTGGCGCTTGCCCTGCGCTGTCGCGTACTTGACGATGATGTAGCCGGCTGATCCTGCGGTAGCTCTGCTGGTACTGCTGCCGTTTCCTCCGCCTTCTGGCGTTCCTCCATGTGCCTCTGGATCCTGGCAGGTACTCGAAGCTGAGCTCGATCGTCCTGAGCGTCGTCCCGCTTGGTCTGCTTGAGCTTCAGGTCCTTCTTGGCGTGCTTCTTGCCTCCGCGCTTCACCTCCTTAGGTTCCTCCATGGTCTCGTCGGCGTTGGTAGGCTCCTGCGGGGCTGCTGCAGGCTGTTGGCCACCTCCTGGTCCATCTCCAGCTTCCTCTTCCTTTCCCAGAGTGATCTCCTCGATGATCGTGATGGGGTCTTGCGATACCACATCGTCGATGATCTGAGAGTTGGCTGTCCAGTCCACTCTCGAGATATCTTGAACCAGGTCGCGCGTGTCCAAGTTGAAAAGCCGCCGCCTCTCGATCTTGTACCCAGGTGTCGGGTCAGGTAGAAGAGGGGCGTTCCTGACGTGATCCAGCTGCCTCAGGTCGGTCTCGCCCTGGCTGCTGGCCGCCACTGCTCCCAGGGCGGTGCCCCAAGCTTTGTGCGCTCGAACAAGTCGTGCTCGAAGGTCTTCCTCCGCTTGATCTTGATCAGCTGGTTCTGTCTCGTACTCGTCGTCCAGCCTCTGACGCATTGGCATCACGTCGTTATCGTGCACCACTTCCGATCGTCGCTTCCTGCTGTCCGCTGGCTTCGTCAGCTCCACGTTGCCCTGAGCAGGTGCTGCCGGCGCCGTCGTCGGTGCACTCGCGGGTGCATCACCTTGTCCACCTGCTGGCTGTGGTGGAACATCGCCCTGTCCAGGATGCTGCTGATGTTCTGATCTCGGTGGTCTTGATGTTGATCTGGCTGCTGATCTGGCCGTTGATCTGGCTGCTGGTCTGGCTGTTGATCATCTCGTGCTGGGTTATACTGTTGACCTCGAAGGTCCAGAAAACCGCGCTAACCAGCTCGTCCACGTGCAGGTCCACCATCTGAAAACAGGTCGGTAAACTGCATGGTGGTCACCTCGTGCTCAGTCGCCCTTGGAAAGAGACTGGGTGAACTTAGGATCGGGATCCTGTTATGGATCAGCCAGTAACCGTGCTCATCCTTGCCCAGGCACCGGGCAGGTCCATGCCATCGTGCATGCAGGTTCCGCTTTAGGTAATCAGATCGTCAAAACATCAATCAATCACCTTGCTGAAATGGCCCTGGCTGGGGCCTCGTCCTCGCCAGAACTGTCCGTCTCAATGCTGATGAGTTTGCTGCCTTGATAAAGGATCCCGAACAGATCTGTTGAAGGTGTAGTCGGTTCCAGAATGACGTATTCTCGGCCGCTCGTGAAACCACTGCTGGGTCGTTGTCGGGATTCGCCAAACTTGCAGGCAGTCGGTGTCCAGCTCCAAGTACCTATTGCTGTGGTGAGAAGCCTGCCGTGCTGACAAGTTCATTGCACGCGTTGGCCATGCCACGTACGGCTGCTGCAACCGAATCTTGACCACGAACTTCCCCAGCGTTGAAGACACTCGTCGCCATCTCCTTCAGGTAGCGTATCTTCCTCTCGACTTTGCCCATGTGCCAGTGAGCCTCTGGAGCCGCGCTGTTGATCACAATGCCCAGGTCGTTGCACAGCGTCTCGAACTCGCCCGTAAAGGTAGAGTCCTGGTCCTGCTCCACGATGCGTGGTGGCCCGGCCCAGGTAAGCCATCCGAGTTCGAAAGCCTTCTTCGCTAACTCTGCCGTAGGTCTCGATCCTCGACACATGTAGATCGCCACGGTGAAGTCCGAGGCCACGTCCACGATAACAAGCACCACGTGCATGTTCTTGCCAAGGTCGGGTATGATCATGAAGTCCATGCTGATGGCTTCGTTCAAGTCCTTAACCTTAGGCTGAGCTGCCGTAGGTCTCGCTGCCGTCCGAGCCTGCTCTTCGCATGTGGTGCATCTGAAGAGACGTGCTGCTTGTGCCGCTCGTCGGCTAGCTCCACCATGCTGTAGATACCGTGCCAGTGACTCCTTGTAGGGTCCATGTGAATGGCTCTCGTGTATCTTCTTGATAGCTGCTCGAATGAGTGGTGGTACCGCCGTCCATTCCGCCATCTCGATGTTCTCGCCATGCTTGCTGAAGATCGCCGCCGCGCTAGCGTGCATCGGCGCCTCCGTCTCCGCAGGGTTGGCCTCGAACTCGTCACAGTCGATGTCGTCGAAATTATTGGCGCACCGAGCGTAGCCACCATGCTGCTTCCCGAGGTCTCGCTGATCCTCGATGCCGTCCAAGATCGTCTTGGCCAGCTCCTTGGTCCAGTTCCCAAGGCTCGATGCTGTTCCCTTCGGCCTGTTGATCACGCTCGTGTGTACGTGCTGCTCGTCACACCTGATGCAGTTGAGCTTCTTGCCGAGCATGATGGCCGTCGTCAGGAACCTCGTCGGCCTCTTGACTGGATCGCCCATGAAGCCCACCAGGTTGCTGCCCTCGGCGCACTGGTGCATCATCGCGCTCGCGAACTCTGAGCCCAGCCATGGCATAAGCTGCCAGGCTCTTGACGTCAATGGGTTTTCCAATGGCATATGAGCTCTTCGTGTCCTTCGGGCACATGTGGGATATGTTCGTGAACGGGTCGCAGGGGAAACCCACAATGGTCATGTAGGGGTCTTCCTCGTTCAGCTGCTTCAGGACGGTCTTCTGCGACTTCGCGCCCAGCAGGTCGTCCCCGATCAGGATGTCCCTCGGCCTCGTCACTGGATGCCGCCGCTGCTGAGCTTCTGATGTGGCTGCCATGCCACCTGCGTAGAGCTCGCAGATGATGGGCCGCTTCTCCTCCGGGTCCGCCTTCAGCGTGTCCACGATCTGCTGGCACTGGTCCAGCTTGTCCTGAGTCTCCTTCTCCCACGTCTCCATATGCTTCCTCTGCTTCCGCCGTAGGATGCCCTTATCGATCTCTTGGACCTCCGCATTCCAGATGTCGATCTCGTCGGACGTGACTGATGGCTCGATCTTTGTCGTCCCCTTCTTCGGCCACTCCTTGAGCGATATCGTAAGGTGCCCCTTCTCCGTTTTGTTGAGAGGCACTCCGTACCCGTTGATCGCCTTGAAGTCCGCCTTCCGATCCTTGATGTATATCACTGTGTCGAGCTCCTCCAGCTGGTGGATGCTCAGCAGTATTGGCGTCTTTGACTTCGGCAACCTCTGGAAGCGTAGGTTCACGTCAGCTCCAGCAAGTCCAGCCGTCACCTCTTGTTCTCCTTCTGCCATGACCGGGGCGCTATCATTCACGCCTCGGAAGCGCATGGATGATCCTCTCATCCGCGTGGTGACTCTGCCGTCCTCTGTGTAGCCGTCCAGTGATATTGAACCTCCACACCCACGTAGGCACGCAGTGTCCAGTACAGCATGTCCATCTGGAATAAGTCCTTTTCGTACTGCGTAGGCTTCGAGTTACTCCAGCTCCTCGCAAGGTTGCTGCCGCCCTGGCGATGGTGCGCGGCCCCCCCCGGGGGCGTAGTTGGTTCCAGCTCGGCGTTGCGTCCACAACCATGTCGGTCGTACTCCAATCGGTAGGCGCTCGCAGGTACTCCTCACGATGTCACGAAGTTCCGAAATTGTCCCAGGCTGCTTGGCATAGATCGTAGGCCATATTCCTGAGACCGTTCGGTGCCATCTCCATGGTGATGTGCATGAGCTGCTGGAAACGATGCAGGGCCCAGTCCAAACAGAAATCCATGTAGTCCCTGAAGGCCGCTTCCACGTTCTCGCAGCTGACCCACAACGCTGCGATCTGCTCAGCACGATCTCGTATCTTCTGTAGGTCGGCCGCTGTGTTGTCTTCCTCCAGGTAGTCTGTGCTTGGTCTGCTGGGCTCCGTCCTTCCTGTCGACCACGACCCTGGCGTCGGTCTGCGTGTCCACGATCTCTCCTCCGAACTCACTGAAGTGCTCAGGGGTTCGTCCAGTTCTTGTGATTGATGCTCTTCAGGTACTGGGTGTAGATCGTGTGCCTGGTCGATCCTCTCTTGGAAGTTCGGCCGGTCTCCTGCTGCTGATACCGCGTAAGGGGTTCACGATCTGCTCCTCGGTGTCGATCCTCACCTCCGACAGACGTGATCTCCTCCATCGCCACGTCTATGCTTGCCAGCTGGTCGCTGACAATCTGAATGGCGATCATGTCCATCGAGCTGTCCGCCATCAGCAGCTTGACCGCGGTCGCCACTGCGAATCCAGCTCGTCGTAGAAAACCTCCAGGTCGTCCGCGAAAGCCTCGTCCTCCACGTCCGCCTCCTCGTCCTCCACGATGTAGCGCACTGGGTCCACTCGCTGGTGACCTCGTCTTCTCGCACTCGGTATCACCCTTCCAGTGACCCTTCTTGTGGCACGCGTTGCACTTCGTGCGCGCCTTGATCTGCTCCAGCTTATCCTCGGCCATTTTGCTGCCCATCTGGATGGAGCCCTGCTTGTTGATGTTGGCTTTCCAGCCTCGATTCGGCTTGCTTTGAACAAGCCGCTCCCGGGCCTGCTCGTAGTTGGGCTTGTGGTTGCGCCGTCCAGCTTTCCAGCCAAGGCGTTGAGCCTCCGTCGCCAGGGCGTCGCACTCCCCCTGGCTGATCTCGTCCGGGTCCATGTCGTCAATCACTCCCTCGAACTCATCGATGTCTGCTGCAAGTGCGTCGTAGTCCGCATCACTCAGGAAAACGTCCTCGTCGCACGGTGCGCATTCGTCTCCGCGTAGAGCATCTTCTTCTTCGTCGTCGTAGTCCACCGGGTAGGCTCCGTATCGTCCATGTCCACGATCATCTCGGCCTGTGCTGTCCAGCTGCATCAGCATGGCTGCCGTCACGTCGTCCCAGATGTACTCGTTGTTGCATTGGCCAAAGTTTGCCTTGTGCTCTTGCATGCTGATGTTTGCTAGCTTTAGTAGAAAGTATGTCCGTAGGTCCTCGCAGACTGTCGTGTTCGTTGAAAGTGACTTGAGCCGCTCGTACTCCGTCTCTCGCCTCGATATGTAGCCCTGCACAGACTCCGTTCTATTGCGAAAACCTCTGAAGAAAAACTCATCGAACGCTTGCTGCTTCTGCAGTGGCGCAATCCTCTCGCGCGCCTGTCGCACTGTAGTTACCACCAGTTTGACTGCAGCAAGTGGGTCATTACCTGCTTCGTCCAACACTGCTTGCGTACTGATCTCAGCCTTCTTACGTGTCAGTGCCCACGCTCGCCCATTTAGAGAATTCTTGAGCTTGATCGCGTATAGCTTCTTGATCTTCTCCTCGCTAGCGTGGTAGCCGAGTATTGCACGCTCCTCGAACTCCTCGCCGTAGGAAGGGTCGCCATTGTAGTGCACCGCGCCCTCCTTGTCAACGAAGAGGGGCCCGTCATTGAACTGCTGCTGCTGCCTGGACGTCATCTTGATGACTGTGATGCTACTGAGCTTGTCACCGATGTAGTAGCTGTCTTGATCGTTGCTGCTGTAGTTCTGCTGCTCGCCCGGGACGCCGTTGATGCAACGATCCTCGTCCAAGCTGTTGTAGGTAATGAGATTGAGCGTCTTGTCGATCGACGTGTTCTGTTGAGCGCAGTGGTTGAGCACCGCGAAGAGGTAAGTGAGCGCCAGCATGTATGTCTGCACGGCCACTCTGCATGAAATCCTCGCACCGCGGACTGATTCAGCTCGCGCTACCACTGTAAATATTGATCCAAATCTCTCCACCCACAACCTCTTGATGCAAAAAGAAATAGATAGAGTATGATCTGATATTATACCGAATCAAACTAGACAGTCGTTGAACGCGCCCACCCTCCCGCCACGGCTGGCAGGCCCACAGCCAAAACGGCCGCGGTGAACAAGAGAGCGCAAGCATGAGCAAGCGAGAGCAGCAGCAGAGATCCGCCGGCCCCCCTTGTGGGGCCACCAGGCTGCAGGAGCGAGGTTCGCAGTTTCCTGTACCAGTTGTAGCTTGTAGTTTCCAGTGTTACAATTCTGTTTTTTGCTGGTCACTGTAACTAGTAGACTTATTGCTGGTTACTGTAAGTAGTTGATTGACCGCGCGAGGGGGGGGGAGGCCCAAACCGGTTTTTTAGCACCCCCTGGGCGCGTTGTCTGAATTGTTGGGGGGGCTCGAAATCGACACCCCTCACGCAGATCCGCGGGGTCAGGGTCCAAAAACACAAGGGATTTGCCACATTTCTAAAATTCGGTGCCACCCCTCAAGCAGATCCGCGGGGTCAGGGTCCAAAAACACAAGGGATTTGCCACATTTCTGAAATTCGGTGCCACCCCTCACGCAGATCCGCGGGGTCAGGGTCCAAAAACACATGGGAAAACACAGAAAAGGGATTTGCCACATTTCTGAAATTCGGTGCCACCCCTCACGCAGATCCGCGGGGTCAGGGTCCAAAAACACATGGATTTGCCACATTTCTGAAATTCGGTGCCACCCCTCACGCAGATCCGCGGGGTCAGGGTCCAAAAACAAATGGGATTTGCACATTTCTGAAATTCGGTGCCACCCCTCGCGCAGATCCGCGGGGCCAGGGTCCAAAAACACAAGGGATTTGCCATTTCTGAAATTCGGTGCCACCCCTCACGCAGATCCGCGGGGTCAGGGTCCAAAAACAATGGGATTTGCCACATTTCTGAAATTCGGCGCCACCCCTTACGCAGATCCGCGGGGTCAGGGTCCAAAAACACAAGGGGATTTGCCACATTTCTGAAATTCGGTGCCACCCTTCACGCACATCCATCGCAAGGCGTGGTAACCCAAACTGCGAGAACTCTCTCGGCCCTTTAATCGCAAGGTGTGGTAACCAAGCCCGTAAACCATACACGTCTTACCAATCGCCAGGTGTGGTAACCCCTCGTGTGATCAGTTGGTTTTGCTGATTGCGAATCGGCTTCGCATGAAGTTTCGATACTGCTTCACGACAGCGCCAAGGCCTCAAACCTTAGGTCTTCCATGGCCCATTCTCCGAGAGAGGGGGCCGGCGGCAGGGGGCGAAGCCCTTGCGGATAATTCTAATTATCATCCTATATCTCACATCCCTGCTAATATAACTTTCACACCACCACCCCAAGGGGCGCCCCCGGAGTCGCGACGCCCGCCCTGTCCGACCAAGACGGCCGCAAGAGGGGGAACACCAATCGCGTCGAAGGGAAGGCCTTTGATCCCTTCCCCGCGGGAGGAAGGCGGCCCCGCGAGGGGATCGCTGGGGGCGATCCTGGAAAGGGGCCCCCGGCCCCCAGGCCTCAACGAAGGCTCGCGAGCGTCGTCGTCGTCGTCGTCTTCGTCGCCCCCTGTCAGGGTCGGCGGCGCCAGCCGCAAGGCCTTGGCAATATGCTAGACGCCAGACATCAGAACCTTGCCCTCCCAGGCAACTGCCTTGAGGAGGCCGCGCAGCTGGGGCACGAACAACGACCATCCATGGAAAAGGTAACGCCGATGTTTCTATTTCGACGCCTTTGCGCTCAGGTTGGAGCGGGCGGATGTGGATTCTGCTCTGCGGTCAGCCTCGCAGAGGAGAAACGCAGGAAGAGCATAAGGTTCGCGCGGGCATCCGTCCTGGTATTGGAAGAACTTCAGCACGCCGAAAACGCGTGAGTCAAACGTGTCCAAAGGCGACATTTGCTCTTGACGTCATACTGCGTTCTTGCACGCGCCGCTGCACGCCAATCGTCGCACCGGTATTGCCAGGACCAATACAAACATACGGTGGATGCTCAGGGCACCACCACAGCGACTGGGAGCTGTTGGCCCTACCACTGCCTCTGCAAAACCATTCGGGGGGGACCCGCCACTGGGCGGTGGCGCGCCCGAGCGTCGGACCCCCGCCCACTGGGTTCTCGGTGGAAGCGGCGTCCGCTTCACCTGCAACTCGAATCAGAAACCGCACCGCAAAGATACAAACACGACGCTGCCGCACAAACCCACCCTTTCCCATGCCGCACTCTGGGCGGGGTCAAGCGACAGGAGGGCAACGGTAACGTCGGGGAGCCTGGGCCCAGGGGCCAGCTCCAGCGCAGTCAGGCAGCCTCCAACCAGGGGAGGAAGAGCGAGGAGGAACGAGGACAATAATTGCAGGGGTTGGACGCTGCACGAGAAAAAAAACACAGCGGCAAAATGTAGATTGCGGGACCTGCATTCTTCATGCAGTAAGTAGATATGCGTCGACGCCCATGTTAAACAGCGGCGAACTCTCCTACTTGAGTCAGGATTGCGCGGGCGATCGAAAGGCTCTGGCGGAGAAGCGAAATCACACGAAAAAACCATTATTGTCCAACCACAAGCACATTCAGGACTCGGCAGGGAGACGCCATCGCTGTCTGACCTGACGGGCGCGCGCGTAATGGCGCACGCTGATCCACTGCGCTGGCGAGCTCGCTCGTGCTCTTAAGAGCGGCGCTGGAGGACCTCGCGCGCGCGAGTGATGATGGCGCGAGCTACCCCGCGCCTCATGGTGCGATGTTGGCGACCTCGGGCCGCAGACCTGGCGCCCGAAAGCCTGTCCTGAGACTGAGGCAATCTGATGACCCTGGGCCCCGGCGTCGCGCGAGCGGCGAGGTGGGGGCGCAGCGCCCAGACCTGGCAGGCGGGGGAGAAGGCGGCTAAGTGAGGCACGCGCGCGCCACGCGGGAGAGGAGGGAGGAGGAGGCAGCAGAGAGAAGGGGGGAGGAGCGCTCTTTTGGCAAAGCAGCGACGCGTGCCGAGCCTCACTTCGTCCGCGCCCGCGCGCGCGCCTCTCGCGCGCGCGTTCTGGCGCGCTCGCGGCCGCCCCGCTTATGGGCGAGGCCGCAAGTGTCGCGGGGGCGCCAGCGGGGCGGGCGGGCACCTGATATTGAGCCACTTGGCTACAGAGACCAATCTGCAAAAGTACACCACTGCTACACTTAACCTGCAGCCCACCTGCAAATCAGTCTACGCAAATTAAATCAGACACGCGCGCGCTAAACGGGGGGGAGGAGGGTGAGGAAGGAGGCAGCAGAGAAGAAAGGATGAACAGTTTTGCATGCCCTTTTCGATAAAACTGCCCACTGCAAACGCGCGCGGTGCAGCGCAATTGCATGGCCTTCCCCGTTGAACTGCCCCCTTGTCGGAAGGGTCGCCGGTCGGCAAGAGGGGCGGGCATGGTTCGTCAACGCCTCTGGCGCTGCTTCCCCGCCGGTCGGCCGGAGAGGGGGCGGGGCGATTCGTGAACCCCCCCGGCGCCGAAAACCGCCAGCCGCCCATCGATGTCGCGTCGGCTAGGGGCAGACCAGGGACTATCGATCATTCAGTCCTGGCCCCCTTGGAGCCCTCTCAGGGCCTTCTCGGTGTCTTCGCGGGGCCATCCGGGGCTGCTCCGGGACCCAATCGGAGCTCCAAGAGGGCCGGGCTCGAAGTGGCCCTGAGGCCCCAAGAGGAAACCAAACGCCGCATGCAACATCGATGGCCGACCTTTTTGAAGCCCTCTTCGGGCCCATCTGGGGCCTCTCGGGGCCTGTTCGGGCCCTCCTGGGGGGGCCCCAACAGGGCGCGAGACGACGCCGACAAGGCCCCAAGGGGCTCCAGGATGGCCCCTGCAGCGCCCCCAGGCCCCTGCAGCGCCCCGAGGCGCCCCCTGGGGCCGCCGCCCGCCCCGGCGCGGGCACGTGGCAAGACCGAGATTGAGCGGCCGGCGCGCGGAGTCCGTGACATTTGAACTCACTCTCGGCGCCCACCCTCTGCGACGTTTGAACTCTCTCTTGGCGAGAACGCGTTTCACGGGCGCTGGTCTCGGGAACGCTCGGCGGCGCGTTTCGAGCCGGGGGGCGCCCCCCCCGAACCCCCCCCCGGCGCCGGCGCCGGCGCTGGCGGCCGCGAGCAGCGCCGACGGCGGGGGCGCAGCAACGATGACCAGAGGCAGCCCACGGGGGTTCAACCCCCCCCCAGCGCCAGGAGGGGAAGGGGTTTCGACCCCCCCCCCCCCCCGGCGCCGGCGCTGGCGCTGGCGGCGGCCAGCAGCGCCGGCGCTGGCGCCGGCGACGGCGGGGGCGCAACGACAATTGCCACCAGTACCACCGCCGCCACCGCTACCGCACCACCACCGCCTCAACCAACCACCACCACCACCACAACCACCACCACCACCACCACCACCACCACAACCGCCACCACAACTCACCATCACACCAACACAACCACCACCACCACAGAAACCCACCACCACTACAACCACCACCACAATTTACCACACCACCACCACCACCACCACCACCACCGCCACAACCACCACCACCACTACAAGCAGCACATCCCGCTGCCAACACCACGAACCACCACGCCACCACCACCACCACCACCAGCTTTTTGCCTCGATATTGATAATCCCTGCATTATGTTCCGACGTAGTCTCGATTGCCCCTGAAGGTAACTCCCGCGAGGAAAACTCAGGGGGGGCCGCCGAAGCCACGGCAAGGAAGGAGTGTTCCGTCAAGCGGACAAGAGATATATGTATGCAGTGAGGAGGCCGGCCGGCCGGCCGACGCGCGCGCGGGCCAGCGCGCCACTTTTCCTATGCCTCTCGGGCCTGAGTGGCTGCAGGCGGACAGTCAGTGCAACGGCAATGTGGCAAGGGCACTAGGGTGATGGCGCGGAGAGGAGTGCATTGACTCCCCCCGCGGCGGGGTGCGTAGGGCCCCCTCGACAACCCCAGAAGCATTTTACGGCTCAGCCGTGGTTGCCGAGGGGCGTGGGGCCGAAACAACCCGACGCGCCCCACCATAGCTATATCTAGAGCCAGCTCATTTCAGAAAGATCTCCCACCCCTGTCGCACCCGCATCATGTTGGCGAAGCCAAGCGACGCGGGACTGATGCCGACGAAGTCGTACCAGTCCGTCTGCAAAACATCACCCCCACCATTCTTCTTCTCGGTGTTGAGGATGATTCCGATCATGCCTAGTTCCCCAGCTCCACTGAGGTTGGCCTCGCTAACGGCGGTCGTAAGGTTCTTTGCCGTTTCCACAGCCCCAGCCTGCGTTCACGTCTTTGCTCATGCCCTAGTCGGCCGGCCTCGCCTTAGGCGACGGCGGCGGCGGCGGCGCGGGCGAGGAGGCAGCGGCAGTTCTCAATGCCTCGCGAGCTTGATCGTCGGAGGCTGGGCTTCCCGCAGGCACTTGTCCAGTTCTCACCCAAGCGTGTCGGCGGGGCGCCCAGTCTTCTTCCCGCGATTCATCTTCGGGATCTCTCGCGAAATGTGTGTGTGTTGGGCGGCAGCGATAATAGCATCACGTCGACTGGTAGAGACACGTGTCTTTCCATCGCCCCGTTCAATCTGTCGGTCCGCGCTGGCACTCGTCAACGGATTGCATGAAGGATCTCGCATCGCTTCAGACAGATGTCCCTTAAGGTAAACTAGATCAAGCCAAAATGGCGTTCGCGATCCAGGAGGCTCCAGTTTGAAACGCGCTGCCACAAAGCCCACGGGCAGACAACCCCATTGATCCTTCTGCGTTCTGCAAGCTTATCACGAGCCAAAATCAAATATGCCTTCCGGCTCGGCCGGTTGCGAAAGCAATGCACTTGCTTGATTATTGAAATCTCCAACAATAACAGAAACTTGCGCACCGATGCGATTTAATCGTTCGGTGAGTGAATCTACTGTTGGGATTATCACGCCCATTCCTCGCATATTCGCCGCCCACTCATCCCATCCACCAGTTGGCTGGAGTTGCTTATATTGTGCATCTGGCCAGTCACAGACGGCATGAGCAGGGCGCTGAAAGGGGCGAGCATGCTGATCGACGTCGGAAGTCCATATTAATAACCACCATGTCGCCGCAGTAGGAGGCTGTATGTTCTCCTATTTTGCATTGTGTACAATCCAGCGCACGAAGCGAAGCTTCAACGGTTCGAGGAACTGGAAGAAGGGTTCGTGGCGTGCCTGCGGCTGAGCCGCAGCACTATCAGGGACACTGGTCGGGGCGGTTCCTGGCTGTTGGTTGGAGGAGGTCTGACCTCCCGCGGCGGATGTTTGCGAGCTCCATCGTTATCCGCAACCCGTTTGCGCATCTGTTGTTCGGTTGTTATTCCCCACATGCTTCGTGGGGTTCTGGTTTTCTTCCCTTCCGCGTCTCACCCGCGTCTCCTCCTTCTCCTCCCTCTCCTTCTTTCGTGGGGTTATGGTTTTCTTCCCTGCCGCGTCGCACCCGCGTCCCACCTCGCACCGCCCCTCCTCCTCACAGCGCTGCCTCGATACCAGAGAGGGTGTGCAGGGGGTGGTCTCTCACCGCGGCCCCTGCGTGCCAGGGTCGGAGATGGCACTTTCTCGACACCAGAGAGGGTGCGCAGGGGGTGGTCTCTCACCGCGGCGTCTATGCGTGCCAGGGTCGGAGAGCGCGGCAGGCGTGGCACTTTCTCGACACCGGGGGGGGGTGCGCAGGGGGTAGTCTCTCACCGCGGCGTCTATGCGTGCCAGGGTCGGAGAGCGCGGCAGGCGTGGCATTTTCTCGACACCAGAAGGGGTGTCTCTCACCGCGGCGCCCATGCGTGCCAGGGTCGGAGAGCGCGGCAGGCGTGGCACTTTCTCGACACCAGAGGGGGCGCGCAGGGGGTGGTCTCTCACCGCGGCGTCTATGCGCGCCAGGATTGGAGAGCGCGGCAGGCGTGGCACTTTCTCGACACCAGAGAGGGTGCGCAGGGGGTGGTCTCTCACCGCGGCGTCTATGCGTGCCAGGGTCGGAGAGCGCGGCAGGCGTGGCACTTTCTCGACACCAGGGGGGTGCGCAGGGGGTGGTCTCTCACCGCGGCGTCTATGCGTGCCAGGGTCGGAGAGCGTGGCAGGCGTGGCTTTCTCGCAGCGCGTGGTCTCTCACTTGCGTGCCAGGGTCGGAGAGCGCGGCAGGCGTGGCACTTTCTCGACACCAGGGGGGGTGCGCAGGGGGTGGTCTCTCACCACGGCGTCTATGCGTGCCAGGGTCGGAGAGCGTGACAAGCGCGGCACTTTCTCGACACCAAGGGGGGTTCGTAGGGGGTGGTCTCTCACCGCGGCGTCTATGCGTGCCAGGGTCGGAGAGCGCGGCAGGCGTGGCATTTTCTCGACACCAGAGGGGGTGCGCAGGGGGTGGTCTCCCTATGCGTGCCAGGGTCGTCCAGGCATTGCAGGCGTGGCATTTTCTCCACACCACAGGGGGTGCGCAGGGGGTGGTCTTTCTATGCGTGCCAGGGTCGTCCAGGCATAGCCTCTAGTGCGGGATTGCGTATTACCTCTCGTATCCAAGTGCTGGATATGACCGTCACATATGACTCCTCAACCCCTCCTCTCCCCCCACACGTCCCCCCCCCCCCCCCTCCTTTCAACGACCACAGGGGGCACCTGAGAGCATGACGACGGCGGTAGTGGTGGCGCGGTTCACACAAGACATAAAATCAGTATGTGGGGTTCCTCGGTAGCGTAATTCAAAATGCCCAATGCATCAGTGGAGCTCTTTTTCATGTTCTTTAATCTTTCTCCAATCACGAGCGACTCGCTCGCTTTGCTCTGACAACCTACTATATAGAGTTCAACCCCATGCTTGCGAATGATTCAGCAAGAGCTTGTTTGCCAGGGTTCGTGAGATAACTCTTCTGCACGCTGTAACGGCATTGAACCTTCGCGTGGCACTAGTGGCAATAACCTAGCCCTGCTCGCACAAAACAAAATCTATTCACATGAATCCCCCGTCGTCGGTCCACAGCGGGCCCCTCAAGAGCCGGAGCCCTTCCTCGCCCCACCGTTGGTCATCGGGCCGTCTCACTTCATCAGTGTGCGTCAACCCTATCATTGAATCGCGGGTGAACGCCACCTCGAAGGCAGTCCATTTTTGGGGGAAATAAAAATCCAAACCACCTGTGGTGTAGGATCAGGGATAGGATTTAACATTACACTTCGGGCGATATTGTTGAAGCGTGCCGCTTCCGTCGTCACAAGCGCACCGTCACGACAGATTCGGCATCGGAGGCGTCCCGTTGCGCGCCCTTTTAAATACAATGACGCAAGGCCAAATAGGATTGTGAACACCTGCAAGTTCCCACAGCATTGGCGCGACAGTAGACGGCCACGAACCTGAACGCGGATGTCCCAGCTCTTTCGGGGCAGAGCCCGGACGCAAATTAGTTTTGGGCGGCGGGCCCCCCCCATCCCCCCGCTGGCTGAGCCAGGGGGGATGCGCTCATTCTGTTATTCTGGGATGCCGCGCCTTGTCGGAATGAGACGGAGAAGTCCGTAGTCATCTTCCTTGCATAGCCCTTCAGTTTTGTCAGGGAGTCGAATGATTCCTTCTCCAGCCATCCAATCCTCGATGGCATCGATACCTGTCACGCGCAGGAGCGGTCCATGGAATTTCGCCATGCCGAGTTCATGCGGAGCGCACATGCGCTCGATATTGGGAACGACACATGAGCGCCCCTGACATGCGCGATAGAAAACGGGAGTTGGTCTGCGTTCACGCTTATCTTTTTTCCATGGTAACTATCTGCTCCCCGTTGTCCTCGTAAACGACCGAGTCGTGAGAGGCAGGTGGACTATGGAAATCTCGCCACTAACCCGCCAGCTCTGAGTTCCCCAGGATGTCGAGTTCCCGGGCCTTGACTCCAAGGGCCCCCACTGCCCCAGGCGGCAAAGCGGCTGAGCCGTGCGCCGCCAGGGCAGTCGTAGAGTGCGTTATTCCATCAGCTTCCACTTTCTCATTGAGGTCTCCGAAGTATACCCACCCCCCGGACGACCGAGCAACATCCGAGGAGTGTCTTGCTAGATAGATCGCATGTTCCCCGACGCCAACTGCTGTGCAATTGTTACGGTGACTGAACCTCCTCCAAAAATTGTCACTTCCCAACGCGAATTGGTCCTCTGCGCCCACGTCTGCCGGGCGTGGCCCGGAGCGGCAGTGGGCGTCGCGAGGGGGGGGGGCAGTGCTGCGTGCGTTGTCTGGGGCAGATTGCCCGGCCAATCGCCCGAATCGCATTCTGCTCGAAAGAACGAGATAGCTTGTATATAAGAGTTCTTCTCCCGGAAGCTCGCCCATCAACGCAAGCGCGGGATCGTGGACCAGTTCGGCGTTCTCTCGAATAGTGTCGCAAGTACGTCGTCGAATCGCCGCCGCGCGTGGCGGCGCTGGGCCAGCCCGATGAGCTTCGAAAATCTTCCTTCAAAGATCCTGAGGTGCTCCCTGACGTATGCTCCCTCGCTCGGCATCCCCGAGATACGACTCCTTCCGTCCTTTGGACAATACTGCATGATTGACGCTCCCCCTCCTTCCGGGGGGGGGGCGCCACTTCGAGCGAAGCTGTTTGTATTCAGCGGGCCGGGGGGCATCCGCGCGCGCAAACAGGTTGGCCGGTCCCGGTCCGGCGATCGCGCCCTCGTCAAGCTGCGCAGGCAGATAGAACCTGTCTCCCTTAAATATACGGGATGCTCAGTGGTGCATCAGCTGGCGATGTCGGACTCGCAGGACCGTGCTCTTCTTCACCTTCGGAGTCATCTTTTGCGTCGTCAACAGCGCCTGTTAAACCGGGTTGCGAAGCTCTCGGAGTCTTGGGAACCTCGCGAGATGTTTAAACTCCTCGTAGCGGTCAACAATGAACGTTCGTATAAAGTTGGCCCAATTCTTGTAGGCGATGAATATGCATCTGGTTCGTTCTCCCCTCTCCGAGTTTCTTCCACATACCGCGTCGCTTGGGTGGTCGAATCCCCACGGCGGTGTTTAACTTCCGCCTCCGTCAAAAGCCTAGTTGTATGAAGTTGGCCCCCATTAGGGCGAACATGCCAGAGCCATGCCAACTCACTCGCCAGCGAAAGCCTGGCATGACTTGAATATGCCCCGAAGTGGGTGTCCAGAAGGCCTCGGGTTACTGTTATGATTGCCGAAATGATCTGCACTCCCGAGATCCCTTGGGGGCATGGCCGGAACGTCAGGTGGTTCAACCGCCGCGTCTTCCCCCTCGCTCTGCTCTGCCTGTTTCTCACTCGCAGGCGCCGAGTCCGCAGGGGAATGAACCGCCACCTCGGGCCGAGACTTGCCCGCGCTTTAGGGGTCGAAGCCTTGGGGGCGGGTTGGTCAGCGCCGGCTGTGCCAGACTGCGCTTCACGCTCGTCGGGCGGCCTCTCTGGCTTCCCTTCTTTAGGTTCTGGACTCAGGTTCGGCGGGCCCTTCGGCGCAGGCGAGGGAGTCGCTACTTCAACCTCTGATGAGGCAGCTCCCGCTGGGATAGGCGGGGCGGGCGGCCTCTTGGGAATGTGGATATCCGGCGGAAGTCTCTTCGCAGCATTCTCCGGGCCTGGTCCGCCGCCGCTTGGCCGGGCCAATGATTTCGGAGGAGTTGGTGGCCCAGGAGGCGGAGGAGGCTTCTCGGGTGCTTGCCGCGGGGAAGCCTGGCTCGCGAGCGGTGAGGCCATCGGGGCCAGGCTCGTAGCATGTCCACTACTGCTTGTTTGAGCCGTTGACGTAGCTCTTGGATCCGACGGAGGCGGCGGTGGCTCCACGGGCGCAGTCTGACACTGAGCTCCGACACCACTCGGTGGAACCGGTGGTGTCTGGGCCCCAGCGGCAGATGACGAGCTCGAAGCAGATCCGCCCGCCGGCTGAACTGGTGGCTTGGCCTTCGCTTCAGTTATGGATCCACCTCGTGCAATCCGAATGGTTTAATCCCATGCGCCGTCCAATAGTGGGCGCAATGAAGCAATTTGGCACCCCTTGTCTCTCATAGATGTCCAGATATCCCCCATCGAAATATGAAAATCAAGGTACGGAGACGTGCTATCTTGCCAGCTCATGGGCTGAAGGCCCGGGCTGCTCGGGCTCTGTCGGTTCGGGCTCTGTCGGTTTCCGTGATTCTGGCAGCATCCCTGGACCTCTCAACTCCGAAATCAATGTCAATCTCTTCGCCTTCTTCAAGAAGATGTCGCATCAACGTCCAATCACCCGGAGTCGCATGAAGCGCGGCCGGGGCCCAATGGTAGATGCGGATCTCAGTCAAGACAATCCCGCTGGGTCCCCCGTGCATTTTTGAATCGGACTGTTGGTGGCTTTGACGCTCTTCGGCTTGCTCCAAAACACTATCTCGACGGAGTTCCAGTAGCCGTCGGCAAACGTCTCCTCCGCCATCGTCCTCCTCCCCATGGACGGAGGGGTCGTCATCCTCACGCGGGAATGAATACACCCCATGCCCTGCTTCACGCCTCCTCCGCCCTTGGGATTCGACGCAAGGAGCTGATGCCCCTCAAGCAGGGCGTGGAGCATGCCTACCGAAGATCCATGAGACTGCCGTTGCCAGCCATTTCCAGCTACATCTTTTCGTCAGTGACCTTAAGAGGAAGTCTGAGCTGCACGCAGTAATATTTTTCTGCGTGCTCTTGAACTGCAGCCTTCTCCCACACGATGCGGTCGGCAATTGATCTGGGTTCTCCTGACACTGATCGATCACGTCTCGTAATAAAGAATTTTGCCCACTTGGGAATCATGTACGCTGCAGATCGCCTTGCCCTGCGGGTAGTCGGTTGAAGCATCTGTTCCGCCAGCCACATTTTCCCTTGAACCGATTCATTCAGCCTTTCGTGGGCTGGTCCATGCACGATTGGATCGGCATGGTCATTTATTTGTTGCAAAAAATTCTCTGAGTTAAGTGAGATACGCGTGCATTCAACGGAGGGAGAGGAGGAGAGGAGGGGACGAGAGAGGGACCAGGACAGGGCGATGGTATTTTCATGGCAGCGTGGCGACGCGCATCTCCACCTGGGCGTGGGCCCTGACGGCCCACGCCCGACGCGAGCGCGTGGGCCCGACGGACCGCGCGCTCGCGCTCTGGCACGCCTGCGGCCGCTTGGCCCGCGCAGGCGTCTGGGAGCAAAGCGGGGTGGGTGGGCACCCGCGCGTCGGCCAGAGCCGAACGCTACGGACCCAAAATGGCTACCTGAGCCCACACCCCCTCCCACTTAACCTGCAGTCTACAACCAATCAGACTATACAAGTTAAGTGAGATACGCGTGCACTCAACGGAGGGAGAGGAGGAGAGGAGGGGACGAGAGAGGGACCAGGACAGGGCGATGGTATTTTCATGGCAGCGTGGCGACGCGCATCTCCACCTGGGCGTGGGCCCTGACGGCCCACGCCCGACGCGAGCGCGTGGGCCCCGACGGACCGCGCGCTCGCGCTCTGGCACGCCTGCGGCCGCTTGGCCATGAGAAGAGAGAGCGCAGCCGCGCGCGCGGGGACGCCCAGCCCGAAGTGCGAGGGCGGATCCTGAGGCCGCAAGAGCCTCGCGCGCGCGGCCACTTGCCTGCAACCTTGAGGCCTTCCGCGCCCCGCGCACCCAGAGCGCGGGCGCGGCGCGTGCGCGAAGCGCGCAAAAGAACAAGAAAAGAGCGGCGCATGATGCGCCGGGCGCAGAGCGCAAGTGTGGCCCCGACCGCACGGCGCGCAGGACGCGCAGCGCGGCCGGGTCCAGGAAGCGCGCGACGTGCGCGCAACGTTCAAAATCCTCAAAAGAAAGAGGATCGCAGGCGCCACCTGCGTACCGTAGGCTAAAAGAAAGAGGATCGCAGGCGCCACCTGCGTACCGTAGGCTGAAAGGATCGCAGGCGCCACCTGCGCACTGTAGGCTGAGAGGAAAGCCGGTTCACTCACGGGCTTGTCCCGAGTAGCGGTCCGCCTCAATGGGCCGCCGTCTTCAGCCCGCAGCCCGCGATGCCGCGGGCGCTGGCGTCGGGATGTGGGGTGCTCCACGCCTAGATGGATGGCGTGTTCCCCTGGCGATCGCGGCTCTCGTCGCCGCTGCGGTCTCCGCCGCGCTCACTGTGGTCCCGGGGGCTGCCGCCATCGCCGCCCCTCGACGCGCGACCGCCCGCGCTGGGCCTGTCACGCTCACTCCGGCCGCGGCTGCCCTGGTCGCCCTTGGAGTGGCCGCCCTTGCCGCTCTTGTCGCCCTTGCCGCCGCTCTTGGTGCCCTTGGCGGCCTTGCCGGAGTGCTTGCCCTTGATCTTGCCGCCCTTGCCGCCCTTGTCGCCCGCGCCCTTGCCACGCCAGGCTGGGATCCCACCCCCGCCCGCGGCAGCCTCCGCAGCGGCAGCACGCCGCCGTTTTTTCTCCTGCTCGTACCAGCCGCCGCGAGGAGCGCGAAGCTGCCCAGCGTGCTTCCCGGTCTTACGCCGCGCGCGGCCGGGGGGGGTGTCGCCGCGCCGCGCCCACGCTGGGTCCCGCGCCAGACTGCGGCTGGGCCTGCTCGTACCAGCCGCCGCGAGGAGCGCGAAGCTGCCCAGCGTGCTTCCCGGTCTTACGCCGCGCGCGGCCGGGGGGGGTGTCGCCGCGCCGCGCCCACGCTGGGTCCCGCGCCAGACTGCGGCTGGGCGACCTCTCGCGCTTGGGCCGGTTGCGGCTGGGCGACCTCTCACGCTTGGGCCAGCTGAGGTCGCCTGGCGGGCGGTGCCCCTCAGCCCCCGCGCCCGTGGCACCCGTGCTGGGGCGCTCTCCGTGGCCGGCACTGGGGCCCGGCGCCTCCCGCACGGTGTGGCCGCTCTGCCGGGCCTTCTCCACCACCGTCTTGGGTTTGCCGAAGGCGACGCGGCAAGCCTCGCAGTAGCTCACGTCGCACCCCTTACAGTGCCACCGCAGGGCTCCGCTGTTAGCTCCGCCCGCGGGGCACATTTCGCAACCCCAACCGTCTCCCGGGTCAAAGGAGCTCCAGCGCATCTTGAGAGCGCACGTCGGGCAGGCAGGCGGCTGGATGGTCGGGCCATCCTCCCCGTCGCTGCCTGGGCCAGGGCCGCGAGGTCGACTCGCCCACTCCGTGACCACTGTGCACGGGTCCGTCTTGTAGAACCGATAGTTCGACCTCATGCACTCCCGCGCGCGCTTTGCATCAGCGCGGCGCTGGAACTCCACGAGCACACACGGCTCCCGCTTGTGGCGGTGGTCGTACAGGAAGGCGATGTGTTTGACGACCCCAAAGGGCACGACCACCTGCCTGACCACCTCGGCGTCGACGTGGCGCGGCACCCGCTCGATGCGGATGATGGACTCGCCCTCGTCGTGCTGGTCACTGGGCTGCTGCTGGGCGCCCTGGCGCTGCTCCTCTTTGCGCCTACGGCGGCTCCTCGAGCGCGGCTGGCGCTGGGGCGGACCGCCCCCCGCGCCTGGCGCCGCCGTCTCCTCCACCTCAGTCTTCACCTCGAAGGACCGCGGCGGCGCCCCCCCGCTCTTGGGCTTCAGGACGGCCTCACGCTTCACGATGTCGGCCTTCGGGGGGGCGCCCCCCGTCTTGGGCTTCAGGACGGCCTCCTCCTCCCGTCCCCTGCGCCCGCGATCGCGAGGCTCATCGCGCTCGCGATCGCGGCGCCTCGCGCGCGAGGGCGAGCGCAAGGGCGCAGGGCGCCTCTCACGCTTGCGGACCTCCTCGGCGAGGCGCTCCTGCCCCGGGGACCGCGGGGGCCGCGGGCGCTCCACTGGAGCGCCTTTGCTCTGGCGCCGCGCTGCAGCCTGGATGGCCGCGCGCGCCGGCGCCGCGGTCACGGCGTCCTCGCCCGGCTCGAGGACCGGGGCTGGGGTCGACCTCCCCTCGCCCCTGCTCGAGGCGTCGTCCACGTCGGTGAGCTCCACGACCGCCTCCGCGTCCACCGTGCGCATCATGTCGAGCAGCCCCCTGTTGTTCTTGCAGAGCTCGCGGAGCTCCGGCATGGGCTGCCCCTGGAACTGGGCCAGGGCGAGCGCCAGCTTGGCCGCCTGGCGCTGGACCTTGATATTCGGCCCCGCGCCCACTCCCCACGCGCCCCGCTTGCCGTCGACGATCACCAGCTGGCCGTGGTCCTCGCTCGCCCCCGCGGCCAGGCAAGCCGCCGCGATGCACGGGGCTGCTTCGTGGTCGTGGTTGACCACCTCGACGAGGTCCTCGCTGTCCAGCTCGTCCACCACCGTGTACAGGATGTTGTGGGCGGCACTCCGGAGCTCGTCCGACAGTGCGGCCCCCGAGACGACGACGCCGAGGGGGTTCACCGCCATGATGCTGTAGTCATGGCCGCGCGCCTTGCTCTGGTCCGGGGCCACCAGGCCCACCAGGAATCCCATGATGCACGCTGCCGGAGCGCGGGGCGGAGGCGCGGCTGGCGCGCGAGGCTGGGGTGCGCGCGCTGCTCGCGCGCCTCGCTCTGGAGTGGGAGATGGCTGCGGATGAGAGGACCAAGAGGAGGTGGGCGTGCCTGGGGCGATCGGGGGCGGTAGCGAAAAGGGGGTCGAGGGCGAGAGGTCCACCGGGATACCCCCGCAACGCGAAGCCCCCGCCCCGAAATGAACACCTGTAGGACCCGCCTGCTGCTTCCCAACACGCCCGTTAACTCCTCGCCCTGGCTCGTATCTCACCGGCTCCTCCTCTCCTCCCCCCTCCATATTTGACCCTGCTCGCGCCGAAAGGCGCGCCCAGGGGGAGCGCCCGGGCGCCCAGGCCGGGCGCTCCGCGGGCCTCAGGTCGCTCCCAAACGGGGGCGGGTCGCCCCCGGCCAACCGGTCGGGGCGGGCGCCGGCCGCGACGCCGTCATCACCGCGGGCGTCCGGGGCCAGTAAGGCGTGGCCTTCGCGATGCCTCGGGCGAATGGAGCCTGACGCCGATGGTCCTCCCAGAAGTATCCGTGGAAGGCGTCCGTGGACCACCTCCCGAACCTCTTGACCGCTTCCAGGTCGCGACAGGCGTGGTACAACGCCGTCGCGCCCCCGATGCGCAGGGAGTGGGATCCCATCTGGCCTGCGTCCACGCCGCAGGCGGCAGCCGCGAGTTGGAGGAGCCCCTGCACCTCCTCCCGCATAATCGGGTGGCCATCGGGCCGGCGGAACAGGGGGAGCCCCGCCTCGGTTCCTCGTCCAAACCGGTCCGGCAGCTCCCTCTGGAGGTCGGCAAGTGCGTCCACGACACACAACTCCACCCCCGAACGGTAATGGTTGCGTACGCAACCTGCGTTAAACTGGTCCGTCTTGGACGACGTGATCGTCAGCACTACCTCGTCGCAGTCGCTGAGCCATGCGCTGGGTGTACCCCCGCGCAGCCCCTGCACGTCCTGCCCACGCACCACCCGTCCCATGCTCCAGGAGCGGTCCTCCTGGACCAAATACTCCGACGCGCGGAGCATGAAGAAGTACCCCGTCATAAGCGCCGCCCATAGGATGGTCGCCTCTCGGCGCGTGGCCGTTCCGTGGGCGAACAAGTACTCGCGGAGCCAGCGCAACATCCGGGGCGTGGCCGGCAGCTTCCGCTTCGCCTTTCCGTCCCAGCGGCGGAGTCCCTCGATCGTGGTCCAGAGCCGGCGCCGATCGGAGGTCACATCCCCAAACCCTGCCAGGGTGTGGGCATATCGAATGGCGAACAGGCGCTGGCGGATGGTCGTGGCCCGCCTCTTCATCACCTTGTACAGGTACACGACATACCGGATGAGGTCATCCTCATCCGTAAGGCGGGCGTCCCGAGTCTCCCCCTGAAGGTACGGGCTCCGGCCTCGGAGCCTCCGCCAGAGTACCCAGTTACGCCACCCGGCGCTGTAGTTGGCCCGCGTCCCTTCGGCAAGCTTGGCCAGCATCGCCTCGGTGGCGGTCGCATCCAGCTCGCGAGGGTCGGTGAGTTCACCCTGAACCCCTTTCGGGGCGCCCCCGCCGGCGTACCGCCAGGCGGCGGGCTTCGCCAGCGCGGGGGCAGGGGCACTGCGGGTACGCCGGCGGGTCTTGCGCGGGGGGCGTGCCTCGCCGCCCGCGCCGTCCGTGGCGCTTGGCCTGGGCATCCCCGCGCCTTCCGGAGCAGCGAAGGTCACCGCCCCGACCCGCTCCCCGCCTGCCCCGTCCTCCCCTGCTGCGGTAGACCGCGCGGTAGCAGGGGGGTCGAGCTGGTCCGCCAACCGAGCGGCGTCGTCCGTCGTCTTCCCCGCCTCCAGCGCAGCCTCGAATGGCCCGCTTGGGCGGTCGGGGGCCTGAAGCCAGGCCTTTAGCCACAGCTTAACCATCTCGTCGTTAGCGAGTCGGTCGTAGTCGGGTCCGACGCCAGCGCGCGCCCCGGGTGCCTCGCCTGCGCTTGCTGCCTCTACGGCCTGCCTCAGCAGACGCTCCGCCCACTGGAGCACCCAGCGGGCCGTGCGGCGCGGGAGTGCACGGGCGGCCTGCCGCATGCGCTCGGCGATCGGCATACCTCCAAGGCCCAGGACATCCCACAGCTCCGCCGTGCCCCCCTGGGCGCACCAGATTTCTTTCGGGTGCAGGGCTCGCACGGTCCAGCCGCCCTCGGACCCTTCCAGGATCAGGGTGTTCGCATAGCCCTTCAACGGGTCGGGCTTCGCCCGTGCCGTATGGCAGGGCCCGCGCGGATCATGAATCACCACGCGCTGGGCCCGCCCGCCTCCCGCGGGTTGCCATGTGCCGCGCGGCCAGGGCATCATGCGATCCCCCGTCGTCGAGATCCGAGGGTCCACGAGCAAGGTGCCGTTGTTGAGGTCCAGGCGGAGCTCATCCAGCGGTGGCCGCCCTGCCTCTTTCCAGAGCTGGCAGAGGCCGCGTGGCTCCACGCAGGGCTGCCCCAGGGGGGGTATGAGGCTCGGCGCCCGAACCCGTTCTCCGCAACCCCAAACCTGGACCGCCCGCGCGCGTGCCGTGACGTCGCCGAAGTGTGTGCACAGAAGGCGCGTCTCCGGGGAGAGTGCCACATAGCCGAGGCGCCGCAAGCGCGCACCTAGCCGCACTGCGGCGTAGTTGACGGGGGCGTCGAGCAACACGGCCAGTGGTCGGGTGGTGATCAGTAGCCGCTCCAGGCCCGTCGCCTCGCGTCCACCGGGGTCCTCCGATAGTGACGCGCACAGCCAACGGATCCGCGGGGCCCCAGTGGGGTCCTTGGGGTGGTCGCCGTCGTCCGGGCCCCATCGGTCACCGACATCTCACGGCGCTAGCAGCGCCGACCCGCCGAGGCTCTCCCATGCCCCCCCGAAGGGGGGGCCACGCGGTTCCCACCTCCAGCAGCCGCGCCCCCTCGACCTGCAGGGGGGCGTAGCGTGGTAGGGCCTCCCGGGCTCCCTTGACTTGGAGTGCAGCCGCGCGCCAGGGCCCATCGTCTCCTGGCATCCGCAGCTCGCGCTGGGCGGCCTCCTCCACCAGCTCGCCCCACGGTGCTGCCGGCGACAGCTCGGTCCATCCGGCCTCCGCCATCCGCTGGCGTACCTCCTCCACCGTGGCTCGAGTCACGAAGTCGGCCAGCTCGTTGTGGTAAGTCCGTAAGTAAAGTCCGTCCAGGACCCGGAACTTGTACCGTAGCTCCAGCATGGCCAGGACTCGAAGCAGGTGGCGCGCCACCGCGTTCCGTGCCCGGCGGCGTCGCAGCCAGCGGCTGACATTACTGTTGTCAGTGACGTACGGCAATAGAAGCTGGAACCAGTCCGGGCCCTTCTCGGCCGCCAAGGCTATCAGGCAGAGGAGTTCGACCACCGCGATGATCTCCCCCTCCCCCTGCCAGGTGACCCCGGGGGCGGAGCGGAGCGTCTCCAGGTAGGGAGCCGCCTCCGCCACGATGTACTCGCGCGAGGACCAGTCCAGCGCACCGATCCGATCTAGGGTGGCATCGCCTCCCAGCCAGCGCAGCTTGCCGAGCGCCCCCGGAAGTGCGAGGGCCTCGCGAAGGCCTAGCAGGCCCTCGAAGGAGGTCTCGAAGTTACCCTCGGCAGGCATCTCAAAGCAGACGCGCAGCCAATCCAGAGTCTGGTGCCAATCGTCCCACGCAGCCTCTCCCATCTCGGGGTCGCCCGGCGGGTGGACGTAGGCCTGGCCTGGGTCACCCGACAGCATCCGGTGGACCGCTGGGAGCTCCACGCTCAGGGCTGGAGCTGCGCAGGCGCAGAACTGGCCGAGCCCACTTAGCTCCCTCGCGGTTCGCAGCCGTACCATGCGGCAGCCGAAGCTCAGCTCCGGCTCCGCCAGTAGGAAGCGCATCTTCATGGCCTTGGGCTCCGGGAGTCCAACTCGCTCGCGCTCGAAGTCCATGCTGAGCCCCCAGATAATCTGAGTGGTGGAGGGCTCCCCCTCGGCGTCCCTCTTGCTGACGTTCACTGCTTCGGACCCGAATACCTCACGTATGGATGCATCCAATGCGTCGCAGGCCATCCACGGCCGGACCCCAATGTCGGGCTCCACCACCACAGGGTCATCCATAAGCCACTCCGAGTGGAAGTGGGTGGTGTCGTGCCAGTGCGGCTCCCCAGGCCGATAGCTCTCGTGGAGCTCCCTCGCCGCCAGGGCGAGCATCATGTAATTGCCTGGGGCCCCCGTCCACCCAAACACCATGGCTAGGTAAACGACTCTGACGTCTCCCTCGATGCCAGCGTGGGCCCCCGGTAGTGAAGAGCCAAAGTCCCCGACGTCCGCCGGGGCGATGTCCAGCCACTTGAAGGCCCGCGAGGTCCCGCTTGGCGCAGAGGAGGCGCGCTCCGGGATGGCGCGCGCGATGCCATACCGCCGTCCTCGCCACCTGCCGATGGCGTGGCTGGACGGCAGGCGGGTGGTCGCGCTTGTGTGTGGCGGCGTTGGCCGAGAGCATCGCGTGGATCATACGCCCTTCGGACGATAGGGTTCTGTCCGGTAGCTGCTTTGGGACCCTCCCCAGGGGGGCTTCCACCAGCTCCGTCAAAAAACCCTCTGCCGCCTGGGAAGCCACCAAGACGATCCCCCAGGTCACATCCGCCCATACCTTCTGGTAGGCCTCGTCGATGTGGGCTCGCACGCTGGGGTACGGCTGGGCTCGCTCGCGCCTCCGTGGCGCGCCCCGCCGCGCGGATGCTCCCCCTTCCGCCAGCTCCCGGACGTACTCGAAGTGCTCTCGGCTTAAACACCGTCGCACCTTGTCCCCCAGGACACCCCGAAGGGGGTTGCCCAGGCGCTCGTGGCGCGCGCGCCTAAGCAGCGCGGCCGCCTCCTTCAGGGACCCCGTCCGTTGGAGGAGCCGATCCCCCAGCCCCACAGGGTCCGCATGGCTTCGGGGTCGTGCTCAGGGTGCTCCGCGCAGAAGGTCAGGTAGACCGTGGCCAGCTCCGCCGGGCTGCACCCGTCGAGGTCCTCCGCGATATCTCTGGCCGGGTCCTCGCAAGGGGGTCGAGGCTTGCCCGCACTCACCTCCCCCTGTGTCTCGCCCAACGGGGGCTTAGGAAGCCCCGCCAATGCTCGGTGCATGGCTGGGCTAAGCCTACCGCATTTTGAGCCGTCCCCTGAAGCCTGTAGGCGCTCGATTCCAGTGAAGTCGACGCCCTGCAGGCGCCCGGGCGCCTCCGCCCGGGCGATTTTGGGGGACGCCCCCGGGCCATCCTCCCATATAGGCGCCAACTGCCGACGCAGTTGGCTCACCGACCAGCGGTGATAGGCCCCTTTCAACACCTTTGCCCACGCAGCGCAAAGCCGGGGGGCCCAAACCTGCGCCTCCTTGGTGCGCTTAATGCCCGAGCCAGGCACGTGATCTTTCAGCTCGACGTGGTGGTGGTCACGGGGGCAACGTCGCGCCAGCAACAGAGCGTGCAGGTACAGCCGGGGGCTGACGAGCCACCAGCTGCCCTTGCGATAGCGGCTCTCTGGCGCGTCGGACGGGGCCTTACCCCAGGCGCACATGTGGATCGGGACGATCATGGCCCCAGTCGCTCGACGCAGCTCGTGCATTGGGGCCTGGTCCCAGATCTTGGGGTAGCGGCCCGAGGGGCAGGAGGACTCGATGAGAAACTCCTTGCCGGCGTCGTGTAGGATGCGGCAGGTGTCGCACGTGAACTGAGTGTGGCTGTTACCAACGAGCTCGAACTCCTTGGAGCCGTCCCCCTCGGGGTGCTCCCACGTGCGGGTTCCCTGCGGGGTCCCGCCAGGCTGGGTCATGAGCCCGAGGTCGGTGCACGAGCCACACGGGGTACCCCAGCACCAAACGTTGGCCACATCGGGCCCATGGGGGTCCGTGCGGCCTCTTGTAGGCGCGCGCGAACTGCCGGGTCGAGGGTGTCGTGATCCGGCCGTGGGCCGGACTCTCGGAGAGGGTCGTCGTAGTATTCGATCGGCTCCAGCACCCGGATGCCCTCGGCGCGAAGCGCAGCCGACCAATTTCCCGAACCGGCGTACACCTCCTGGGCGATCAAACCGTACGCGAACGCGGGGTCGTGTCGAATTGGCATCGCGTTCGCCTCCAGGAGGCGTGCCTGGACGTCGGCTGGATGTTCCCCGAACGAGGCTGGCGCGCGTCCCACTGCGCGGCCCGCCCGACCTTCCGCTGCCTTGCAGTGGGTGCAGGGCGCGCTCTTGCCCGGGACGGTGGGTTCAACGTCTGGGCCTTCATCGAGCATCTCGCGCCAGCCGACACTCACGATCTCGCGGGACAGGCGTCCTGCGTGCCCCCAGCGCTGGCCTAGGGCCGCCGCCTCCGTGTGGGAGCGTGGGCGCAAGACACGCATATGGCCACGCCAGATCAGGGGCGGAATAACTTGATCCTCCGCGCCGACACCCGTCCCCATTAGGTGGTCCACGCATAGGCGCCCACTGCCGTTGACACGGTGCACCTGGAGCGTGACGGCGTCGAGGTCGGTGACGGGGCATGCTGCCAGGCAGCGATAGTCCTTGTCGTGGTGCGGGTGCACCGCATCATGGACGTAGGAACGGACATCGGCCTCCAGGGCCGTGATCCACGGTGGGGAGTCGCCCAGGGCACGAAGGGCCTCGTGGGCCTCCTCCCATAGTGCATGGCGATACGTCGCGGCCAACTGCTGCACCGCGTCCGAGCTGGGCTCGCCCGCGCCCTCGCCCGCGCGTAGCAGGAGCACCCCAGCAGCTACGTGCAGTAGCAGGCACTGCCGCTCCTCGGCGTCGCCCACCTCCAGGCCCATCGCCTGGCCCATCTCCTCTGTAGGGCTGAGGCGGTCCCGGTAGTCGAGGAAGTCCCACTGGATGCGGGTGTCCCCGTCCCAGAAGGTATAGGACCCGCGGCCTATCAGCCCGTCGGCGTCCCAGGCAACCGGGCCGACCTCGGCCCCGCCCTCGGTGACGTATCCTGCGGCGCAGCTAAGCGCCTCATGCAGGTCGGCTGCCTCACTGCTGAGTCCCCGATGGCCTCGGTCCACGGCTTCCTCGAGGGCCCGCTCCACGGTGAGCCGCTCCCCGCGCAGGCGCGCCCCCGGGACGCGCCCGCGCACGTGGCTCTGCAAGTACTCGCTGGCCCCCTTCAGAGGCGCGAAGATGCCCTCGGATTCGAGCTCCTGCATGAGCTTGAGGCGAAGCTCCGGCCCATCACCCGCGGGCTGGGCGTCCCAAGTGGCCGCCGCGCGCGGGCGGTCGTGGTCCTCGAGCCATCCGAAGTCGGGGCCCTTAACCGCTTCCCGGAGGTCGGATTCCATCGCGGTAAGCTGGAGCGCAGTGTAGTCGTCCGGGGCCTGCCCCGGGCCCGGGTCGCCCGCCGCTCGCGAGCCGCTACCACGGCCACGGCCCTTTTCCTTCTGGGAGTCAGGGGCAGCAGGGGGCGACGTGTCCTCGCCAACCTTCTCGGCCTCGGCTGCCTTGGCTTGCGAGCGTAGCTGCGCAATCATCCCATCCACCTGTTTGGGGTCGATCCGGGGCGTCCCAAGGAGCCCCCCGCGCCTCGTGAGCTGCATGACTACCGAGTAGTCCAATCCGCGCGTTGACTTGATGGGGTCATGGGAGTTAGGGCAGTCGCAAGCCTTCCGCGAGCAGCCCATGTGCGTGGTGGCCCCCCAGCAGATAGGGACGTTGTCCTTATTGCGGGGCGCATGCGCCACGGATCGCGTACGCTCCGGGCGTGTTAGTTCCTTGCCCGCTGGGTACGCCCTCTTGGGGGCTGTCCCCGCTGGGGCCCCGGTGCCCGCCTTGGGTCCCGCCTTCGGCTGGGGCCCAGCCCCCGCCTTGGGCCTGTCATCACCCTGCGCCGTGGGCCGGGGCTCGCCCATTTCCTCGCCCCCTCCCGCCTTTGGCGGTCGCTTCGTGAGGTGGGCGTTCCGCTGCCCATTGAGGAGGCGCGTGAGTGCGGCCTTGCGCCGGGGCACGACTACCTGCTGGTAGCAGGCATTCGGGTCCCCGAGGTCGAACGTTCGGGGCAAGTCGTAGCCGTTCTCCGGCATGAGCAGGATGTACTTGATGTCCTCCCTCCTCGGGTTCTCGGTGTCGAGCTCCCGGCAGAGCCGACGCCTGAGCTCCCGTAGCTCCTCGACCCAGGTGCTTCGGAGCTCCTCCCACAGATCCTTGACCCAATGGTCTGGGAACTCCGAGGGGTCCCTCTCGAAGGCCGCCTCCAAGAACCCTAGCGACCGCCGACGCTCCGCCCCGTGTGCGACCCCTACGATGGACTCGAACATCTGGATCTCGCACCGGGCCCTCTTGAACCAGGTCGCCATGTGGGTGGCGGGCCGCTGGCGGGGCTCCAGCTTGTCGTCCACAGGGAGCCGGTAGCCGTCGAAGTCCTCGTCACGCGCGGGGACGCAGTCGTCCACTGCCAGGTCGTGTGGACCCGTCCCGAAGGCGAGCGCCGCGTAGCCGTGCGCCACACGGTTGGTAACCAGGCAGGGAAACCCGATCGTCTTGAGCGTGCTCTTGGAGTGCGCACACATGCGCTTGAGGGAGTCGAACAAGTCCTTCCCCGTGATCCCCTCGCAGGCCTCAACCACGAAGGTGTTGCATCCCCTGGCTATGTAAAGATCCAGTTCCTCGTCCCGACCGATCCCCGCCCTGGTGCCCCGGGCCTTCTTGTCGCCCTCGGTGGCCCGCGCCTGCCGCTCGGCGGCGAGGACGTGGCGTTCGGTGAGGCGGTTCTGGCGATCCAGACGCTCGATGATCTGGGCTTCGGCCTCGGCTGTAAGCCCGCCCAGGGCGCCCGCCGCCCCGGCGTCGTCTGGACCCCCGGCTCGCTCCCCACCCAGGCCACCCCCGTGGGGCGTCTGGCCAGTGAGGTGCCCAAGGACCGAGGCTCCGTCGAGGAGCGGGTTGGCCCCACGAGCGGGCCCCCCGCGTCCATCGCGTGCCAGTAGGTCCCGATCGCCCAGCAAGCCACGGCGTGGGCCCGTGGGTTGGACGGGGGGCATGGCCCCGAAGAGCTCGCGTCGGGGTCCCTGCCTCGGGCTGGGATCCCGCCCCCGTTCCGAGCGGCTCCGCGACCCCTCGCGTGAGAGGCTGCCTTGCAGGGGAACCTTGTCGGCGGCCGCAGCACGCTCCCGCGCGCGCGCTTCCAGCTGCGCATCCTCCAAATCCGCGAGGGCGCGCTCCAGATCGGGCCCCAGTGGGCCCGCCGCTGCCACCTGTGCGACTCTCCGCCGCAGCTGCCGTTCCGCCTGATCAAGCGGAACCCCGAGCAGGTCCGCGGTCATACCTAATGCGCTGAGGGCCGCCGCTTGGCCCCCCCGTCCCTTGAGATCCTCGGCTCGCAAGGAATCCATTAATATTTCGAGGGGGTCGGGCTCCTCAGCATCCTCGCTCACGCCGGCGGCGGCCGCTGCCAAGCGCGACGGTGCCGCCACGGGGGCTGGGCGGGGCAAGCCCTCCATCCCGGGCGCAGGTTGCGCCCCCTGCGCGCCGCCCCGCCGATGGTGGCCGAGTGTGCGCACCGGGTCGTGCTGCAGCTGCTGGCGCTCCGTGCTCGTCAGGTAGCGCCGCCTCCAGCCGCTCGCGCTTTCCACGCCCACACCGTCCCACTGCTCCTGGCGTAACATCGCCAGCAGATCCTGCGGGATGTGGTGGGCGATGACACGCAACCCCACTTCCCGCGCGCCTTGGGGGACCTCGTACAGCAGCCGATTGATCCAATCTATCGGGTAGCGCCCGTCCTCCAGCGGAGGGGGGTGCCGTACGACCTCGCTGGCTGGGACCTCCACCCTGACGCCCTCGAGGCTAGTCCCGATGATAAGTCGTGCGTCCCCGCCAGTGCCCCGTACGTCGAGCCCCTCGCATTCTCCCAATAGAATATACCAAGGACTCGCCGGGGGCGCGCCGTACGCCTCCTCGGCTCCCCGAGGGTCGCCCGGGAGTATCGGGCAGACCTTCACGAGTAAGGGCTCCTGAAGCCACCCGTGATGGGCGATCCGATCGCCCGGGGCTCCGCGGTCGGCAGACCGTGAGCGTCCGCAGGCCCTTGCTTCCGCGGAGCGCGAACGACGCGGCTGCGGCCCAGAGGCTAGGCCCTGCGCCCCCGAGGGCTCAACATCGACGGATGGGGCCACGGCTGGCGGTGGCGGTGCAGCGGGCGGGGGGTAGACCGGCCCGGGCGCTACGCCAACCCATCGGCGGCATGCGCGGTCCAATCGCGCGCCCTGGCGGGGCTTGGAGCCCGCACTCGCATGCGACGGCGCAGGCCCCCGAGGATCCCCGGTTGGACCGTCGCTTCGACGCGCGCGGTGCGACCCTCGTCCCGTCGGAAATGTTCCCCGCACACCGGGGCCCCCCCACAGCTACCCTTCGCCATGCGGAGGCAAGTGGGGAGGCTGCATTTGCGGCCGATCAGGGTAGACCGGTACTTCTGCGCATGGTGGGCGCAGAGGTGCACCTGTGCATTGAGGCAATGCCCCGGCCGGGGGACGTCCGACACCTCTGCGTCCTCCTGTAGCAGAACAGTCGCCTCCTGCATCCCTCGGTCGCCGCACCCCTCCGGCTGGAGGGGGCGTGCGCCACCTGCGAGCTGCACCCCAACTTGTGCGGCTTGGCAGGGGCGCTCCTCCGCCTCCACCTCGCTCTCCGAATCGATGTCCAGGCGGCGATAGCCCGTGGCGTCGGTGATGTAGCGGGGCTCCGGCCGGCCCCGGCACAGCCATCCAAGTACCGACCAGGGTGAGCAAAGCAGCCACTTGACGACCCCGAATACCTTCCGGAGTCCCACGCCGACTGCCCGGCAGGCTGTGGTCTTACCGTGCTCAGCCAAGTCCACGATCTGTGTGTGGTCAATGGCCGCGTACTGGTCGACATGCATGGGGTGCGCCACTGGACAGGAGGCGCACTCGACGGCACGGCATAGATGCACGTTACCTGTCTCCTCGAGGTTCAGCCGCCACTTACGACTGGTGCACCCCAGAACCTGCCCGATCTTGATGTTGAGCCCGTGGCGGTCCAGTCGGTACCGGTCCGCGAAGTTGCAGCTGATGCGGGCCACCTGCCCGTGCTTGCGCAGAAGCACGTGGTTGTATGCCCGATTGGTTCCCCGGCCGCGGACCCCCTTTGTGTAGAACTCCGTTTCCACCACGCCGCCCAAGCCCGGCCCGCGCCAGCGCACCAGCAAGGGAGTCGGAGGGGGTGGGGGGAGATGGGCGCCGGGCCCATCGCCTCCGCGTCGCTGGCAGCACCGGGTAATCTGGTACCACGCCCAGCGGAGTCCCCCGGCTGCCCACAGCATAGGCTGGGCTGCGGTGTTGACGATGAAGGCCAGGGCACCCAACACGAACGTGAAGATGCCTAGGGCGAAGCAAAGGACCGCGGTCTCCCACCAGTACCCGAGCATCTTAACGCCCAGTCGGTCGATGGCGGATCCAATCCATCCGCCGCTCGTGCGGATCGTGCCAGTGTGGTCGGGGGAACTCACCCACGCTCCGTAGCCCACGAACTCGAAGACCCAGGCTGCGAATCCCCAACCGGGACCTGGCCCCGCCTCCGGGGGCGGGGTAGGTGGCGGCGGTGGCGGTGGGGGTACGTTCCGGCCAGCCCACCAATGGGGCAGGTGCGGGACCCAACCACTCCACCCCCAATACCCGTCCAGCCCGCGCGGCTGGTCAGGCTCGCCATCGCCCGTCCGGTTTCCCGGGGCGGACGGCTGCCCAGGCGCGCCCGTGGGCTCGTCGTTCCCTCCGTATGCCGGCGTAGCTGGGCTGCCCGTGGGCTCGCCCTTGCCTACGCGCCCGATGCCCGCGGGTGTGGTCGTTGTGGTCGACCCTGACCGCGGCGGCGCGGGGGCGCCCGGCGCCCCCGGGGGCTTGGCCTGCGGCCCTCGCCCCTTTCCCCCTACAGGCGCGGGCTTGGCGGGCGGTCCTCGCCCCTTGCCTTGCCCCCCACCGCCTGTCGGCAGCGCTGTCGGCCCGGGCAGGGCTGACGGCGTCGGCGCTGGGACCTCATTTCCCCCGCGCCCGAACGGCAGCCAGCCAAGTGCCCCTTGGACCGTGAAAGCACCGCCCATAACCAAGATCATCAGGTGCGCTCCCAGGAAGCCCACAGCCATGGCACCACAGACGCGCTACCTAGTCCGCGGACTAGCACGGCCGTGGTTGCGGCCGCCCCGCGGCCCCCCGGAACACCCGCGCGTCGGCCAGAGCCGAACGCTACGGACCCAAAATGGCTACCTGAGCCCACACCCCCTCCCACTTAACCTGCAGTCTACAACCAATCAGACTATGCAATTGTTTTCCTGGCCAAACTGTTTGGGCTGCATCCGCGCTCCATCAACTTTCGCGCTCCCAGATGCTTGAGAAACACGGCTGTCTGTTCACCCTTTTTAGACAGGTTTCCGCAGTATGATGCGAACATTTGTCTGGCCATCTACGCGCGACATGATCTCCCAATGGGAGATGCGTTTTCGTCTTCTTTGCCTTCCTGGGCACGGGGACTTGTCCTCCTATATCGTTCTCGGGGCATTTCTCTCTGATCTCCCGCTGGCAGACCTCTGGCGGGGCCTCTGCGGCCGGTATTCCGGTGGGCTCGGCAGATCGCGCGCGACCCCTGCTGCGTTCACTGCTAGGCCGGAACCCGCAGCAGCCGCGGCGCCAACTGGTCCCTGCACGGCTGTGCCGGCAGAGCTAGCGGCTGAACTGACTACCTCCACTTCAGTTTCCCGTTGTTCGGCTGGGCCGACAGCGAACTGGGCGGCCGCGGCACTTCCAGTCGCCTGTCCGGCTATGCCAGCAGGTGATTGGAATAATATTGGGACTCTTCGATATGCTTGACTGCTTCTTGCATGTGCTGACCAATTCCGATATTCTGTCCGGGTTGCCTCAGGGCTTGCCCCTGCAGGGAATGGCGGGGGCGCTGCGCTCGAGGAGGAAATGGCATTCCCCCATTGAACATAATTATCGCATCCTTCTCCCGCCGACAGAAAATCACACCATTCCGTGGACAGCAGCGAGCGCCGTGCACCGCCCTCCGCACTGATTGAAACGGCCGGAAACCTGTTAGCGGTGATATGTTTGGCGAACGGGAGCGCGCCAAGGGCTGATTTCGGCGCGCCCGGGCTCGTTGGGCACCATTCAGTCCAATGCGGCCCCGCTTCGCCGCATGTCGCTTCCACCCGCGCGCATCCGCCTGCCCAGGTCGGCCCCGCGTCGCCGGCCCCCTGCACGGCTGCGCCGCCAGAGGGCCGGCAAAATAACGACGCTGCAAGATTGGCAGCCTTCAGCATGATCCTCGAACACATCAACAACCGACGCGCCCTGCTGTTCGTTCTCCTTTTCTACTCTATATGTCTCGCGGCGAGCGAGGAAGTGGCGTGCATCGTCTACTGGGCGCGTAAACTTCCTATATAAGCTGGCTCCGTCCAGAATTATTATTCCGGGGTGAATTCCCATCGCTTTGTAGCGCTCAATGCGCTGATTCATCTTAGCTCGCACGAGCGTAGCGGCATCGTCTCGGAGTTTAGATGCCTGGTATTTGCCGCAAGAGGAACGCCAACATCTGTGGTCTCCGCCAAAATAGAAAGTCTTAATAGTTCCTGATTTGGAACGGCCTACCGCCTCATCTATTAATCTCTCGACGACCTCAACGAAAGGGGCAAGCGCCCTAATCGTTCTCGTGGGACCGCGCAACTTCTTACTTGCAGCGGCTAAGCCGGTCAAGTTGCACTGATTCCCGTCCGACATATCGCTTGCGGACCTAACTATAAATTACATAGGCGAATGTATTCCTGGGGCGATGCTACCGTCTCCCCTACGCACTGGCGCATTCCAATCGTTGTTCCTGGCCACCCCGAGTAGGGTTTCCCCTTCCGGCATTCCCTCTTACTTCCGCGCGGACGCCGTGGAAAAGCGCACGCAGAAGGTGCTGGAGACCTTCTCCTGGGCCGAGCTCCTTTCCGCTTGGGGCATAGATAGCGCGCGTTGAGTCTGATGCGAGATGAATAGCGGCAGGCCAGAAAGAATACGCCTTGTGCGGCAACTTCGCGAGTGGCTGGAATAATGCTGTCGGCGCATTTCCAGCCCTTGCCATGGCCGCCAGGTCTTTCCCAGCATAAGGAATCCACCCGTGACCACTCACCTCCGCCAGGCGAGTGATGGCCCGGCATTTCGCCCATATTCAACCATGCTGCCGAAGCATGGAGGCCCAGGTCAACCGCGGAGATGTAGAAGTTTAGTATTTCCGCGGTGCACTTTTCCCATTCGGGCGGGATGTCATCGCCCAAGGGCGCGGCTGAGCCGGCCCCTGTTCGTCTCGCGTGTTCCAGTGCGTCCCAAATGCCGCGGGCCAAATAACTCGGGCCAGGCCCTTCCTGCTCTTCCTCTTGAGCTGGGAGGGGGCGTCGGGCTCGGGCCAGGGGGGGGATCGCCTCCTCCCTCCCCGCGCGGTGCACCTGGAGGCGGACGGTAATCTCTGTCATGGCCTCCGACCCCAGCAGGTGCCCATAGGCTCAAAGAGTCAAAAAGTATGTGAACCGACTTACTTTGCTATGGTTTTCTTATTCTAGACAATTGTTCTTAAATAGTAAGAAACGTCTTAACTTTTACGTGAGACTTAATTTCTCCTCATATGTTTCAGACGTTGTCTTCACATGCTTTAGTCCGCTCACGCGCTCGTGGCCCCGCGAGGGTCGGCGACCAACTTGCGCCCCAGTGGCCCCGCGACGTGGGTCGGCAACCAACTTGCGCCCCAATGGCCCCGCTCGGGTCGGCGGCCCACTCGCGCGCCACCACCGCCGCCATCGCCGCGACGACGACGAACACCGCCACCAACACGACCACGACGACGACCGCGATGACCACGACGACGACGGCCACGACAACCGCGACGATCAGGACGACCACGACGACCACGACGACGACAACGACAATAGGCGGCCCCGCGTGGGTCGGCGGCCCACTTGCGCCCCACGCGGGCTGGCGGTCGTGACTTGGGAGGGCTGGAACGGTGAGAATATCGTGGCCCTGCCGCGCGGTTGGCGGCCCACTTGCGCCCCGATGGCCCCGCGTGGATCGGCGGCCCACTTGCGCCCCGGTGGCCCCGCGGGTCGGCGGCGCATTTGCGCCCCAGTGGCCCCGTGCGGGTCGGCGCCGCTCGCGCCCCAATGGCCCCGCGTGGGTCGGCGGCCCACTTGCGCCCCGATGGCTCCGCGGGTCGGCAGCATATTTACGCCCCAGTGGCCCCGCGCGGGTCGGCGCCGCTCACGCCCTAATGGCCCCGCGCGGGTCGGCGGCCCACTTGCGCCCCGATGGCGCCGCGGGTCGGCGGCGCACTTGTGCCCCAGTGGCCCCGCGCCGACGCCGCTCGCGCCCCAATGGCCCTGCGCGGGTCGGCGGCCCAGATGCACCCCAGTGGCCCCGCGCGGTTCGGCGGCCGACTTACACCCAATGGCCCCGCGCGGGTCGGCGGCCCACTTGCGCCCCGGTGGCCCCGCGCTGGTCGGCGGCCGACTTGCGCCCCGATGGCCCTGCGCGGGTCGGCGGCCCACTTGCGCCCCAGTGGCCCCGCGCGGGTCGGCGGCCGACTTGCGCCCCGACGGCCCTGCGCGGGTCGGCGGCCCACTTAAACCCCCGCGGCCCCCGCGGGGGCCCCGCGGCGCAGCGTGCGGCATGGCATAAGGCATAGCGTAGCGTAGCATAGCATGGAACATGCCTGTAGCGCGGCACTGCGCGGCGCCGCATTGCTTTGCATGACGGCCAGGTCGTCTGATGCAGCATTGCTTTAGCATTGCGTTGCATGGCCCCGCGTTGTCTTGCGCGGCGGCGAATCCGCTTGACGCAGCATTGCTTTGGCGTTACCAGCAGCGCGATGGCAGAGAATTCGTCCGCGCCCACGGGATCTTAAGAAGTGAAAAATTATGAAATAACTTGGCCATAAATGAATGTAATGAAAAGGGGCCTTGCGATAGTATGAGCGTACCGAAGCTGCGCTGTCACGGAATGGAATTCCGTGACAGGGCCACCTCAAGCCTTGTGGTCCTTTGATTTCACTCATATACGTCCATTCTTAGAATTATGGGTTTCATACATAATAGCTACTTCGTAGCATTGAGAAATTCTAAGAGTGGACTGGAAATTACAATCTCTACCTCTCGACAAACCTATTGCACGGAGACTCTTATATATCAACTCCAACTGGATACGAATCTGTGGAATGAAAGCCTTCTTACGAATGAATATGCAATAGCCAGGAGTTGCTTAGGGTACGCTAGTCAAATAAAACGACCTTATGGCCGTATGATGAAATCCCCAATAATCAACCATCAACAGTAAGACCAGGGTTGGGTCTTCCAGCCCTGTCACCCTGCAGCGCAGTTGCATTGCGTTTCATAGTAATCAGTACACAGCTCAGCTCCAGTACTGTTGCAGTTGCAATGCGTTTCGTAAGAACCAGTGCACGGCCAAGCTCAGATCCAGCACTGTTGCAATGCACGGCAGTGCGTTCCATAGTCGGTGCGTCGGCAACAGCGTCGGGCCCCCGCTGACACAAAACCACGCCCCCAAACAACGACGGCCATAAACGCGAAGGCCACAACGCAGCATCAAACCATGCAACGGCACCCTGGCGTCCTTGAGCGCCTGGCAAATCACCATGCCGCATCGGACCCCCCCCCAAGGTCCGGCACGGGCGCCCGAGGGTCTCGCTTCATCGCCGTGGCCCCTCATGTTCAAGCCCCGTGCCTGCAGGTCTTGCATCCTTTCCAGAAGTAGCATGGGCGCCTAATGGCGCTGCATCCTCGCCGTGCACTTTGAGCGCGGCGGCGGGCGGGAAACGCCAGCACATCCGTTTGGAGCCATTTTGGCCCAGACTTCAAGCGGCGAGGCGCGGGGGGCGCCCCCCACCTCCGCATGCCGCGGGGTCGGCGCCCTCGCCGCGGCCCCGCGGGCAGCGCGGGCGCGGCTGGCCCGCGCAAGGCGTCGGGCGCCCACGTCGAGGCCAACTTGGCAGGAGGCGACCTGGGGGGCGGCTGTCTCCTGCGGCTCTTCGACATCGGAGAGTGCGCGTGCAAGGCGAGCCACGCATGCCAAAACAAAAAAAAACTCAGAAACTCCGCGCCACATCGGAAAATGCAGATGTGCTCAAGCTGGTCGCGAGGTTCAGCGCCAAGGGAGACGGCTACGCGAAGCGCGAAAAGCTGAGGAGGTGATTTGTGAGCGCGCTCTCGGCTCGCGCGTCGGACTCCCACTTCAAGCAGAACGCGCAGCAGACGGCGGACATGATGAGCAACATATACCGATTGATGATTGCGGACATGGGAGCGCTGATTTCCAGGAGGCAGGCCTTCAAGAGCGCCATCGGCGCGCCGCCAGATCGCGCCTTGACGAACCTCGCGAAGCTAATCAACGACATTGAGACGATCCGCGACCTGCGGTACCAAGTGATCACAGACAACCTGGAGGAGGACTTCGACTTGGGCGACGACGGCTGCCCCTTCTTCGGCGACGGCGATGCGGTGGACAAGGCCCCGACGGCGGCCGAGGACCAGGCCGCGGCGGCGGCCGACGACCGGGTCAAGGAATGCGAGGATCATCCGACGACGGAGGCCCAGGCCAGCGCACTGGAAAGAGGGGAAGTCTTTCTCCGCCACACTGGCGCCTAGGTGGAGGAGGGGGCGGGACGCGACGACGGCGACGGCGACGGCGACGACGACAACCGCGATGGCGGGCTCGGGCGACGGCGCTACGTTTGCGTTCGACGTGGACGAGGGCTTCGCCTTCCTGCGGCTGATGAAGGGCAAGAAGGGCACGGTCGCCGACTTGGCCGAGCAGGTGGGCTTCGCCGCCCGCGCCGCCAAGAAGGGCAAGACGCGCAAAGCGGCGGCCCCCGTGGGGGCCGCGAAGGCGGCAGCCCCCAAGCAGGTCGCGAAGGCCGCGAGAACCGTTGACGCGTCGCGGTGGACGGAGCTTCTCACGAAAGTCCGCATCGTGAACGCGGCCTCGCCCAAGCGGCCGCACATCGTCGGCAGCAGCAAGTCTAGCCCCAAGAAGATGCGCCCGGTCACGGAGGTCACCGAGAAGCAAGGCAAGATGCGCGCGATATTGTCAACCGCATCATGGCGGACATCGAGAAGCGCAAGATGTGCAAGAATAACACGCAGAAGCTCCGAGCCGAGCTGCTGGGCTAGTCAGCTACAGCGCTGGGGGCATCGCGCGCGAGAAGCACGAAGAGCGGCATCGGGATTTGACGCTGCCCGGCGAGACGTGGGAGGCGCAATCGGAGCTTGACGGCGCGTGTGGCCCCGTGCCGAAGGAGGTTGCTAGGCTCGCGCCCATCGCAATCTGCATAGGAACGCTCCTATTGGAGCCGTTGCCAGTCGGCGGGGGGGGGGGGCACATTGGTGCATGAAAAAGTTGGAGGTCGGCATGCTTCGCCGATGCTGCAATGCACTGGCGCACCGCCGATGCTGCAATGCACCGACCCGCGGCCGCCGCCTCCCCGACGCCCGATAGCGAGGCTGGCAACCAGGATGACGATCCGGGGTATGATGAGAAGGAGGGTGGTGATGGGGAGGAGGAGGAAAACGACGCGGACGACGACGACGACGACGACGACGACGACGACGACG
>CAUYUJ010021380.1:117500-140076 GCA_963575745.1 Prorocentrum cordatum
ATGCATTCACGCCGCCACGCAATGCGAGGCCATTCGCGCGACGCCACCCGTGCGGAACCGTCCGGTGGCGACACACCGCTGATGACCCCCTTTACTCTCCCATGCAGCTTCCGTCTACTCTGCCTCGCACTTCTACCCCTTCGAGGCGTCATTTCCGCGCAACGGCGAGGGCGCATTCCGACCGGCGACCCGAACGCGGCGACCTTCGCCCACGACCCGCGCTCGCGACCTGCGACACGACGCGCGCCCCGCGCCCGCCACCCGTCTACGATCCGTCTGGCCTGGCGGCCCCAACTAGAGCACAACCTAGAGCACAACCTAGAGCACAACCTAGAGCACAACCTAGAGCACAACTAATGAAGGTATATATTTTCAGCTTTTAAAGCACACTCAACCTTCCAAAAACAAACATGAATCTATACTTTCTTTATTTTCGAACGCGCATGCGTGCCAGACTACCATGAAATGAATTGTGCCCTAGGTTGTGCTCTAGGTTGTGCTCTAGGTTGTGCTCTAGTTGTGCTCTAGTTGTGCTCTAAGGCGGCCCCTGGGATAAGCGGTCGCCTGCCCCCCCGCCCCCGGACCTTCAATCCGACGGACATGGCGTTGCTCCGTGCACCCCATGCAGCCCTGTAGCCATGTAGCCCTACAGCCCAGCAGCCATATAGCCCCATTGCCCCATGCCCCTATAGCTATATGGCCCCATAGCCATATAGCCCAATAGCCATATGGCCCAGTAGCGCTATAGCCCTGTAGCCCTGTAGCCCTACAGCCCCATGGCCCTATATCCCTATAGCCCACGTAGCACTACAGCCCTACAACCCTATAGCCCTGTAGCCGGGTATCCCTACATCCCTATAGCCCCATAGCCCTATAGCCCTATTGCCCTATATCGCTATAGCGTATCAGCCCTATACCCTAATGGCCCTATAGCCCCATAGCCCTGTTGCCCCGTAGGCCTATATCCCTACAGCCCTGCAGCCCCATAGCCCTGTAGCCCTAACCCTATAGCTCTATAGCCTCATACCCCTATAGCCCGCGAGCCCAATTGCTCAGGAGCCCTATACCCTATAACCATATAGCCCCAGAAAAGAACTGAGTGGGGGTTCTCTCCCGTATCAGTCATACACATATACATATACACGCGCCTTCAGAAGCACTGGAAGGGGCCAGTCGCGCAACGCAGCCCATGCAGATGCCCGCAAAGTGCAATGGCAAATGAGTCCGCCGTTTGCGAAATAAACGCCCATCTTAGGGATCGAAAACAAGACGACGAAGCACGCCCCCTTTCCCCCGCATTTCAAGGTTGACGGGGAGGGCTGGGCAGTCCAACGTAAGTGGGCGTTTATTTCGCAACGCTTCGCACTCCCCTTCGGCGTGTCTGGTGGCCAACATTGAAATGCGGGGCGCGGGGCGGGGCTCTCGGTTCCTCCACTCGTGGGCGTTTATTTCGCAAACGGCGGACTCATTTGCCATTGCGCTTTGCGGGCATCTGCATGGGTTGCGTTGCGCGACTGGCCCCTTCCAGTGCTTCTGAAGGCGCGTGTATATGTATATGTGTATGACTGATACGGGAGACAACCCCCACTCAGTTCTTTTCTGGTGCTATATGGCTATAGGGTATAGGGCTCCTGAGCAATTGGGCTCGCGGGCTATAGGGGTATGAGGCTATAGAGCTATAGGGTTAGGGCTACAGGGCTATGGGGCTGCAGGGCTGTAGGGATATAGGCCTACGGGGCAACAGGGCTATGGGGCTATAGGGCCATTAGGGTATAGGGCTGATACGCTATAGCGATATAGGGCAATAGGGCTATAGGGCTATGGGGCTATAGGGATGTAGGGATACCCGGCTACAGGGCTATAGGGTTGTAGGGCTATAGTGCTACATGGGCTATAGGGATATAGGGCCATGGGGCTGTAGGGCTACAGGGCTACAGGGCTATAGCGCTACAGGGCCATATGGCTATTGGGCTATATGGCTATGGGGCCATATAGCTATAGGGGCATAGGGGCAATGGGGCTATATGGCTGCTGGGCTGTAGGGCTACATGGCTACAGGGCTGCATGGGGCGCACGGAGCAACGCCATGTCCGTCGGATTGAAGGTCCGGGGGCGGGGGTGCAGGCGACCGCTTATCCCAGGGGCCGCCTTAGAGCACAACTAGAGCACAACTAGAGCACAACCTAAAGCACAACCTAGAGCACAACCTAGAGCACAATTCATTTGATTGTAGTCTGGCACGCATTCGCGTTCGAAAATAAAGAAAGTACAGATTCATGTTTGTTTTTGGAAGGTTGAGTGTCATTTTTTTATGAAAATATATACCTTCATGAGTTGTGCTCTAGGTTGTTCTCTAGGTTGTGCTCTAGGTTGTGCTCTAGTTGGGGCCGCCAGGCCAGACGGATCGTAGACGGGTGGCGGGCGCGGGGCGCGCGTCGTGTCGCAGGTCGCGAGCGCGGGTCGTGGGCGAAGGTCGCCGTGTTCGGGTCGCCGGTCGGAATGGCGCCCTCGCCGTTGCGCGGAAATGACGCCTCGAAGGGGTAGAAGTGCGAGGCAGAGTAAACGGAAGCTGCATGGGAGAGTAAAGGGGGTCATCAGCGGCGTGTCGCCACCGGACGGTTCCGCACGGGTAGCGTCGCGCGAATAGCCCCGCATTGCGTGACGGCGTGAATGCATGCATGCACGTACGTGTATGCATGGGTATATGCAAGCATAGGAGAAAGGCATATGGAAGTGTAAATAGATTGTACAGACACGCTTATGTATACACGTCTATATACACATACATCATATGAATATATATATATATATATACATATATCTATGTATATATATATATGAGAATGTACAGCGCTGGCCATTATAAGACGCTCGTGGGGGCACCGCCGTTTGCGAAATAAACGCCCATCTTAGGGATCGAAAACAAGACGACGAAGCACGCCCCCTTTCCCCCGCATTTCAAGGTCGACGGGGAGGGCTGGGCAGTCCAACATAAGTGGGCGTTTATTTCGCAACGCTTCGCGCTCCCCTTCGGCGTGTTTGGTGGCCAACATTGAAATGCGGGGCGCGGGGCGGGGCTCTCGGTGCTTCCACTCGTGGGCGTTTATTTCGCAAACGGCGGACTCATTTGCCATTGCGCTTTGCGGGCATCTGCATGGATTGCGTTGCGCGACTGGCCCCTTCCAGTGCTTCTGAAGGCGCGTGTATATGTATATGTGTACGACTGATACGGGAGACAACCCCCACTCAGTTCTTTTCTGGTGCTATATGGCTATAGGGTATGGGGCTCCTGAGCAATTGGGCTCGCGGGCTATAGCGGTATGAAGCTATAGAGCTATAGGGTTAGGGCTACAGGGCTAAGGCCTACGGGGCAACAGGGGTATAGGGCTATAGGGCCATTAGGGTATAGGGCTGATACGCTACAGCAATATAGGGCTGTAGGGCTATAGGGCTATGGGGCTATAGGGATACCCGGCTACGGGGCTATAGGGTTGTAGGGCTATAGTGCTACATGTGCTATAGGGATACAGGGCCATGGGGCTATAGGGCTACAGGGCTACAGGGCTATAGCGCTACAGGGCCATATGGCTATTGGGCTATATGGCTATGGGGCCATATAGCTATAGGGGCATGGGGCAATGGGGCTATATGGCTGCTGGGCTGTAGGGCTACATGGCTACAGGGCTGCATGGGGTGCGCGGAGCAACGCCATGTCCGTCGGATTGAAGGTCCGGGGGCGGGGGGGGGCAGGCGACCGCTTATCCCAGGGGCCGCCTTAGAGCACAACCTAGAGCACAACTAGAGCACAACCTAGAGCACAACCTAGAGCACAACCTAGAGCACAATTCATTTGATTGTAGTCTGGCACGCATTCGCGTTCGAAAATAAAGAAAGTACAGATTCATGTTTGTTTTTGGAAGGTTGAGTGTCATTTTTTTATGAAAATATATACCTTCATGAGTTGTGCTCTAGGTTGTGCTCTAGGTTGTGCTCTAGGTTGTGCTCTAATTGGGGCCGCCAGGCCAGACGGATCGCAGACGGGTGGCGGGCGCGGGGCGCGCGTCGTGTCGCAGGTCGCGAGCGCGGGTCGTGGGCGAAGGTCGCCGCGTCCGGGTCGCCGGTCGGAATGGCGCCCTCGCCGTTGCGCGGAAATGACGCCTCGAAGGGGTAGAAGTGCGAGGCAGAGTAGACGGAAGCTGCATGGGAGAGTAAAGGGGGTCATCAGCGGTGTGTCGCCACCGGACGGTTCCGCACGGGTGGCGTCGCGCGAATGGCCTCGCATTACGTGACGGCGTGAATGCATGCACGCACGTACGTGTATGCATGGGTGTATGCAAGCATAGGGGAAAGGCATATGGAAGTGTAAATAGATTGTACAGACACACTTATGTATACACGTCTATATACACATACAACATCTGTATGTATATGTATATGTATGGATATTTATGTATGTATATATATATATATATATATATATGAGACTGTACAGCGCTGGCCATTATAAGACGCTCGTGGGGGCACCGCCGTTTGCGAAATAAACGCCCATCTTAGGGATCGAAAACAAGACGACGAAGCACGCCCCCTTTCCCCCGCATTTCAAGGTTGACGGGGAGGGCTGGGCAGTCCAACAGAAGTGGGCGCTTATTTCGCAACGCTTCGCACTCCCCTTCGGCGTGTTTGGTGGTCAATATTGAAATGCTGGGCGCGGGGCGGGGCACTCGGTACTTCCACTCGTGGGCGTTTATGTCGCAAACGGCGGACTCATTTGCCATTGCGCTTTGCGGGCATCTGCATGGGTTGCGTTGCGCGATTGGCCCCTTCCAGTGCTTCTGAAGGCGCGTGTATATGTAAATGTGTATGACTGATACGGGAGAGAACCCCCACTCAGTTCTTGTCTGGGGCTATATGGCTATAGGGTATAAGGCTCCTGAGCAATTGGGCTCGCGGGCTATAGGGGTATGAGGCTATAGAGCTATAGGGTTAGGGTTACAGGGCTATGAGGCTGCAGGGCTGTAGGGCTATAGGCCTACGGGGCAACAGGGCGATGGGGCTATAGGGCCATTAGGGTATAGGGCTGATACGCTATAGCGATATAGGGCTATAGGGCTATAGGGCTATGGGGCTATAGGGATGTAGGGATACCCGGCTACAGGGCTATAGGGTTGTAGGGCTATAGTGCTACATGGGCTATAGGGATATAGGGCCATGGGGCTATAGGGCTACAGGGCTACAGGGCTATAGCGCTACAGGGCCATATGGCTATTGGGCTATGTGGCTATGGGGCCATATAGCTATAGGGACATGGGGCAATGGGGCTATATGGCTGCTGGGCTGTAGGGCTACATGGCTACAGGGCTCACGGGGTGCACGGAGCAACGCCATGTCCGTCGGATTGAAGGTCCGGGGGCGGGGGGGGGCAGGCGACCGCTTGTCCCAGGGGCCGCCTTAGAGCACAACTAGAGCACAACTAGAGCACAACCTAGAGCACAACCTAGAGCACAACCTAGAGCACAATTCATTGCATGGTAGTCTGGCACGCATTCGCGTTCGAAAATAAAGAAAATATGGATTCTTTTTTGTTTTTGGAAGGTTGAGTGTCATTTTTTTATGAAAATATATGCCTTCATGAGTTGTGCTCTAGGTTGTGCTCTAGGTTGTGCTCTAGGTTGTGCTCTAGGTTGTGCTCTAGTTGGGGCCGCCAGGCCAAACGGATCGTAGACGGGTGGCGGGCGCGGGGCGCGCGTCGTGTCGCAGGTCGCGAGCGCGGGTCGTGGGCGAAGGTTGCCGCGTTCGGGTCGCCGGTCGGAATGGCGCCCTCGCCGCTGCGCGGACATGACGCCTCGAAGGGGTAGAAGTGCGAGGCAGAGTAGACGGAAGCTGCATGGGAGAGTAAAAGGGGTCATCAGCGGTGCGTCGCCACCTGACGGTTCCGCGCGGGTGGCGTCGCGCGAATGGCCTCGCATTGCGTGACGGCGTGAATGCATGCATGCGCGTACGTGTATGCATGGGTGTATGCAAGCATAGGGGAAAGGCATATGGAAGTGTAAACAGATTGTACAGACACACTTATGTATACACGTCTATATACACATACAACATCTGTATGTGTATATATATGTATGTACATATCTGTATATATATATATATATGAAAATGTACAGCGTTGGCCATTATAAGACGCTCGTGGGGGCACCGCTGTTTGCGAAATAAACGCCCATCTTAGGGATCGAAAACAAGACGACGAAGCACGCCCCCTTTCCCCCGCATTTCAAGGTTGACGGGGAGGGCTGGGCAGTCCAACAGAAGTGGGCGCTTATTTCGCAACGCTTCGCACTCCCCTTCGGCGTGTTTGGTGGCCAACATTGAAATACGGGGCGCGGGGCGGGGTTCTCGGTACTTCCACTCGTGTGCGTTTATTTTGCAAACGGCGGACTCATTTGCCATTGCGCTTCGCGGGCATCTGCATGGGCTGCGTTGCGCGACTGGCCCCTTCCGGTGCTTCTGAAGGCGCGTATATATGTATATGTGTATGACTGATACGGGAGAGAACCCCCGCTCAGTTCTTTTCTGGGGCTATATGGTTATAGGGCATAGGGCTCCTGAGCAATTGGGCTCGCGGGCTATAGGGGTATGAGGCTATAGAGCTATAGGGTTAGGGCTACAGGGCTATGGGGCTGTAGGGCTATAGGCCTACGGGGCAACAGGGCTATGGGGCTATAGTGCCATTAGGGTATAGGGCTGATACGCTATAGCGATATAGGGCTATAGGGCTATGGGGCTATAAGGATGTAGGGATACCCGGCTACAGGGCTATAGGGTTGTAGGGCTAGAGTGCTGCATGGGCTATAGGGATATAGGGCCATGGGGCTATAGGGCTACAGGGCCATAGCGCTACAGGGCCATATGGCTATTGGGCTGTATGGCTATGGGGCCATATAGCTACAGGGGCATGGGGCAATGGGGCTATATGGCTGCTGGGCTGTAGGGCTACATGGCTACAGGGCTGCACGGGGTGCACGGAGCACAACTAGAGCACAACCTAGAGCACAACCTAGAGCACAATTCATTGCATGGTAGTCTGGCACGCATTCGCGTTCGAAAATAAAGAAAGTATGGATTCTTTTTTGTTTTTGGAAGGTTGAGTGTCATTTTTTTATGAAAGTATATACATTCATGAGTTGTGCTCGAGGTTGTGCTCTAGGTTGTGCTCTAGTTGGGGCCGCCAGGCCAGACGGATCGTAGACGGGTGGCGGGCGCGGGGCGCGCGTCGTGTCGCAGGTCGCGAGCGCGGGTCGTGGGCGAAGGTCGCCGTGTTCGGGTCGCCGGTCGGAATGGCGCCCTCGCCGCTGCGCGGAAATGACGCCTCGAAGGGGTAGCAGTGCGAGGCAGAGTAGACGGAAGCTGCATGGGAGAGTAAAGGGGGTCATCAGCGGCGCGTCGCCACCGGGCGCTTCCGCGCGGGTGGCGTCGCGCGAATGGCCTCGCATTGCGTGACGGCGTGAATGCATGCATGCACGTACGTGTATGCATGGGTGTATGCAAGCATAGGGGAAAGGCATATGGAAGTGTAAATAGATTGTACAGACACACTTATGTATACACGTCTATATACACATACAACATATGTATGTATATATATATGTATGTACATATGTATAGATATGAGAATGTACAGCGCTGGCCATTATAAGACGCTCGTGGGGGCACCGCCGTTTGCGAAATAAACGCCCATCTTAGGGATCGAAAACAAGACGACGAAGCACGCCCCCTTCCCCCCGCATTTCAAGGTTGACGGGGAGGGCTGGGCAGTCCAACAGAAGTGGGCGCTTATTTCGCAACGCTTCGCACTCCCCTTCGGCGTGTTTGGTGACCAACATTGAAATACGGGGCGCGGGGCGGGGCTCTCGGTACTTCCACTCGTGGGCGTTTATTTCGCAAACGGCGGACTCATTTGCCATTGCGCTTTGCGGGCATCTGCATGGGTTGCGTTGCGCGACTGGCCCCTTCCAGTGCTTCTGAAGGCGCGTGTATATGTATATGTGTATGACTGATACGGGAGAGAACCCCCACTCAGTTCTTCTGGGGCTATATGGCTATAGGGCTCCTGAGCACTTGGGCTCGCGGGCTATAGGGGTATGAGGCTATAGAGCTATAGGGTTAGGGCTACAGGGCTATGGGGCTGCAGGGCTGTAGGGATATAGGCCTACGGGGCAACGCGGCCATGGGGCTATAGGGCCATTAGGGTATAGGGCTGATACGCTATAGCGATATAGGGCTATAGGGCTATGGGGCTATAGGGATGTAGGGATACCCGGCTACAGGGCTATAGGGTTGTAGGGCTATAGTGCTACATGGGCTATAGGGATATAGGGCCATGGGGCTATAGGGCTACAGGGCTACAGGGCTATAGCGCTACAGGGCCATATGGCTATTGGGCTATATGGCTATGGGGCCATATAGCTATAGGGACATGGGGCAATGGGGCTATATGGCTGCTGGGCTGTAGGGCTACATGGCTACAGGGCTGCATGGGGCGCACGGAGCAACGCCATGTCCGTCGGATTGAAGGTCCGGGGGCGGGGGGGGCAGGCGACCGCTTATCCCAGGGGCCGCCTTAGAGCACAACTAAAGCACAACTAGAGCACAACCTAGAGCACAACCTAGAGCACAACCTAGAGCACATTTGATTTCATGGTAGTCTGGCACGCATTCGCGTTCGAAAATAAAGAAAGTATAAACTCTTTTTTGTTTTTTGGAAGGTTGAGTGTCAGTTTTTATGAAAATATATACCTTCATGAGTTGTGCTCTAGGTTGTGCTCTAGGTTGTGCTCTGCGTTGTGCTCTAGTTGGGGCCGCCAGGCCAGACGGATCGTAGACGGGTGGCGGGCGCAGGGCGCGCGTCGTGTCGCAGGTCGCGAGCGCGGGTCGTGGGCGAAGGTCGCCGTGTTCGGGTCGCCGGTCGGAATGGCACCCTCGCCGCTGCGCGGAAATGACGCCTCGAAGGGGTAGAAGTGCGAGGCAGAGTAGACGGAAGCTGCATGGGAAAGTAAAAGGGGTCATCAGCGGTGTGTCGCCACCGGACGGTTCCGCGCGGGTGGCGTCGCGCGAATGGCCTCGCATTGCGTGACGGCGTGAATGCATGCATGCACGTGCGTGTATGCATGGGTGTATGCAAGCATAGGGGAAAGGCATACGGAAGTGTAAATAGATTGTACAGACACACTTATGTATACACGTCTATATACACATACAACATATGCATGTGTATATATATATATATATGTATGTATATATGTATATATATATATACATATATGAGAATGTACAGCGCTGGCCATTATAAGACGCTCGTGGGGGCACCGCCGTTTGCGAAATAAACGCCCATCTTAGGGATCCAAAATAAGACGACGAAGCACGCCCCCTTTCCCCCGCATTTCAAGGTTGACGGGGAGGGCTGGGCAGTCCAACATAAATGGGCGTTTATTTCGCAACGCTTCGCACTCCCCTTCGGCGTGTTTGTTGGCCAACATTGAAATACGGGGCGCGGGGCGGGGCTCTCGGTACTTCCACTCGTGGGCGTTTATTTCGCAAACGGCGGACTCATTTGCCATTGCGCTTTGCGGGCATCTGCATGGGTTGCGTTGCGCGACTGGCCCCTCCCAGTGCTTCTGAAGGCGCGTGTATATGTATATGTGTATGACTGATACGGGAGAGAACCCCCACTCAGTTCTTTTCTGGGGCTATATGGCTATAGGGTATAGGGCTCCTGAGCAATTGGGCTCGCGGGCTATAGGTGTATGAGGCTATAGAGCTATAGGGTTAGGGCTACAGGGCTATGGGGCTACAGGGCTGTAGGGATATAGGCCTACGGGGCAACAGGGCTATGGGGCTATAGGGCCATTAGGGTATAGGGCTGATACGCTATAGCGATATACGGCTATAGGGCTATGGGGCTATAGGGATGTAGGGATACCCGGCTACAGGGCCATAGGGTTGTAGGGCTATAGTGCTACATGGGCTATAGGGATATAGGGCCATGGGGCTATAGGGCTACAGGGCTACAGGGCTATAGCGCTACAGGGCCATATGGCTATTGGGCTATATGGCTATGGGGCCATATAGCTATAGGGGCATGGGGCAATGGGGCTATATGGCTGCTGGGCTGTAGGGCCACGTGGCTACAGGGCTGCATGGGGTGCACGGAGCAACGCCATGTCCGTCGGATTGAAGGTCCGGGGGCGGGGGGGGCAGGCGACCGCTTATCCCAGGGGCCGCCTTAGAGCGCAACTAGAGCACAACTAGAGCACAACCTAGAGCACAACCTAGAGCACAACCTAGAGCACAATTCTTTTCATGGTAGTCTGGCACGCATTCGCGTTCGAAAATAAAGTATATATCCTTTTGTTTTGTTTTTGGAAGGTTGAGTGTCATTTTTGAATGAAAATATATACCTTCATGAGTTGTGCTCTAGGTTGTGCTCTAGGTTGTGCTCTAGGTTGTGCTCTAGGTTGTGCTCTAGTTGGGGCCGCCAGGCCAGACGCATCGTAGACGGGTGGCGGGCGCGGGGCGCGCGTCGTGTCGCAGGTCGCGAGCGCGGGTCGTGGGCGAAGGTCGCCGTGTTCGGGTCGCCGGTAGGAATGGCGCCCTCGCCGCCGCGCGGAAATGACGCCTCGAAGGGGTAGAAGTGCGAGGCAGAGTAGACGGAAGCTGCATGGGAAAGTAAAAGGGGCCATCAGCGGTGTGTCGCCACCGGACGGTTCCGCGCGGGTGGCGTCGCGCGAATGGCCTCGCATTGCGTGACGGCGTGAATGCATGCATGCACGTACGTGCATGCATGGGTGCATGCAAGCATAAGGGAAAAGGCATATGGAAGTGTAAATAGATTGTACATACACACTTATGTATACACGTCTATATACACATACAACATATGTATATATATATATATATATGTGTACATATGTGTATATTTATATATGTATGAGAATGTACAGCGCTGGCCATTATAAGACGCTCGTGGGGGCACCGCCGTTTGCGAAATAAACGCCCATCTTAGGGATCGAAAACAAGACGACGAAGCACGCCCCCTTTCCCCCGCATTTCAAGGTTGACGGGGAGGGCTGGGCAGTCCAACAGAAGTGGGTGCTTATTTCGCAACGCTTCGCACTCCCCTTCGGCGTGTTTGGTGGCCAACATTGAAATACGGGGCGCGGGGCGGGGCTCTCGGTACTTCCACTCGTGGGCGTTTATTTCGCAAACGGCGGACTCATTTGCCATTGCGCTTTGCGGGCATCTGCATGGGTTGCGTTGCGCGACTGGCCCCTTCCAGTGCTTCTGAAGGCGCGTGTATATGTATATGTGTATGACTGATACGGGAGAGAGCCCCCACTCAGTTCTTTTCTGGGGCTATATGGCTATAGGGTATGGGGCTCCTGAGCAATTGGGCTCGCGGGCTATAGGTGTATGAGGCTATAGAGCTATAGGGTTAGGGCTACAGGGCTATGGGGCTGCAGGGCTGTAGGGATATAGGCCTACGGGGCAACAGGGCTATGGGGCTATAGGGCCATTAGGGTATAGGGCTGATACGCTATAGCGATATACGGCTATAGGGCTATGGGGCTATAGGGATGTAGGGATACCCGGCTACAGGGCTATAGGGTTATAGTGCTACATGGGCTATAGGGATATAGGGCCATGGGGCTATAGGGCTACAGGGCTATAGCGCTACAGGGCCATATGGCTATTGGGCTATACGGCTATGGGGCCATATAGCTATAGGGGCATGGGGCAATGGCGCTATATGGCTGCTGGGCTGTAGGGCTACATGGCTACAGGGCTGCATGGGGTGCGCGGAGCAACGCCATGTCCGTCGGATTGAAGTCCGGGGGCGGGGGGGGCAGGCGACCGCTTATCCCAGGGGCCGCCTTAGAGCACAACTAGAGCACAACTAGAGCACAACCTAGAGCACAACCTAGAGCACAACCTAGAGCACAATTCATTTCATGGTAGTCTGGCACGCATTCGCGTTCGAAAATAAAGAAAGTATGGGTTCTTGCTTGTTTTTGGAAGGTTGAGTGTCATTTTTATGAAAATATATACCTTCATGAGTTGTACTCTAGGTTGTGCTCTAGGTTGTGCTCTAGGTTGTGCTCTAGGTTGTGCTCTAGTTGGGGCCGCCAGGCCAGACGCATCGTAGACGGGTGGCGGGCGCGGGGCGCGCGTCGCGTCGCAGGTCGCGAGCGCGGGTCGCGGGCGAAGGTCGCCGTGTTCGGGTCGCCTGTCGGAATGGCGCCCTCGCCGCTGCGCGGAAATGACGCCTCGAAGGGGTAGGAGTGCGAGGCAGAGTAGACGGAAGCTGCATGGGATAGTAAAGGGGGTCATCAGCGGTGTGTCGCCACCGGGCGGTTCCGCGCGGGTGGCGTCGCGCGAATGGCCTCGCATTGCGTGACGGCGTGAATGCATGCATGCACGTACGTGCATGCATGGGTGTATGCAAGCATGGGGGAAAGGCGTATGGAAGTGTAAATAGATTGTACAGACACACTTATGTATACACGTCTATATACACATATGACATATGTATGTGTATACATATATATATATATATATGTATGTACATATGTATATATATATATGAGAATGTACAGCGCTGGCCATTATAAGACGCTCGTGGGGGCACCGCCGTTTGCGAAATGAACGCCCATCTTAGGGATCGAAAACAAGACGACGAAGCACGCCCCCTTTCCCCCGTATTTCAAGGTTGACGGGGAGGGCTGGGCAGTCCAACATAGTGGGCGTTTATTTCGCAACGCTTCGCACTCCCCTTCGGCGTGTTTGGTGGCCAACATTGAAATACGGGGCGCGGGGCGGGGCTCTCGGTACTTCCACTCGTGGGCGTTTATTTCGCAAACGGCGGACTCATTTGCCATTGCGCTTTGCGGGCTTCTGCATGGGTTGCGTTGCGCGACTGGCCCCTTCCAGTGCTTCTGAAGGCGTGTGTATATGTATATGTGTATGACTGATACGGGAGAGAACCCCCACTCAGTTCTTTTCTGGGGCTATATGGCTATAGGGTATAGGGCTCCTGAGCAATTGGGCTCGCGGGCTATAGGGGTATGGGGCTATAGAGCTATAGGGTTAGGGCTACAGGGCTATGGGGCTGCAGGGCTGTAGGGATATAGGCCTACGGGGCAACAGGGCTATGGGGCTATAGGGCCATTAGGGTATAGGGCTGATACGCTATAGCTATAGCGATATAGGGCTATAGGGCTATAGGGCTATGGGGCTATAGGGATGTAAGGATACCCGGCTACAGGGCTATAGGGCTGCCGGGCTATAGTGCTACATGGGCTATAGGGATATAGGGCCATGGGGCTATAGGGCTACAGGGCTATAGCGTTACAGGGCCATATGGCTATTGGGCTATATGGCTATGGGGCCATATAGCTATAGGGGCATGGGGCAATGGGGCTATATGGCTGCTGGGCTGTAGGGCTACATGGCTACAGGGCTGCATGGGGTGCACGGAGCAACGCCATGTCCGTCGGATTGAAGGTCCGGGGGCGGGGGGGGCAGGCGACCGCTTTTCCCAGGGGCCGCCTTAGAGCACAACTAGAGCACAACTAGAGCACAACCTAGAGCACAACCTAGAGCACAACCTAGAGCACAACCTATTTCATGGTAGTCTGGCACGCATTCGCGTTCGAAAATAAAGAAAGTATGGATTCTTGCTTGTTTTTGAAAGGTTGAGTGTCATTTTTTATGAAAATATATACCTTCATGAGTTGTGCTCTAGGTTGTGCTCTAGGTTGTGCTCTAGGTTGTGCTCTAGTTGGGGCCGCCAGGCCAGACGCATCGTAGAAGGGTGGCGGGCGCGGGGCGCGCGTCGCGTCGCAGGTCGCGAGCGCGGGTCGTGGGCGAAGGTCGCCGTGTTCGGGTCGCCGGTCGGAATGGCGCCCTCGCCGCCGCGCGGAAATGACGCCTCGAAGGGGTAGACGTGCGAGGCAGAGTAGACGGAAGCTGCATGGGAGAGTAAAGGGGGTCATCAGCGGCGCGTCGCCACCGGACGGTTCCGCGCGGGTGGCGTCGCGCGAATGGCCTCGCATTGCGTGACGGCGTGAATGCATGCATGCACGTACGTGCATGCATGGGTGTATGCAAGCATAGGGGAAAGGCATATGGAAGTGTAAATAGATTGTACAGACACACTTATGTATACACGTCTATATACACATACAACATATGTATGTGTATATAGATATATATATATATATATGTATGTATATATATGTATATATATATATATGAGAATGTACAGCGCTGGCCATTATAAGACGCTCGTGGGGGCACCGCCGTTTGCGAAATAAACGCCCATCTTAGGGATCGAAAACAAGACGACGAAGCACGCCCCCTTTCCCCCGTATTTCAAGGTTGACGGGGAGGGCTGGACAGTCCAACATAAGTGGGCGTTTATTTCGCAACGCTTCGCACTCCCCTTCGGCGTGTTTGGTGGCCAACATTGAAATACGGGGCGCGGGGCGGGGCTCTCGGTACTTCACTCGTGGGCGTTTATTTCGCAAACGGCGGACTCATTTGCCATTGCGCTTTGCGGGCATCTGCATGGGTTGCGTTGCGCGACTGGCCCCTTCCAGTGCTTCTGAAGGCGCGTGTATATGTATATGTGTATGACTGATACGGGAGAGAACCCCCACTCAGTTCATTTCTGGGGCTATATGGCTATAGGGTATAGGGCTCCTGAGCAATTGGGCTCGCGGGCTATATGGGGCATGAGGCTATAGAGCTATAGAGTTAGGGCTACAGGGCTATGGGGCTGCAGGGCTGTAGGGATATAGGCCTACGGGGCAACAGGGCTATGGGGCTATAGGGCCATTAGGGTTTAGGGCTGATACGCTATAGCGATATAGGGCTATAGGGCTATGGGGCTATAAGGATACCCGGCTACAGGGCTATAGGATTGCAGGGCTATAGTGCTACATGGGCTATAGGGATATAGGGCCATGGGGCTACAGGGCTACAGGGCTATAGCGCTACAGGGCCATATGGCTATTGGGCTATATGGCTATGGGGCCATATGGCTATAGGGGCATGGGGCAATGGGGCTATATGGCTGCTGGGCTGTAGGGCTACATGGCTACAGGGCTGCATGGGGTGCACGGAGCAACGCCATGTCCGTCGGATTGAAGGTCCGGGGGCGGGGGGGGCAGGCGACCGCTTATCCCAGGGGCCGCCTTAGAGCACAACTAGAGCACAACTAGAGCACAACCTAGAGCACAACCTAGAGCACAACCTAGAGCACAACCTAGAGCACAATTCATTTCATGGAAGTCTGGCACGCATTCGCGTTCGAAAATAAAGAAAGTATGGATTCTTGTTTGTTTTTGGAAGGTTGAATGTCATTCTATGAAAATATACACCTTCATGAGTTGTGCTCTAGGTTGTGCTCTAGGTTGTGCTCTAGGTTGTGCTCTAGTTGGGGCCGCCAGGCCAGACGCATCGTAGACGGGTGGCGGGCGCGGGGCGCGCGTCGTGTCGCAGGTCGCGAGCGCGGGTCGTGGGCGAAGGTCGCCGTGTTCGGGTCGCCGGTCGGAATGGCGCCCTCGCCGCTGCGCGGAAATGACGCCTTGAAGTAGAACGTGCGAGGCAGAGGAGACCGGAAGCTGCCATGGGAGAGTAAAAAAAAAAAAAAAAAAAAAAAAAAAAAAAAAAAAAAAAAAAAAAATAATAAATAAAAAAAAAAAAAAAAATAAAAAAAAAAACAAAAAAAAAAAAAAAAAAAAAAAAAAAAAAAAAACAAAAACAAAAACCACAAAAAAAAAAAAAAAAAAAAAAAAAAAAAACAAAAAAAAAAAAAAAAAAAAAAAAAAAAAAAAAAAAAAAAAAAAAAAAAAAAAAAAAAAAAAAAAAAAAAAAAAAACAAAAAAAAAGGGGGTCATCAGCGGCGCGTTTCGCCACCGGACGGTTCCGCGCGGGTGGTCGCGCGAATGGCCTCGAATTGCGTGACGGCGTGAATGCATGCATGCACGTACGTGCATGCATGGGTGTATGCAAGCATAAGGGAAAGGCATATGGAAGTGTAAATAGATTGTACAGACACACTTATGTATACACGTCTATATACAAGTTCAACATATGCATGTATATGTATGTATATGTATATATATAGATATGAGAAAGTACAGCGCTGGCCATTATAAGACGCTCGTGGGGGCACCGCCGTTTGCGAAATAAACGCCCATCTTAAGGATCGAAAACAAGACGACGAAGCACGCCCCCTTTCCCCCGTATTTCAAAGTTGACGGGGAGGGCTGGGCAGTCCAACATAAGTGGGCGTTTATTTCGCAACGCTTCGCACTCCCCTTCGGCGTGTTTGGTGGCCAACATTGAAATACGGGGCGCGGGGCGGGGCTCTCGGTACTTCCACTCGTGGGCGTTTATTTCGCAAACGGCGGACTAATTTGCCATTGCGCTTTGCGGGCATCTGCATGGGTTGCGTTGCGCGACTGGCCCCTTTCCAGTGCTTCTGAAGGCGCGTGTATATGTATATGTGTATGACTGATACGGGAGAGAACCCCCACTCAGTTCATTTCTGGGGCTATATGGCTATAGGGTATAGGGCTCCTGAGCAATTGGGCTCGCGGGCTATATGGGGTATGAGGCTATAGAGCTATAGGGTTAGGGCTACAGGGCTATGGGGCTGCAGGGCTGTAGGGATATAGGCCTACGGGGCAACAGGGCTATGGGGCTATAGGGCCATTAGGGTATAGGGCTGATACGCTATAGCGATATAGGGCTATAGGGCTATAGGGCTATGGGGCTATAGGGATGTAAGGATACCCGGCTACAGGGCTATAGGGTTGTAGGGCTATAGTGCTACATGGGCTATGAGGATATATGGCCATGGGGCTACAGGGCTACAGGGCTACAGGGCTATAGCGCTACAGGGCCATATGGCTCTTGGGCTATATGGCTATGGGGCCATATAGCTATAGGGGCATGGGGCAATGGGGCTATATGGCTGCTGGGCTGTAGGGCTACATGGCTACAGGGCTGCATGGGGTGCACGGAGCAACGCCATGTCCGTCGGATTGAAGGTCCGGGGGCGGGGGGGGCAGGCGACCGCTTATCCCAGGGGCCGCCTTAGAGCACAACTAGAGCACAACTAGAGCACAACCTAGAGCACAACCTAGAGCACAACCTAGAACACAATTCATTTCATGGTAGTCTGGCACGCATTCGCGTTCGAAAATAAAGAAAGTATAGATTCTTGCTTGTTTTTGGAAGGTTGAGTGTCATTTTTCTATGAAAATATATACCTTCATGAGTTGTGCTCTAGGTTGTGCTCTAGGTTGTTCTCTAGGTTGTGCTCTAGGTTGTGCTCTAGTTTGTGCTCTAGTTGGGGCCGCCAGGCCAGACGCATCGTAGACGGGTGGCGGGCGCGGGGCGCGCGTCGTGTCGCAGGTCGCGAGCGCGGGTCGTGGGCGAAGGTCGCCGTGTTCGGGTCGCCGGTCGGAATGGCGCCCTCGCCGCTGCGCGGAAATGACGCCTCGAAGGGGTGGACGTGCGAGGCAGAGTAGACGGAAGCTGCATGGGAGAGTAAAGGGGGTCATCAGCGGCGCGTCGCCACCGGACGGTTCCGCGCGGGTGGCGTCGCGCGAATGGCCTCGCATTGCGTGACGGCGTGAATGCATGCATGCACGTGCGTGTATGCATGGGTGTATGCAAGCATAGGGGAAAGGCATACGGAAGTGTAAATAGATTGTACAGACACACTTATGTATACACGTCTATATACACATACAACATATGCATGTGTATATATATATATATATGTATGTATATATGTATATATATATATACATATATGAGAATGTACAGCGCTGGCCATTATAAGACGCTCGTGGGGGCACCGCCGTTTGCGAAATAAACGCCCATCTTAGGGATCGAAAACAAGACGACGAAGCACGCCCACTTTCCCCCGCATTTCAAGTTTGACGGGGAGGGCTGGGCAGTCCAACATAAGTGCGCGTTTATTTCGCAACGCTTCGCACTCCCCTTCGGCGTGTTTGGTGGCCAACATTGAAATACGGGGCGCGGGGCGGGGCTCTCGGTACTCCCCTCGTGGGCTTATTTTCGCAAACGGCGGACTCCATTTTGCCATTGCGCTTTGCGGGCATCCTGCAGGGTTGGCGTTCGCGACTGGCCCTTCAGTGCTTCTGAGGCGCGTGTATATGTCTATGTGTATGACTGATACACGGGAGGAGAACCCCGCACTCATTTCTTTTTCTGGGGCTATAATGGCTAATAGGGTATTGGGCTCCTGAGGCATGGCTCGCGGCCTATATGGGTATGAGGCCTATAGAGCTATAGGGTTAGGGCTACAGGGCTATGGGGCTGCAGGGCTGTAGGGATATAGGCCTACGGGGCAACAGGGCCATGGGGCTATAGGGCCATTAGGGTATAGGGCTGATACGCTATAGCGATATAGGGCTATAGGGCTATAGGGCTATGGGGCTATAGGGATGTAAGGATACCCGGCTACAGGGCTATAGGGTTGTAGGGCTATAGTGCTACAGGGGCTATAGGGATATAGGGCCACGGGGCTATAGGGCTACAGGGCTATAGCGCTACAGGGCCATATGGCTATTGGGCTATATGGCTATGGGGCCATGTAGCTATAGGGGCATGGGGTAATGGGGCTATATGGCTGCTGGGCTGTAGGGCTACATGGCTACAGGGCTGCATGGGGCGCACGGAGCAACGCCATGTCCGTCGGATTGAAGGTCCGGGGGCGGGGGGGGCAGGCGACCGCTTATCCCAGGGGCCGCCTTAGAGCACAACTAGAGCACAACTAGAGCACAACCTAGAGCACAACCTAGAGCACAACCTAGAGCACAATTCATCTCATGGTAGTCTGGCACGCATTCGCGTTCGAAAATAAAGAAAGTATAGATTCTTGCTTGTTTTTGGAAGGTTGAGTGTTATTTTTCTATGAAAATATATACCTTCATGAGTTGTGCTCTAGGTTGTGCTCTAGGTTGTGCTCTAGGTTGTGCTCTAGGTGTGCTCTAGGCTGTGCTCTAGTTGGGGCCGCCAGGCCAGACGCATCGTAGACGGGTGGCGGGCGCGGGGCGCGCGTCGTGTCGCAGGTCGCGAGCGCGGGTCGTGGGCGAAGGTCGCCGCGTTCGGGTCGCCGGTCGGAATGGCGCCCTCGCCGCTGCGCGGAAATGACGCCTCGAAGGGGTAGACGTGCGAGGCAGAGTAAACGGAAGCTGCATGGGAGAGTAAAGGGGGTCATCAGCGGCGCGTCGCCACCGGACGGTTCCGCGCGGGTGGCGTCGCGCGAATGGCCTCGCATTGCATGACGGCGTGAATGCATGCATGCACGTACGTGTATGCATGGGTGTATGCAAGCATAGGGGAAAGGCATATGGAAGTGTAAATAGATTGTACAGACACACTTATGTATACACGTCTATATACACATACAACATATGTATATATATATATATGTATGTATAAATGTATGTGTATATATATATGAGAATGTACAGCGCTGGCCATTATAAGACGCTCGTGGGGGGCACCGCCGTTTGCGAAATAAACGCCCATCTTAGGGATCGAAAACAAGACGACGAAGCACGCCCCCTTTCCCCCGTATTTCAAGGTTGACGGGGAGGGCTGGGCAGTCCAACATAAGTGGGCGATTATTTCGCAACGCTTCGCGCTCCCCTTCGGCGTGTTTGGTGGCCAACATTGAAATGCGGGGCGCGGGGCGGGGCTCTCGGTACTTCCACTCGTGGGCGCTTATTTCGCAAACGGCGGACTCATTTGCCATTGCGCTTTGCGGGCATCTGCATGGGTTGCGTTGCGCGACTGGCCCCTTCCAGTGCTTCTGAAGGCGCGTGTATATGTATATGTGTATGACTGATACGGGAGAGAACCCCCACTCAGTTCTTTTCTGGGGCTATATGGCTATAGGGTATAGGGCTCCTGAGCAATTGGGCTCGCGGGCTATAAGGGGTATGAGGCTATAGAGCTATAGGGTTAGGGCTACAGGGCTATGGGGCTGAAGGGCTGTAGGGATATAGGCCTACGGGGCAACAGGGCTATGGGGCTATAGGGCCATTAGGGTATAGGGCTGATGCGCTATAGCGATATAGGGCTATAGGGCTATGGGGCTATAGGGATGTAGGGATACCCGGCTACAGGGCTATAGGGTTGTAGGGCTATAGTGCTACATGGGCTATAAGGATATAGGGCCATGGGGCTATAGGGCTACAGGGCTATAGCGCTACAGGGCCATATGGCTATTGGGCTATATGGCTATGGGGCCATATGGCTATAGGGGCATGGGGCAATGGGGCTATATGGCTGCTGGGCTGTAGGGCTACATGGCTACAGGGCTGCATGGGGTGCACGGAGCAATGCCATGTCCGTCGGATTGAAGGTCCGGGGGCGGGGGGGGCAGGCGACCGCTTATCCCAGGGGCCGCCTCAGAGCACAACTAGAGCACAACTAGAGCACAACCTAGAGCACAACCTAGAGCACAACCTAGAGCACAATTCATTTCATGGTAGTCTGGCACGCATTCGCGTTCGAAAATAAAGAAAGTATAGATTCTTGCTTGTTTTTGGAAGGTTGAGTGTCATTTTTTATGAAAATATATACCTTCATGAGTTGTGCTCTAGGGTGTGCTCTAGGTTGTGCTCTTGGTTGTGCTCTAGGTTGTGCTCTAGGTTGTGCTCTAGTTGGGGCCGCCAGGCCAGACGGATCGTAGACGGGTGGCGGGCGCGGGGCGCGCGTCGTGTCGCAGGTCGCGAGCGCGGGTCGTGGGCGAAGGTCGCCGTGTTCGGGTCGCCGGTCGGAATGGCGCCCTCGCCGCTGCGCGGAAATGACGCCTCGAAGGGGTAGAAGTGCGAGACAGAGTAGACGGAAGCTGCATGGGAGAGTAAAGGGGGTCATCAGCGGTGCGTCGCCACCGGACGGTTCCGCGCGGGTGGCGTCGCGCGAATGGCCTCGCATTGCGTGACGGCGTGAATGCATGCATGCACGTACGTGTATGCATGGGTGTATGCAAGCATAAGGGAAAGGCATATGGAAGTGTAAATAGATTGTACAGACACACTTATGTATACACGTCTATATACACATACCACATATGTATGATATTATATGTATGTATATATGTGTATATATACATATGAGAATGTACAGCGCTGGCCATTATAAGACGCTCGTGGGGGCACCGCCGTTTGCGAAATAAACGCCCATCTTAGGGATCGAAAACAATACGACGAAGCACGCCCCCTTTCCCCCGTATTTCAAGGTTGACGGGGAGGGCTGGGCAGTCCAACATAAGTGGGCGTTTATTTCGCAACGCTTCGCACTCCCCTTCGGCGTGTTTGGTGGTCAACATTGAAATGCGGGGCGCGGGGCGGGGCTCTCGGTACTTCCACTCGTGGGCGCTTATTTCGCAAACGGCGGACTCATTTGCCATTGCGCTGCGCGGGCATCTGCATGGGTTGCGTTGCGCGACTGGCCCCTTCCAGTGCTTCTGAAGGCGCGTGTATATGTATATGTGTATGACTGATACGGGAGAGAACCCCCACTCAGTTCTTTTCTGGGGCTATATGGCTATAGGGCATAGGGCTCCTGAGCAATTGGGCTCGCGGGCTATAGGGGTATGAGGCGATAGAGCTATAGGGTTAGGGCTACAGGGCTATGGGGCTGCAGGGCTGTAGGGATATAGGCCTACGGGGCAACAGGGCTATGGGGCTATAGGGCCATTAGGGTATAGGGCTGATACGCTATAGCGATATAGGGCTATAGGGCTATAGGGCTATGGGGCTATAGGGATGTAGGGATACCCGGCTACAGGGCTATAGGGTTGTAGGGCTATTGTGCTACATGGGCTATAGGGATATAGGGCCATGGGACTATAGGGCTACAGGGCTACAGGGCTATAGCGCTACAGGGCCATATGGCTATTAAGCTATATGGCTATGGGGCCATATAGCTATAGGGGCATGGGGCAATGGGGCTATATGGCTGCTGGGCTGTAGGCAACATGGCTACAGGGCTGCATGGGGTGCACGGAGCAACGCCATGTCCGTCGGATTGAAGGTCCGGGGGCGGGGGGGGCAGGCGACCGCTTATCCCAGGGGCCGCCTTAGAGCACAACTAGAGCACAACTAGAGCACAACCTAGAGCACAACCTAGAGCACAACCTAGAGCACAATTCATTTCATGGTAGCCTGGCACGCATTCGCGTTCGAAAATAAAGAAAGTATAGATTATTTCTTGTTTTTGGAAGGTTGAGTGCCATTTTTTATGGAAATATATACCTTCATGAGTTGTGCTCTAGGTTGTGCTCTAGGTTGTGCTCTAGGTTGTGCTCTAGGTTGTGCTCTAATTGGGGCCGCCAGGCCAGACGGATCGTAGACGGGTGGCGGGCGCGGGGCGCGCGTCGTGTCGCAGGTCGCGAGCGCGGGTCGTGGGCGAAGGTCGCCGCGTGCAGGTCGCCGGTCGGAATGGCGCCCTCGCCGCCGCGCGG
>CAUYUJ010021381.1:0-22500 GCA_963575745.1 Prorocentrum cordatum
TTCAGATGAGAATACAGTTGTAGAATTCTGCTGTTCTCGCAGTCGCAGTCGCATTCGCGATGACAGTCGCAGTGACAACGGCAGTCGCAGTCACAGCCTCAGCCTCAGCCTGCCTCAGCATCAGCCTGCCTCAGCCTCAGCCTCAGCCTGCCTCTGCCTCAGCCTCAGCCTGCTTCAGCCTCAGCCTCAGTCGCCTTCAGCCTCGGCCTCAGCCTCAGCCTGCCTCAGCCTCAGCCTGCATCAGCCTCAGCCTCAGCATCAGCCTGCCTCAGCCTCAGCCTCAGCCTCAGCCAGCCTCAGCCTCAGCCTGAGCCTGCTTCACCATCAGCCTCAGTCTGCCTGCAGCCTCGGCCTCAGCCTCAGCCTGCCTCAGCCTCAGCCTGCCTCGGCCGCAGCATCAGCCTGCCTCAGCATTCAAAATGTGGCCCAGGAATGGAGTTCTGGGAACTAGAAGAGCACGAAGTGGCCTACAGTTGGCTCCGGGCATTCAAAATCATGCCCAGGAATGGAGTTCTGGGAACTTGAAGAGCACGAAGTGGCCTACAGTTGGCTCCGGGCATCCAAAATGTGGCCCGGGAATGGAGTTCTGGGAAATCGAAGAGCACGAAGTGGACTACAGTTGGCTCCGGGCATCCAAAATGTGGCCCGGGAATGGAGTTCTGGGAACTCGAAGAGCACGAAGTGGCCTACAGTTGGCTCCGGGCACTCAAAATGTAGCCCGGGAATGGAGTTCTGGGAGGTCGAAGAGCACGAGGTGTGTGACTGTTGGCGAAAAGCGAGCCCGGCTCTGTTCCCGGTTCTCCAGAATGTGGCCTGGGAATGGAGTTCTGGGAGGTCGAAGAGCACGAAGTGTGTGACTGTTGGCGAAAAACGATTCCCGGTTCTCCTCCCCGGTACCCGCCCCGACCCCCCTGTGGAGTCATCTGCTGCTCTCTTTTGACCCTACTAGAAACCTATCAACACAAGCTGTTAGGTAATATTTTTATTTGTGTATATTTATTTGTGTGTCTCTGGGCCCCTTCATTCATAGACATCGAAGTAGAAGTAACAGCATAAGCATAACACATTTAGCTTCGAGCAATCCCCACCGACATGTTCGGCGTTTGTTCCAGAGTCTGGTACTGATTGTCACTGTGGCCAGCCTGAGCTCGGCGCGCATGTCGTGTTTGCTAAGACGTCATTATTCGGTCGCTGTTGCATTATACTCTACTGCGTTCTCTCCCGTTTTGTCCTGCTCTATGCATTGCGCACATATGATTTGTGATGTTCTGCTCTCGACGGGGCGGCATGACTTCTAATCGGTCGCTGCTGCGCTTGATTTTGCCCTAGTACGTCGGCGTGGATGTTGCGTTTGGCAGGGCGCCATGTATCGGTTGCTGTTGTATAGACCCATCTTCATAGATGCAAGATCCCATATTTTGTGTATGGCATATTGTATCATGCACTGTTGTGTTCTCGACGGGCCGGCTTGAAGTCGTGAAGCTTGTCACGTTAGATACGTCGTCCAATCGGTCGATGGTCCGCTTGTTTGCTCCTTTGGCCAGCCTGACCTCGGCACGCACGTCGCATTTGGTTAGATTTGGTTGTGCTACAGTGCGGTCGCTTTTGGTATGATGTTCCTCTTGAGTGGTGCTACAGTGCACTCTGTCAAATTATCATACGGTATGATCAGCTCTGCCATACGATGATTTTTGTTATGTTCTGGTATGCTCTTAGTTCATGTTATGTCATGGTATGCTGGACACGCTAATACTGTGACCACCATGGTATGGCATAGTATGTCCAAATCATGTCATTTCTCGCGAATTATGTTATGTAATGTGATGTTATATGTTTTGTGTTACCCTCGTGCTAGCAGTGTTAGAACTTACACAGTATATCATGTTTAATACGTTGTATCATGATGTCTATGATGTGTTTTGTTGCGCTATGTCATGATATTATTTCCCGTATGTACCAGTCTGTGGTGTTCGATGGCATCGGTTGCCGTCGTGGTAGCACTAGTTCAATACCACTAGTCTGTGATTTTCGGAATTGCGAGGCTATACTCCAGTATGCTAAGTTCCGTCATGCGATATGGTGCAATGTTGTGGTGTGATCGATGCAGTGGTATGGTGTGCTATGGCTTGCCATGTTGTGGTATGGTGCGATGTGCGATCATGTGTTATGATATGATGAGCCCTAGTTTCGTAGTATCGGAGATTGCGCGCTATGTCATGGAGTGGACTGCCATGCTATGTTAGGGTATGTTGTGTGACGGTGTATCATGGTATGGTACGTTATACCATGATGTGGCATGCTATGGTATGTTATGTTATGGTATGATCCGCACTGACATGTTATTATGTCATGGTATGATATACTATGTAGTCCCCGCTCTGGCATAACCTGCTTTGTTATGCTACGGCATGCCCTGGTATGTCACGTCGTGTTCCGTGATGCTCTGTTATGTACTGTTCTGTCATGGTAGTTTATGCTATGTTATGTGCTGTGAGTTGTGGTGTGTCATCCTCATATGGGTGGGCATCTCGGGGATTCTCGGTGGACCTGGGGATCTGGCGGCCGCGGCGTGCAAAATGGGCGAGTCGAGTCTGGAGGGGCGGGAGTCTCAGGGACTCGTTGGACCTGGGGATCTGGCGGCCGCAGCATGCAGGGGGGCGGGTCTGTTCTTAAAACCTAACGACACGTACCTGCCGGGCTGGGAATCAATGTTCAAAGGTTCCTCGTTCGGAGGGGGGGCATTTCTCGCGTGCCCGACGGTCCCGTGGGGACCCGCGGGTTTCCCCCTCCTGACCAGCCCCGCGGGGCGCGGTCATGCCGCGCAACGGGCAGGCCCTGAAGAGGCGCGCTCTGCCTCCTCCTCCGCCGTCTCCTTCTCGTCCACCGTCGTCGCTGTACCGTCGGGGCGCTGAGGAGGGAGCCCTTTTCGTTGGGGAGGGGCTCCGTGTTCCTTCGTTGTTTTACACTGTGCCTCGGGGTTTTCCGTAGGTTTCCCATGGGACACCGGAGTTTCGCTTGTGAGAACAAGGGGCCTCGTTCCTCATCTATTGTCCCTTAGGTCAACGCCTCGACTGCAAGCTGTCGAGTTTGATTAGAAGGTCGACGGTTCCAGGTCCAGGGTGGCCTCGTGCCCGGCGCTTCGCGTCCTGCGCGCGCCTGGGGCGGTGCGGCCCTCGGGAGGGCCTCGTGTTCAGTCGGGCATGCCTCTCCACAGGAGGAATGTTCAAAAGCAGTGGGGACGATTTGTTGGCGATGTTTGAAGTTGGTGGAGCAGGTTTGGCTATTTTTCATGTTTCCTTCAAAATCCGCCTGCGGGAGGACATGCCCGACCTAAGCCGTGTGTCTTCTCGCGCGTCCTCGCTGGACAGACTTGACTGTAGCGCTCCTCGTCCCCCTCCCCCCGTATTTGGATTACGTTGGCCTGATCCAGCTGCCTGCGGCAAGGCCCGCCACCGTGCCAGCCCAGCATTCTGGGTGGCGACTGTCCGAGGGGGGAGCCTTGTTAAGGATGAGTTGAGGATGGTGGTTGTGATGATGGTCTCAATGATGGTTATGCAAATTGTGCTGATACTGATGCTGACGTTTTTCTTTTATGGTGATGATTATGATGACTACGCTGAGGAGGATGAAGAGGATGTGGATGAGGATGAGGATTAGGGTGGTGGTATTGAGTGTGGTGATGATGCTGATGATGATGATGATGATGATGATGATGATGATGATGAGGAGGAGGAGGAGGAGGAGGAGGAGGAGGAGGAGAAGGAGGAGGAGGAGGAGGAAGAGGAGGAGGAGGATGGCTGTCACATTTGACGCATTTCGTCTTCGCTGTTTGAGAAGCTCTCATGGAAATCGTGTTGGCCATCTCGGGCCTGCCTTGGCCTCCCGGGAGGCGGTCCGGGGGGGTCCCTTGGGGCCCTTCTGAGCCATCTCGGGGCCGTCTTGCGCCGTCTTGGGGCTCTCTTGGGCAGCCTTGGGGCTCTCTTGGCTGTATGGTGGGTGCCTGGGGGCCGTCGTGGGACTGTCTTGGGCTGTCGAGAGGCCTTCTAAGGCCGTTGTGGGTCCCACGGTCTTGGGGCCGTCTTGGATCCTCTTGGGCCATCGTGGGACCTCGTGGGTCAGCTTGGGACCCCGGAAGCCTCGTGGGCCGACTTGTGGCAATCGTGGAGGCGTCTTGGGCTGCCTTAGGGCCGTCGTAGAGGCGACTTGAGCCGATGGGAGCCCGAGAAGGCGAGAATGCGACAAGCATATAATTCCAATCACAAGGCAGCTCGCTGCTTGGGCCCCACCGCCAGCCCAAACGACGAGCATCAATCGGGCGTAGCCCTGCACGCGTTCGAATGCCCACACTTCGTCCTCGTACTACTCGTATTCCTCAACGCCTTCCTCCCCATCCTGATCGTCGTCGTCGTCCTCGTCGTCCTCCTCATCCTCGTCGTCTTCCTCGTCTTCCTCCTGCTGCAGCTCCTCGTCGTCCTCGTCTAGGACCTCGTCCTCATGGGTGTGTTGCTTGCGCGGTGCGTTCCATTACCCCCATCGTTTTCTCTGGGGTCGGCGGCAGAGGCCATAGGTTGCACCCTAGGTTGCGCCATAGGCTGCGCCCTCGGCGGCAGATAATAAAACCGTCTCCTATCGCTTGCGCCACAGGTTGCGCCCTCGGCAGCCGAGAATAAAACCGTCTCCGATCGGTTGCGCCGTAGGTTGCGCCCTCGGCGGCCGAGAATAAAAGCGGTCTCCGATCAGTTACGCAACCATGGGTTGCGCCCTCGGCGGCCGATAATGAAACCGTCTCCGATCGGTTGCGCCATAGGTTGTGCCCTCGGCGGCCGAGAATGAAACCGTCTTCGATCGGTTGTGCCATAGGTCCGCCCTTGGCGGCCGAGAATAAAACTGTCGCGTAACGGGTGCGACCAGTCAGTTCAGCTGAGTTCAGTCAGTTTACTTCGCGAGAAATACATCCGGGCTACGCCCGAAACACTACCCTGGAAGTCTATGTGTTCGGCTTCTTCGGACCCTCTGGGAGGTCCTCTTGTCGCCCTTTTCTGCCCTCTTGGGGGCAGATTGGGGCGTCTTGAAGCCATGGTGGGCTGGCTTGGGGCCATCTTGGGCCGTCGTCGAAGCATTTGGGGCCATCGTGGTGTCCTTGGTTGCCTGCATGGGCCGTCTTTAGGAAGCTCGCGACGCGGATCCATAGCTTTTTGCGAGGGACGGTGGCCCCGGGAGCGTGGACCCACGATTCTTGTGCGAGGGATCGTGGCCTCGGGAAGGAGGGGGCGGTGCATGCAAGCGGATGCTTGCAGGGGGGGGGCTCCATCCGTACATGACGGAACACCTACCAGACTAGGGGAACGAACGATGACATCAGAAAAATAATTCGGAGGTCCGCGCGGATTTCTCAGGTCGGCGTTGGGGCCCCCTGGCGGCGCCTCTGGCGCTGCCCTTGGCGCGCTCCGCGCGCCAGGAAGGGGGGTCCAGCGCGGATCCGAGAAATCCGCGTGGACTCCGAGATTTTATGTTGATGTCACTTTTCGTTCCCGTACAGAGCCCGTCGCATTCTTCCACGCCCCAACGTGCACAAGGCGCCATTGCAGATTTTCACCCTTTGACCGAAAGTCTGATCCCTCCCTCCCTCCGTTGCCTCCTGCACCTCCTCCTCCCCCCGTGGATCTCGCGGTCTCGGGAGGTCGTCCCTGGATGTTTCCAGAGGTCAGCCCTAGGGCTTTCAGAGGCCCTGGACGATGCCAAAGACCTCGATTTCGATCCTCCTCCCGCGACCTCCGATTCTCCTGCGGCGGCGACGTTGAGCCCTTCCTCTGGCCTGAGGGTCCCCCGCACAGTGTGGTGATCACACCGCGTGGTGAGTCGGTGGGGATTCGGGGTCACCGCGCGGTTTTGGGACTTGAGTCGTTCTCCTAGGATGTCTCGGGCGAGTCCCGAAACCTAGTGTTGACGGAGCGCGCGGTGAGGCCGTTGGAAATTCCGAGGTCACCACGCGATTTTGGGTTCCGAGTGGCCCATTACGCTCCCTGACAGCGACGACGACAACGAGGGAGCTCCCCTCTATGGATGGCCTCCCCTCTTCCGATGGCCGTGATGACGAGGACCCCCCTCCTCGAGCCACCTCCTCCCTCGTCCAGGTGAAGTCATGCGTCCCTTGGCACTCCTCCGAGGCCCGGATTCGTGCATGCCCACCGCCCGGGAGACCGATTTTTCACGACCCTGGGTGGTGGTGGGTTGTGGACATCTCCGGGCCCATGGGGGCCCATACGCACATGTATACATATAGACATACATATTGGTTTTGTGCATAGACATATAAGAATGCTTGTTTAGCCCTCTGAACCCACCACGATTCATATGTTTCGCCTACACTTCCAGAAAACATTCAGTTCGCCCACGTCATTTCTTCCTCCTCCAGAACAAGAACTACTCAACAGCCTCCGTCTCCAACACAATACCAACATACTCAACAGCCTCCTCGCCAAGAGTACCTTCCAACGATCCTTCTCCCCAACTCCCTCCGTCTGCAGAACTACACCCCGAAGCTCAACAGGCTCCGTCTCCACCAACACCACACCCAATGCTCAACAGCGTCTGTCTCCAGTACCACATCCACATGCTCCACAGCCTCCGTCTCCAACACTACACCTACTACTTAACAGGCTTCCTCCCCAAGAAGAATGTTGAACCTATTATTATTATGCTTAATAGCGTCTGTCTCCAACACAACAGCAAGATACTTCACAGCCTCCGTCTCCAACAGAAGGTTCCTTCCCCAAGATGACCTAGAACAAATCTTTCTACTCAACAGCCTCCGTCTCCAGCACAACACCCATATACTCAACAGCCTCTTCCTCCAACACCACGCCCTCATACTCCACAGCCTCCGTCTCCAACACCACACCCGATACTCAACAGGCCCCCTTCACAGCCTCCGTCTCAAACCCCCGCCGACTAACACACCCACACTTACATAGGCACACACACCAACACAGACCAACACAACGCATCAATATCAAAAGCCATCACGGGTCCAGACACACAACACAACAGCACCACATTGGCATCTTCTACCACGGCCCACAACACCGACCCACACACCACACAAACACCGGCCCATAACACCAGCACCCATCCAGGCACATAGACCAACATGGACCCACACTACACAACGACACGACAACACAGCATCACAGCAGATCTTCCGATCCGTCATGTCTGCTTGGATTTTTCAAGATGGAAGGGAGGTTAATGATAGGTGCAGGGGTATACCTACATGTGTATATATATGAAAGAGCGTGTTCTACCGCTGCTGGCGGAAAACCGGGGGGGGTCACTACCGGTTCGAACCCCCCCCCCCCCCCCCCCCCTCGAAAAGGGGGGGGTCCTACCGGTTCGGACCCCTCACCCCCCCCCCCTTTGCTCTCATGTGAAAGTGGGGGGGGGTCATTACCGCCGGTTCGCACCCTCCCCCCCTCCCCCCCCCCCCCCCCCCCCCCCCCCCTCCGGATCGGAAACACCGGGTGGGGTCCTTACCGGTTCGAACCCCCCCCATCGCACCGATAAGTGGGGGTGCGGACAGTGGTGGGGACGGTGTTGGTGGGGCCAGTGGTGAGGGGACAGCGGGACAGTGGTGGGGACAGTGGGACAGTGGGACAGTGGTGGGGACGGTAGTGGTGGGGACAGTGGTGGGGACAATGGTGGGAACAGGGGGGACAGTGGACAGTGGTGGTGACGGTGGTGGTGGGGACAGTGGTGTGGGGACAATGGGAATGAGGTGGAAACAGTGGGACAGTGGAGGGTACAATGGTGGTGGGGACAGTGGTGAAGGCGGTGGCGAGGACGGCGGTGGGACAATGGGACAGAGGTACAGTGGGGACAGTGGTGGGGACAGTGGGGACAGTGGTGGGAACAGTGGGACAGCTCAGTGGGACAGCGGAGGAGTCAGTGGGACAGTGGGGACAGTGGGGATAGTCGGGCAGTGGTTGGGGCCGTGGAGACAGTGGGGAGAGTGGTGGAACCGTGGTGGGAACAGTTCTGGGGACAGCCGGGACAGTGCGACAGTGGTGGGGCCACTGGTGGGGACAGTAGGGGCGGTGGTGGAACCAGTGGGGACAGCGGTGGTGAGGACAGTGGTGCTGGGAACACCAGTGGGGGATGTGATGCGGACGGTGGTGGGGACCGGGAGTCGTTTGCTGGCGGTGAGTAGGGGGGGACGGGGGGGGGTTCGAACCCAGTCGTGACCCCCGCTCGGTATTTCCGTATCCGGAGGTAGGGGGAAGGGGGTGGAGGGGTTCCAACCGCAGTGACCCCCCCCCGTTGTTGAGCGGGCGGTGGGGGGGGGGGGAGGGTTAAGGAGGTGGGGGGTTCCCGGGGGAGAGGGGGGGGGGGAGGGGTTCCAGCAGGGGTGGGGGATTTTCGGAGGGGGGGGGAGGCGACCCCCGGGTTCCGGAGGAAAAGGTTGGCAATTTTCCACAGTAAAGCGGCGGTGGATCACGCTCTCTCCGAGATTACGATCCGACTTCTTCCGCCATGGCCAGCATGGAGACCGAACGCGACGCCCAGACGGAGCAACGACGCGCCCACCACCAGCGCGCCCAACGCATGATCAACATGGCCACGGCTCGCCACCCAGCCGCAGCACCACCACTACCATCGGATGTACGCGCTGACTCGGAAACTGCAGGTATGGGGAGCGATGCGGATGCCACGCGTAGCATCTGCTTGGACGAATACGACATTTTGAACAAAGCTGCCATTATTCAATGCGGCCGCCGTTCCCATGGGAGCTGCACGGGCGCCTGGGCAGCCGCAGGTCTCGACAAAGCCCGCGCGCGAACAGCGCGAGAAGCCTTTCGCGGCGACCAGGCCTGGGTAACCCTCTCACAGCGCCCCGCGCGCAGGCAATAATTGGCGGCGCGCGAGGTCGCGCGCGCCCAGGTAGACACTGCGCCCCGCGTGGCATCCGAAGCACGCGTGACATCCAAATTCGACGGGCCGTCGGTCACGCCACGAGACGCACCACTAGGCGAGATCATTTTCTGAATTCCTGCATCCACCTGGGGGCAGCAGTCTCGGCAAGTCTCGCCAAGAGGAGGCGGGGCCAACGCGATCCCTGGCGGCCCGCCGACGGCTGGGCCAGCGAGCGCGCCGCTCAGGCGCATCGCGGCCTTGCCCAGCTCATCGCAGGCGAGTTCGGCGCCATCGCGGGCCCAGGCGCGAGGACCAAACGCACCGGAGAATCGCTCGCGCGCCAGTTGCGCCGCCAAGCCGTGGCGGTGGGGCGCCGGCCGCAACGGCCCCACATGAACAAGCCTAGGCATAGGGACTCAAGAGTGCACCCATCAGGCGATCACCCCCGCAGTCGTCACCGATGATCAGGGCCGAGCTACTATCCGCAGCTTCACGGCCCCCTTGGTCAGTGGGTCGCTCGGGCAGCAACTTGGCCGGTCCATTAGGACTACGCAGCACGGGGTCCACGCGCGCGATCCCGAACCTGGGCCAGCGCGAGCTCATTCTGCCAGGAGGCGGCGACATCCAGATTCAATGGCCAGCATGCGCCGCCCGCGCCCCATAACAGAAGGCCCCAGGCGGGCACCCGGCGACGGTCATCGACGACTTCGACAGAGCTGTGCAAGCACTAGGCGGCGCACCCGACCGCGACGCGCATTCCGCGCGCTCAGTCCGGCGAGACGGAGACGGAGACAGAGGACACGATGCCGGCAGCCGCCGTTTCTCCTGAGCAGGCCGAGCAGCGGTCGACCCTCGGTCCCCAATGAGCTGAGGCCCCCTCGGGGGGCGCCCCACCTCTCCTTGCCGCAGAACAAGTCGCGTCGCAGACGCGCCGCTCTAGCGATGGAGGTCGCACCTTCGCGCGCTCGCTCTCGCGCAGCACGGGTGGCAGATGCGAGAACTACATCCCACGAGCAGCCCCCCTCTATGCTTCTCCGCTCGCCTCAGCGAAGCCGCATGACATGAATGCCAGATGGTTTGGATCATGATGTTGCTTCGCTACATGCACCCAGGTTATAATTGCCGTCTCGCCCGTGAACAACTACATCAGTTACTGCCGACATATGGGAGACACATGCTCGCATACTCTGGACAAGTATGGATTTCGCGGATCAAACGGAATATGCCATAGAATTGGTCACAAATTCCGCCGCGGGCATGACATTGGTCAGGATGAGGCTCTGCCAGCTGCAGCTCACACTGGAGATTCGAGCACAGTCTCTGGCCATGACGGCGTTCCAAATTGTCGCGACGATTGGTCAAAGCACCGACCTTGCGCGCACGTTTCTTCAGACGCGTTGAACCACGCCTCTTGGAATTGAATCACTGAACCCGCAGGAACCAATTTTAACAGCAGCCAGATATCATGCCAAGAGGATCATGGCAGAGGCCATGCCACAACTTCCCTTGCGTCTGCTCACTCGCTCTGGTCTGGCCCGAGCGGCGTCTACTGCGCAGACAGGGTAAGCGGATGCTCCCGCTGCCTTTCTCGGCGAGGAGGCCCCGGCAGCTTCGCCAAGCACCCGGCGCGCTCAATCCCGGACTGCTCGCCAGCCCGACTCTCCCGGCTCAGCTATGGCACATCACCGTATCTGCTAGATGCGCAAGACAAAGACACCCACTGGAGCACGGTGCTATGTCCAACATCGGTGACCCTGACACGATCCCAGGCCAATCGGCGAGAACGAATACCGACGCCAACATCAACACGAAGGAAGCTTACTTAACCTACCGTCTCAGCGAGAGCACCGCGGCACGGGTCCACGCGTTGCCCCGTAGAGCTCTTCTCACGCCAGCCAAGACCCCGCCCGGTAGCCTTGAACACTCTGGCAGACAGTAGAATGACCAGGCAGTCTCAACACCGACGCGTCGAACTGGAGACAGAGACCCACGGCGAATAAGGTCTTGCCTTGCGAATGGACAGGCAGGACCAAGTCCCACATCATCAAACCACCCCCGTCCTTTGCCGTTACCGAGGAGGCAGAACGGGCAAGCCAAAGCCAGAAATAGGGTCGTGCGCCTATCAGGCGGCACATGAAAGTAAACGACGTGTTCGACGACGTCGGCGACGCCCCCCCAGGGCTTGGCCCGGAGGAACAGCTTGTCACGCTGTTCAAGACCGCCCATCGACCGCTCCAGCGAGCCCCCAGCTGGCGAGCACCCGGCGGAGTTTTGCGCGGCAGGAACCATTGTCGATCATCGCGTCGCGTTCCCAGAGCCCACCTTCCAAGCTACAACCCTCGAGCACGCTCTGGCCGCGGCCTGAGCCGCGCGGCCCGGCGCGGACCTATGCGAGTTGCGCGGCGGCGAAGCCCGCGCTTCGTAGATCGCCACCAGGCGAAAGTGGCTGTGATCTTGGCAGCGATATGTTATACAATGTGTCTGGTTTAACAACATACCTGCGGCGGTAATGGCGCCGTCCTGCCGCAGTACTGGTCCGCCCAGGGGTCTCAGCTACCGCATCAACCGCGAGACTTGGCGGACACGCTGCGAGGAAGACGCGCCCAACATCTGATTATCCGGACAATCTGAGATGGCGCAGATACGCGATGGACGATGCATCTTTGTCGAACAGCCGAGCCCTACGTGGCTCAGCACAGTACTGCGCATCCTCATGTGGATGCGGTCGCGTTCGATCAACGTTGTCTGGGGGGCCAAGAAGCCGTCTCTAGCCATCGCGAACTCGCCGCATCTGCTTTCGCCTTTCAGGAATCTGAGGTGCAGCAAAAGCCGCGACCCGTCACAGCCAACACGCCAAGACGCTGCAGATCTGCCGCTCAGCTGAGCGCGCGGCGCAAGGCATCGTCGCACTCGCGGCTGCGATGGAGAGCCCAGTCACTCTGATGGCCGACTTCTGCATAGCCACAGGTCACGATCTGCGCAGACTTTCTGCAGGAACCTGAACGCTTGGAGGAGTCGAAGCACCGCAGCCTCCAACACCAGCACCAGCAGCCACATCAGCAGCGGCAGGGAAATCTCGAGCCCGACCGAAAGCGTCTGGGGCCCCGACGCGAGCATCGGGCACACAGACGCTCGCCGTCACGCCAGCTGCCAAACAGGCAGTCAAACCAAATGTAAAACGATAACCGGAATGTCCCGGCTGCCGCGACCATCGCAGCAGATTAAGCCCACGCCGCATCGAAGTTCCAAGAAAGTGCGCATTTCCATTTGACATTGAACCACTAGACTCACGCCCAGGGTTCGCGCGCGACCCGCCACGACATAGGGCTCACCCTGAGCACGCCAGGCAACCGGCGCGACGAACTGCACGGCTCTGTCCAGGAGCGCCGCACCAGCCAACGCGAATCCTTTTCCCGAGAGGCACGCGCGCAGCAGTCTCAGGACCCCGTGGCAGGAGTTCCTGTGTCACCGGTGAGTCCCGACACCAATGGGCCGCATCCAGATCGAGGCTCCATTGACGACGCGGCGCCACCAGCACCTAGATGTGACGACATCTACAGCGACGAACTTCCGCCGCCACCTGAACCTGCAGCGCCCTGGGCCGCGAGAGGTCTTCGACCACAACCACATGTGGTGGACACTGCGACGGACCGCGCACCAGAAGTTTGGACCAGCTTCGACGTCACACAGTTCGCGCATGTTCCGAACCAGCGATGCATCTCAGTCGCGACGCGAGATGCGCGAAGTACATATTCGTTGGTGGCATGCTGCACGGACGCAAATAGGAAAGATCTTGTCAGCAGCCGATGCCCGAACAACGTCATGCAGGTGATCGCTGGCGTGGTAGACATATGCCACGAATGCTTGGCCCAGGCAAGGAGCGCGTCCCAAATCACCCCGTCGGTCGAGCTGGTCACAGCTCCCGACCAAGAAGTAGATGGGGACACCTTAATCTTTCACCAGTTCCCAAGTGATCGGTCGATCGGACAGGTGTCACGCAGCACGGCTGCTCGAGGGGGATGCCAGCGAGCGTGGGCATCGATCCTCTGGGCGCCTGTGCTCTGCCGCGCTCTCATGTTGGATCTCGATCTTCGGGCCGCTCATGACCTTAGTTGTTGATGACGAGCGCGGCATACTTGGAGCTGAAGCTAAGCAATTCTTCGACCGACGCGGCATTGCGGTCCGAGTCCGAGCCCCTGATCTACGCGTCTGAATGAGCAAACGACGCGGTGCTGTCCCACGACGCGCCGTGCATTTCATCGACGCACAGCTACGGCGTGAATGGTTACGAGTTTGCATGCCCGACCTATTCTCCGAGGGTGCGTTTTTGCCGGCAACCTTTCCATATCTCACGAAGGAGCCACCCCGCACAACGCCAGGTTGGGCCGACAACCACCGACGTTGCCAGACATGTTGGCACTCGCAGACGACGCGGCTGGAGCGGGCGACGCCGGTTGCTAGAGATCGCCCTGCAATGAATCCTTGGAGCTTCGGCCATCTCACAAATTCCTCGCTCCTCGAAAACAAACACCGCAGTCGCAGGGCAGACCCTGGACCACAAGCCAGGGGAGTTGGTTGACCTGCACCGAGTTCCTTCTACCAAGGATGTGAGCGGGTGGCGTGGACTGGCCGCCGCATTCAGGATGGACGCACAACATGGCGCGGCAACCGTCAGCTACTGAGGCGCCGAGCAGCTATGCCGCCTTGGCGACGCACGACGATTCATGGACTTCGGCGGGCTGGCACACGGCGTTACGAGTCCACCTACTACGCCCCGCGACCAGGCATGGATGGTGGCGGAGCAGTTTATCTGGAGCGCATCCTCGAAGACGCTCCAACGCGTTGGCCGCGCCGACGGTGGCGCGGCCACCGCCATCACCACTGCCCGACGCCAAGTGGCTCTCGGCCTCGAGTTTTTAGCCAGGAGCGCATTCAACCTCAGCGTTGTTGCGCCCATCCAGGTAGGCCGCAGCCTAGACCGCATCGCGTTTGAAAACTGTCGCGACGGCTCACCCCTGGTCTGATGGCCGGAGAGGTTCGTCAGCACCACCACTGCCTCGCAGTGGATGTTGAATCTCTCGCTCTCTCTCTCTTACTCTCTCTCTCTCTCTCTCTCTCTCTTTCTGTCAGAGGCCGCGAGTTGGTGGCCCTAGACGAGATTCAAATTTATCCTTGACCGCACCGTCCCAGACGCACAGTGCGCGCGCCCCCAGGCACGCGCGGCAGGGTCCAAGAAGGCCGCGGTTGAACGTGGGACCGACCTACTCACCCTCGAAGAGTGCCGAGAGCGCAGCAGCAGTAGCAGCCGCGGTGCTCGCGGAGCTCCAGGCACGGGTGGATCACGACTGCTGCTCACGGCGCCTGCGCCGAGGAGCGCGCTACATGCTTGATTGGAGGTGAGCAGGCAAGCGGAAGTGGACACGTAGTAAAACAGTACTATACAAAAGGTAGGGATCATCCGCATGAGGTTGAAATCCGAGGCTTCAGGGACGCCGGCGCTGATCTCATCGCCACATGCGCCGGCACTACATCGCGACTCTCACAGTCAGTGTTCGTCTCTGAGGCGGCAGGCCGAGGATGGACGATCGATGCCTGGGAGGTCAAGGAGGCCTGCTTGAAGGGGTCAGCTACAAGGAACTAGCGGAGGCTACGGGCGAGAAAAAGTGCGACGTGAATGTCGAGCTCTCCCCAGACGCCGTCGCAATTCTACGAAAAGTGGAAGGACATGAGAAATTCGACCCAGCATTCGAGGTTCTCCGCGCGGAGAAGCCAGGCGCTGGCTGCGAGGGCTCGCCGAGATGCTGGCCCATCCAATTCACCAAGGCCACTAACAGCATGTACCAACCCCCCACACTGTACGATAACGAGACTATCGCCAAACACCAGGATGGCGAAGTCGTCCTGCTGGCCACAGAGCGCGTTGTTGATATCAAAGCATCAGGAGCGCCTCCCGACAATGCCAAAGTACGTAAGTGTTTAGAGGATGCATTCAGCAAGGGCGAGCTAGGCATCAGCGAGGGGACATTGACGTGCCGCGGGAAACGACACCCACGCAGTCACGACTGCGGGTACGAGCTGGACAAAGCCGACTACATCCAGGGCTTGAAGCCGATCGGTAGTGCTGAGCTCGTCGGCAAGGCCAACTTTGAGGTTGCCTCTGAAAGTCCAGCCGAGCTGTAGTTCAGTTCGTTTCTGACCTGAGCCTTCGCCTGCATCGCACGGATCGGCTTGCATGTCTATGCGGCGGCACTCTGGCGCCACGCGTCAGTCCCGACGCGCGGCCACACGCGCGAGCTCAACATTCTAGCGAGGCGGGTCCAGGCCAAGCCACTGAACATTCCTTCACAGACGCGCTGCGCGGGTAAGTTAGGAGAACACAGCGACGCAGCGCTCAGGAAATAGGAAAGCGAAGGCGTCGACGCAGGACGCGCACTCCGAGGGGACACCTCCCTGAGCGCGGGCGCCATAGACGCGGACACCCAGAGGGCGTTCGTTGGTCGACGCGCGCGCCACCTACTGGACTGGCGGCGCCGTGCTCCCAAGACGGTGACACGAAGCACCTTCGCAAGTGAGCTGATGGTCGCGATGAGCTCGACCGAGCACGTCCTCGAGGCGCTCGCGGGTCCGCGCGGCCCCGAGGCCGCGCGTCGCCAATGAGATGGCCATCAGCCCCTCGCGCTGCTAGCAGAACTCTGCCTGGATTGGACGGGCGCGGCCACGGCGGTCACGGCTACCAGACCAGAGCCCCCGGCAGAGCAGTCGCCATTGCGACGCGTGTTCTCCCCTGTGCCCAGGTCAATTGTGGGCCCTGAGTTGGTCGGAAACACCGGATATGCTAGCCGGTGGGCTCGCCTGGGGAAGCATCGACAGATTTGTTCTCCAAGGCGCAGCTGGCGGCCCCCGTCAGCGGACGCGCGCGCGCACACCATGCAATGTCACCCTCAACGCGATTGGCAAACCCATTGCGCCGTCAGGCCAGGAGCGCCAGACGGCGCCCTTCGATTAGCAGCGAGCAGCTATCCGGATTGCACCGTGCATCATCTGCCCAGACCAAACATCCTGCCCTATACTCATCGCGTTTGGGAGGCGCGTCGTAATGTACGCCTTGGTTGTGAGGCACGTTGCAGCGCGACGCGCTTTCGGCGCAAATGCACGCCAAGAACGCATGTTTGCGCGCGTGCGGGCGCGGGAAGTATGACATCAGTTGCAGCCGGCGCCCGGGGCCCCGCCGCGAGGCTCGCGCGTTGGCGGGCCCGCGCGCGCTACCCCAGCGCGCGCCGCCGCGCGCTGGCGGCCGCCCGCCCGCGGCCACGCGCATCGGCCACGCGCCGAAAGAGAAGCCCCCTGAGCCTCCGACGCCGTCACCGCGGCAGTCGAGGAGGACGCCCACAGCATCCCCAAAGGAAGAGCCTCCATCAGAGTCGGCGCCCGATGCGCCCAGGGACCGCCCCGCACATCGCGAGCGTCAGCGGTCGGAGACGCCTCCGTCAGAGCACCCGAAGACACAGCCTCCACGCCCTGCGATGCCACCAGGCACGCCGCCCACGACGCCGCCGCCGTCACCGCGGACGCGGCGATGGCAGGATGAGTCGATCAAGAGCATAAGCAAGAGCAAGGACAATAGCAACAACGACCGAGGCCGACAAGAAGATGCGCCGCGGAGGCGAGAAGGCCAAGCGTCGGCGCGCGGCCACATCATCGCACGCAGCAGCCAATGCTGGCGAGGGCGACAGGTCACCAGAGGGCAGTTTCGCACCCAGCACGCCCAGCGAAGAGGTGCACATGCGCGGCCGCGGCAGCTCCCGCCCTCATGACAGCGACTGGGGCGGTGAGCTCGAGGCGTTCGTGCAAAGTTCGTGCAAAGAGGACGCACTTTCCTCATGGTAATCCTCCTTCTCTGCCCTGTTCCAAACCTACCTGATCAAGTCTGATCAAGTTATCGTCGCACCTCAGCCTCGCCCCTCCTCGTGACTCTGGACCACCCACCTCGCCTGACATCGATGTTCGGTGTTCGGACATGTTGTTTGCGATCCAGGGTCGCTAAGCATGCGCAGATGCGGCGTGGTATAACCCACACCACCTCTACTCGCGTGACCTTTTCTGGCGCCGCTCATCCGACAGCAGACGAGCCCGCATTCCACCTTGTTGCGCCGTATGGCCAGACAGTGGAATCGTATCCCTGTTGAGATGTGAATATGCTCGGGCTTGGACAGTTATGATTTTGATTATCTGTTTTCAGGTCTCTTGCAGAGCACGTTCGGTCGCCCGCGCATTCCCGACACAAATAGGATGTTCTGCCGCCGTTTGGCTTTCCGCGCGCACAACCAGTATTGTTGAGTTGAAGAGCCCGCAGCTCTACATCTTAGTGTCGCCTCGGTATCTTTCATCAAGCGTCCAAACCCCACAATTCTAGTTCCTCCTCCTCGTCCTCCTGTTTCTTTTCCTCCTCGTCCTCCTCCTCCTCTTCCTCTTCCTCCTCTTCCTTTGCATCCTCCTCTTCCTCCTCGTACGCCTCCTCCTCTTCCTCCCTTGCCTCCACTCCTCCTCCACTCCTCCTCCTCCACTCCTCCTACTCCTCCTCCTACTCCTCCTCCTCCTCCTCCTCCTCCTCCTCCTCCTCCTCCTCCTCTTCCTCCTCCACCCTCGTCCGGTAACCCCCCTTTCCACCCGTTCATACACCACGTGCCCAAGCCCCCTTGGCGGATTCAATGGGGGGCGATTAGTATCCCATCCAGAGAAGCTGGCGACATGCTCGCGTCGTGAAGAAACAAAAAAAACACGACACGTTTTGATTGTTCGCTTTTTTCGGCCTCGGAAGGCTCTCGCCAAGCCACCGGGCCGTCCAGAAATGGCTCGGGATGAAAAACAGGCCCTGGTGAAAAGGTCGGAATTTCCGGGAATTGCGTTTTGACAAGAGCCAAGACATCGCACATCTGGACCTTCCCCTAGACTTCGCCATGTTGGCCTCGGGAGAGGCCTTTGTCACCACGGCTGCATCATTTGGGAGATTCGGGTCAGAACGGACCCCGGGAGAGGTCAGAGGAGTAGCAGTATCGGTATCGGTCCGTTTTCTGTGCCCCCAGGACCCGCGCATTCCGCCCTCGATCGTGGACGCTGGCAACCGGCACCTGCTGATACCGAAGAAGAAAAAAACGGCATGAGCATACGGTCGGGAATTTGGGCTTCGCTTGTCGCGCCGCCGGGTGTGGCCATCGTCCTCGAGCGCCAACGGCCCGAGCCTTTCCCAGCACCCCGCCCTGCGGCGCGGAGCGGAGCGACACGCCATCCGCTTGTATGGCGTAGCGTGTCGCTGGGGCCGCCGCCGCGACACGCCGAGCAAAAGCTCCTGACCGTAAACTTTCGGAGGTCCGCGCGGATTTCTTGGATCGGCGCTGGGCCCCCCTCCCTTGAGCGCGGAGCGCGCCAAGGGCGGCGCTGGAGGCGCCGCCAGGGAGGTCCAGCGACGATCCATGAAATCCGCGCGGACCTCCGAAGGTTTATGCCTGTGCAGTTCTTTCCTCTTCGGCCATAGCCTTGTCAAGCCGACGGCTGCTCGCGCAGATGTCGTACGACATGGGCGCGGGCCGCAGGCTGATGGACGACGCGGACCTGGTTACGATCATTCTGGTCTTCCCCGAGGACGACCAGCATTTTCACATGAGGAACCCCTTCGCCTCGGGCGGGGTCTACGAAGACCCTGCCACTGGATCGGCGGCGGCGGCATTCGGAGGCTGCCTGCGAGACTTGGACTGGCCTCACGGTGGGCAGGTCAAGATTATCCAAGGAGAGGACATGGGCATGGCCTCGGCAATAACCGTGGACATTCCGCCGGAGAAGGGAAGCTCAGTGCGGGTCTCTGGCGTAGCGCGTCTGATGGAGTGACATAGCGCGGCTTCGGAACGCACAAAAAATATTGGCGCTCCGCGTATAGAAACGATTGCCAGGCGAGTTGCCCGAGTGAGGGAAGTGTAGCAGGACGCAGTAGAAGGGCTGCCTAGGAAGCGTGCGCGGGCCGCAAAAGCGACGGGAGCACATGTTGAATGATTTAACAGATATGTATTCCGATGCCGAGGGCAATCTTTGTGCGTCTTCGGTGCCTCGGGGATCCTCGTGAGGCCTCTTGGGGGTCTTGGGAGCCTCTTGGACGCCCCTTGGGCGCCTCTTGGGGCCGTCTGGGCGCTTCTTGGGGCCTTCTTGGGGCGCTCTTCGGAGCATTGGGGACGCTCTTTGAGCCAGCTTGGATGACATCAATCAAAGAAGGGGAGGGTCGCAAGTAGCATTGCCCCTCGAGGGTGCCCTAAAATCGCCTCTTGGACCCCTCTTGGAGCGCTCTTGGGCGCTCTTGGGGCCGTTTTGGTGCTCTCCTGGGCCTCTCTTGGGGCTCTCTGGGGCCCTCTTGGAGCTGTCTTGAGGCCTCGGAATGCCATCGAAAGCAAAAATACGAGAAGGCAAAATCCAATGATATTCCTTAGGTGTTGGAAAGATTTGGGCATATTGGCGCCCTCCTTGGGAGGTTCCGTAGCCACCCGGAGCAGTCTTGGAGCGTTCTTGGGGCTTCTCGTAGCATTTTGGGAGCCATCTTGAGGCATCTTGGGTTATATTGAGCCATCTTGGAGGTCATCTTGGGCTCTCTGAGGCGCTCTTGGAGCCGTCTTGGGCCATCTTGGACGCTCCGACCCCTCGCGGAACTCCCCGTCCAAGTCCAGGGGAGGGGGTACGGGGGAGGGGCAAACCCTTCCCCGAAGGGGAAGAAAGGGGGGTTAGAAGAGAAAGCTCCCTGGACCACCTACGCCCAGAGGGCTGGTGGGATTGTGTTTGCGATGGCAAGGCTTGGGGGTGCGTACGGATAGCCCCTATAGTTACAGTCAAGACTCTGAAACAAGGACCAATCTGGGCACAGCAGAGGCTCTGGCTTTCGGGGGGGGTCCTCAAATCTAGGTCGGGGAGCCATTTTCGTGGCCGAGGCTCGGGAGTGACAGAGCGCGGCTTCGGAACACAAATTGTTTTGCGACGGTGGGACCACACACGAGAATCCATTTAGCTTGCCCCTCGTTCTCTCCTCTTCGCCTTGGCGGAGGCCCTCCTCCCGCCCTACGTTGCGCCTCCTCCTCCTCCTCCTCCTCCTCCTCGTCCTATTCGCCCTCCGTCTCCTCCTTCTCGTCCTCCCCCTCCTCCTCCTCCTCCTCCTCCTCCTCCTCCTCCTCCTCCTCCTCCTCCTCCTTTCCCTTTTCCTCCTCATCCTTCTCCTCCTTCTCCTCCTCCTCCTCCTCCTCCTCCTCCTCGCCATCCTCCTCATGACCCTTCTTTTATCCTCCCCCAGCCTTTCCTCCCATTGCACATCCCCTGCCTCCTGGCTGGGGCAAGTCGATTTCCTTCGGCGCCTTTGCTGCTGCGTTGGCATGGGCGCGTTCTCCGATGGCCGGATCGTGAAGCCGTTAGAAAAGCCACATAGGAAGGGGGTTCCCGCCTGAGATTTCTTCGCGATTCACTCACAGACGAGGCTCCCGCTTAATATTTCTCTAGTATTCAGGCCAGAGGAACCCAAACGTGACGACCATTAGTAAGTTGCAGATTTTCGCATGGCTCGTTCGGATTTGAACATGAAGTGCGGGCCCCATGGGGAGGGGATTCCCGCCACAGCCTTCGTCGCAATTCACTCACAGACGAGGCTCCCGCTTGATATTTCCTTCATATTCATGCATCCGGAGCCCAAAAAGCACGACAGTCACAGATTTCAGGATGTCCTACTCGGATTCGAAAATGAAGTGCGAGCCCCACAAGGAGAGGGCTCCCGCTTGAGATTTCTTCGCAAGTCACATGGACGAGGCTCCCGCTAGATCCTTCCTTCCAAATTCAGGTTTACATGTATTTGGATGACCCAGCCGTGTTGGAAAATAGAATGCGGACCCCATAGGGAGGGGGCTCCCGTTTGAGATGTCTTCGCAATTCGCTCATAGACGATGCTCCCGTTTGAGGTGTCCTTTTCTATTCGGGCCTGAGGAGTCCAAAAGTGACGACAAATACAAGTATTTGATGACCCGTTCGGATTAATAGCGCGAGACGCGGCCCCATGGGGAGGGGTTCCCGCCAGAGAGTTCCTCGCAATTTACTCACAGACGAAGCTCCAGCTAAGGATTTCTTCCATAGTCGGGCCTGAGGAATCCAAACTTGACGACAGATACAGGTATCATGATGACCCGTTCGAATGGAAAACATGAAGTGCGGGCCCCATATGGAGGGGCTCACGCATGATATTTCTTCACCGTTCACTCACAGACGAGGCCCCCGCTGGATATTTCTTCCATGTTCAGGCCTGAGGAGCCCAAACGTGAGGACAGTTACAACATTAGGATGACCCATTCGGGTTAACAAAGTGAGGCGCGGGCCCCGTAGGGAGGGGGCTCCCGTTTGAGATATCCGTGCAATCCACACAGATGAGGCTCTCGCTTAATATTTCCTCCAGGTGAGTGTGTGAGTGTGTGAATGTGTGTACGAGTGTGCGGGAGTATGTGTGTGCGTGAGTGCGTGTGTGATGATGATGATGATGATGATGATGATGATGATGATGATGATGATGATGATGATGATGATGATGATGATGATGATGATGATGATGATGTCGATGTCGATGTCGATGATGATGATGATGATGATGATGATGATGATGATGATGATGATGATGATGATGATGATGATGATGATGATGGTGATGCTGCTGATGGTGATGATGATGATGCTGATGATGATACGGGTGACGATGATGGTGGTTCTGATAATGGTGATGACTATGGTGTGCTGGTGGGTGAGTGAGTGAGTGAATGAATGAGTCAGTGAGTGAGTGAGTGGTGTATGATCGTAAGTGAGTGAGGGGGTGAATGAAGTGAGAGTTTGCGAGTGTGAGTGAGTGAGTGAGTGAGTGAGTGAGTGAGAAGAGAGGGGGTGATGGGGTGAGACTTCGCGGGGGGGCAGAGAAAACAAGAACCCCAATCAGGATGTGGGTAATGTGTGTTTGCGATGGCAAGGCGCGGGGTGCGCACAGACAGCCCCTTTTACAGTCACAGTCAAGACGCTGAAACAAGGGCCACCCTGGGCTCAGGAGAGGCCCTGGCTTTCGGACCGTTCCTCAAAACTGGGTCGGGGAACCTTGTTCGTGGCCGAGGCTCGCCGTAGCTAGAAAAGGTTTTCTGTTCCTTAAGTACTCAGCGCCCCTCATGGCAGCACGATGACTTCAGTCCCGGCTGGTCTCAACAGGCCCCCATGGGGGGAAACGTTAGGGGGGGACCATCTCGGTGGGGGGGGGGTGGGGGAAACATCGACTTGCAATCAGCTACGCATCGCCGATAGATCGTCGATAGGCCCCCGATAGCGAATCCACATGCTCCCGTGCAGGGTGGGCTGTCGGGCGCCTATCGGCGATGAATGGGCGACTGGGGTTCGATGCGTCCTGCCGTTGCCACTCAGCGCCCCCTCTGCCCGAAGAAGTGTTTCTAGGAAATCTTGACAACGGCGTCGGCCGCTGTTGCCGCACCTCTTCCCTGCGCCGGGTGGAAGCGGAGCTTGCGCTAGGATGTTGAGATGCACGACTCCTGG
>CAUYUJ010021381.1:27500-42500 GCA_963575745.1 Prorocentrum cordatum
TCCGAGGGCGCCGCCGCCAAGCGAGCGAGCTCGAGAAGCAGATGCTGAACACAAGCGCCCCGTCGGCCTCCTACTACATTCGAATGCATGTGCCGCCCCAGCCGAGGAGAAACTTCAGGCTTGCAAGACCAGCATCAGCATCCGTGGCGTGCGAGGTTCATGATCGAGGGTGTGGATAAGCTCTCCTGCTGGGGCCCAGACGAGTACGAGCTGCAGTCGGACGGCACTGGGGCACTCAAGAAGCGCCACCAGGCCTCCAGGGCGGCATGCAGCAGCTCGTACGAAACTTGTTCGGCGAAGTCATTTCTCGCGTCGGCGCCATCAGATTTGAGCACAAGTTCCACACAGACCGCCTAAAGAAGAAGAAGAAGAAGAAGAAGAACAGCGCAAAGGCACTGATGGAGTTCACGTTGCGGTCGACGGTGACGAGGGCGGTAAAGGCAAGGACGACCAGTCCCTCGACGCCGACTCAGGCCCATCGGTTCAGGTTCCATCTTCGGTTTCATGCATGTCCCCCGCCGACTCGGAGTCGGCTGTGTCGGCTTGAGAGCAGTTGCGCTCGCAGACCAAGGCGATGTTGGCGGAGGGCTCTCCTGCCACGCCGCCCCTCCAGCTCCCCACCGCCGCCAGCTGATCACCGTACGTCGGCAGGGCGGAGGCTGAAGCCCCTATCAGCACTGCGTCCGACAGTTGCAGGCTAGATAGCACCTCCCAGAATCTCTCCAGCGCCCCAAGGCCCCCTCGTAGGTCAAGAGGGTTTTGAGCTGGCAGTGGAAGCCGTTAACGTCTCTGGGTAGGGTCCAGTGAAGTCTTGGATACAGCGCCCGGCTTCGAACGTTCTCCTGGCTCGGGAGCATCAGCTCACCTCTCTCCTCGGTGAACGAGGCTACGGCCTGGGCCGAGAGGCGGGGCTGGCATGCCCGACTTGGCCTTGCGTCCTTTGGCCCCAGCGGCGGCCCCTCTGGAGGGGTCGGCGTTCTTCTTCGGGTCTTCCTGGGTTCGTTCGACCCTCCTGGTGGTGTTGAGATCTGCCCTGCTGGGGCCGTCTCGAGTTTCATTCAGGTCCATGGGAGGGTGCGTTCCTGGTCACTTCCGAGCACCTCATCGCATCGGAAGGCCTCTCTGCTGAGAACTTTGGCATCTTAACCCGCGCGGGGGCCGCAGTGAACTCTTACTTCTCCTCCTCCTTCTCCTCCTTCTCCTCCTTCTCCTCCTCTTCTCCTCCTCCTCTCCTCTCCTCCTCCTCCTCCGTTGGTAGCGATTGCGCACGACCCTGTGGCTATGGGTCGGTCAGGCCATGTGCAGTGCCGCAGGTGTCTAGCTATAGCTCGCACCAGCGTGTCCAGGAAATGCGTCTTGAAGCCTGGCGCAATTTGGTCGCCCTCCATCATGCTTGCCCAGAATGCCGAAGCTGTCGAGCGCATAGGGTGGATAGACAAGGAAGAGGGAGAGCGCTGTCGTCTCGAAGGGGTGGCGGCGGAGGTGGACGCTCACCAAGTATGTGTTTGTGGTTCTTTCTTTCACTGCCGCCGATGCGGTGCCCGTGCGGCGGTCGGATCGGCGAAGTTGGATGCCCTCTCCTCTGGTTGTCCCGGCAACCCGCCCAATGCCGCTCGGCGCAGGGCCCGCGACCGGCTCGCGGACGGCAGTGATCCGGTCTCCGGAGTCCCTTTTTCAAGGGCTCTTTGGCTCGTTGAGTTTTAGTCGTGTGTCGAGTGACGTTTGAAGTCTCTACTCGCAAACGGCCGTCCATGTCTTCGTTGCAGGCGTGCTCCCAGCTTGCTGGCTGCGCGTCCTTGGCAATGCTCCCATGCTCCTCCTCCTCCTCCTCCTCCTCTTCCTCCTCCTCATCCTCTTCCTCCTCCTCTCCTCCTCCTCCTCCTACTCCTCATCCTCCTCATCATCACTATCATCATCATCATCATCCTCATCATCATCATCATCATCAACAACAGCAGCAGCAGCAGCATCAGCATCAGCATCAACATCATTATCATCATCAGCATCATCATTATGATCATCATCATTGTCGTCGTCGTCATCATCATCATCATCATCATCATCATCATCATCATCCTCATCATCTGCCACCTCCTCATCCTCATGCTCCTCCACTTCTATTTCCTTCCTCGTCCTCCTCCTCCTCATTATCATCCTCTTCATCCTCCTCCTCCTCCTCTTACTCCTCCTCCTCCTCATCATCATCATCATCATGATCCTCCTCCACCACTCATTTTCCTTATAATTCATTCCCATGTGTCACACCCCGAGGCAAATCGGAAGGGCTGGACGGGCGTTTCGCTTGAGACTTCTTTACCGTTTGTGATCATGAAGCTTAAGAATTGTTCACGTTTTCACGACAGGAGGGCGGGTGGTTTTCGCAATCTGGCTGTCGCTTGGGCGCCGCACGCATTCTTTTTGAAAAGTTGCAAGAGCTTCACGGATTGAGGTTTAATGGTTTTCAACATGTGGTTCTCGCTTCAGCTCCAAGCACATTAGTCTGTCAAATAACAAGAGCTTCACGGATTGAGGGCGGGTGGTTTTCGCAATGTGGTGCACACATGAATCTTAAAACAGTTCAAGATGTTCACGCAGTGACAGCGGGTCGTTTTCAAAATGTGGTTCTCGCGTTCGCGCCGCGCACAGTTGTCTAAAACACGTGCAAGAGTTTCACAGATTGGTACCGGCTCCTTTTTCAAAGTGTGGCTCTCGCCCTAGTGCCGCGCACATTCGCTCAAAATGCAAGAGTTTCACGAATTCCCACGGTCAGCGCACCAGAAATCGCGTTTTGGAAGGATTCGGGATTGTCAGGGCGCAACAGTTACGTTGACTCGCGGTGGTGAAGTCCCAGGAGCAGTCTTCTGGCACGATACAGGACCGTCAAAAAGCAACAGTCAGGTTGATTCGTGGCATTGCAGTCTCGAGAATGGTGTTTTGGCACGTTTCAGGATCCTCAAACGGTGTCTCCCAACGGGGCACTTCCCTCAATGGAAATAAATCGTAGTAGGGGCCTATGGAGAGGGAGTTGGAGGGAGGGTATGTTCCAACAACCTTGATGAGTTTTTGGTTTGCAGTGGTCCTCCTCCTCCTCTTCCTCCTCCTCCTCCTCCTCCTCCTCCTCCTCCTCCTCCTCCTCCTCCTCCTCCTCCTCCTCCTCCCCTCCCTCCTCCTCTCCATCCTCCTCCCAATTCTCCTCCTCCGCAGGTGGCACGGGTCTCTCGCGCGCTCAGAGCTCGTGGGTCGGGATGGGTCTGCTGGCCAGGGCATGTAGCTTCTGTTACCCAGGCGTTCGGCAGGGACCTGCGAGACCCGGTAGCCGAGCGCCGTGAACCCATGGGCCTCTGGCAAACTTGCTCGCCAGCCCGCCAGCGTGCGTCGCCAGGCCCGCCAGTCCTTGAGCGCTGGCCAGCGCCGCGCCCTCGCGCCCACCGCCTCCCCCGGGCCGCCGCGCCAGCTGGCCGCCACCCCCCGCAGCAGCAGCAGCAGCAGCAGCAGCAGCAGCAGCAGCAGCAGCAGCAGCGGCAGCAGCGGCAGCAGCGGCAGCAGCAGCAGCAGCAGCGCCTCGCCGATCCCGCGCCCAGGACCCGCCCAGGCCAACGCGGCCAAGCCCAGAGGCCGTGCGCGGCGCCTGCCCGCGTTAGCACTACCAGAGCCCTTCGCGGCATGCCCGGGGAGCCCGCCAGGCCCGGTAGCGCGTGGCCTCCAGCACGGCGTCTGCGGCGCGGCGCTGGAGCACACTGCTCAGCGCCTGCTGCAGCCGGCGGATGTTTGCCGACCGTTCGGCATCCAAGCGCAGGGCCAGCAGGCGCACAAGTGCCAGGGCGTCCTCGCCGAAACGACCGCGGTCCTCAACCGCGAACGGCACCATCCGCAGTCCTGGGTAGCGCGTCCGCTTGTCGTTCTCCACCGCCGCGGCTGCGAACCCGCGCCGGGCTGACCCGCGCTCGAGCGCGTCCTGGGACAGTACGCTGACAACTTTGAAGTCCACCGTGGTGGGCTCCGCCTCCCTGGATGCGTGGATGATCAGGTCCATGCGCGCTTTGAGCCGGTTGGCTGCCGCGTGCGGCAAAGCCATCTCCTTGTGGACCGCTGTGGACCGCGCAGCCCATCTCCTCGCCCCACGCAGCCAGCACGGCGCAGCTGGCGTCGTGGCGCGGAGGAGGAGGAGGACGACCACGACGAGAAGAAGGAGGAGGAGGAGGAGCAGGAGGAGGAGGAGGAGGAGGAGGAGGAGGAGGCAGGAGGAAGAGTGTGGCGGACGCCCGACCATCGGCGGCGCGCGCCAGGGCGCGCCGTGGAGCAGCGGCCCCAGCAGGCCAGAGCGCCCTCCTCCGCCAAGGCGAGCCGCCCACGGTCGGAGCGGCCTTCGGCGGCCCTCGGCGGCCCTCGGCGGCCCTCGGCGGACCCCGGTGGCCCCCGGCGGCCCTCGGCGGCCTCCGGCGGACCCTGCAGAAGCCTGCGGCGGCCCTGCGGCGGCCCTGCGGCGGCCCTGCGGCGAGCCCCCGGCGGCCCCGCGGCGGCCGGGGCGGGCGGCGCGCCCCATTCCACAGCTACTCTTCACGCATAGTTATCCTCGACTACACGCAAGAGTGACCCTTCGCCGGAGCGACCCGTTGGTGCGGGCTCACCAGGAACCCCCCGATCGCTGAGCGCGATGCGATGGCGGCTGCTTGCGAGCTCGGATTTGGCCACCCTGCGACCCCCTTCGCCCGCGTACTAAAAGTCACTCTCGCCTAGGGTCACTCTTGCGAAGGCTGATAGTCTCCCCCCTCCCCCGAAGATGGCCCTGGAGTGGCCCGCCCAGTCCGCGTATTGTTGCCATTGGTAATAAACTCTCATGTGTTTTGGTGTTCGGTCTTTCCTGTGCTTATTTTCAGCGCCTGGTTTCCAGGATTTCAATACTTTGTCTTTCATGCGTCTCTTGTACCGTCGGAGCGCTGTCGGTGTCTCAAAAGGGTATTGCCGCTGCAGCGCTGGCCTCATTTTAGGACCGGCGCTTTGCTCTCGTCGTTCAGAATGACGCTCTCGCCCAAGAACGGACAACGCTTCTGGATCCGAGTCCTTCCTCATCGTTGTCGCGCCCTTCGTTTCCCCTCCTCCGCCTTCGCTTGCTCCTCCTGCCCCTTCCACTGCAGTTCCGCTGCTGTTCGTCCTCGCCCTCCTGTTTCCTCATCCGTTCTCTTTTTCTCCTGCTCATCCTCTTTCTGATTCGCCACCTCCTCCTCCTCCTCCTCCTCCTCCTCCTCCTCCTCCTCCTCCTCCTCCTCTGTACGCAGCTCTCCGATTGCGTATAATACCATGGGGGTCTTTGGGGTGGAGAAAAATCAGCGCAATGGGAAGGTATGGGGTATGGGTGGGAGGGGTAGGATGTCAAACATGGCGTGAGTACATCCAGCTTGCCCTCCCCCCTCTCCTCTGCACCCCCCCCCCCGTTGGGCCCTTTCAAAGATGCCTCCCCCCTCTGCACCCTTCCTGCCTGCGCCGCCCCCCCCCCCTCCTCCCCCCCAGCGCCGCGCCTCCGCCTCTGCTTCACACTGCTCTGCCAACCTGAGCTCGCCTTACTGGGTATCGTGCGTCAGCTCTTTGTTCCTATTCCTATTCGTATCAGTATTGCGCGCTCGCTAGTCTGAGTGGTACGAATCATACATTTATCGTTGCTCTTCCTCGGTGCCCGCCGCCGCAGTGGCAGGGCCGGCCAGTATCAGCTCCTCCTGCTTGGGTACCCCCCGATCGGGGGGAGGGGAGGAGGGAGGCTGGAGGAGGGAGGAGGGAGGAGGAGGGGGGAGGGAGGAGGGAGAGGAGGAGGAGGAGGAGGAGGTGGAGGAGAAGGAGGAGCTCCTCGATCCGCTCTGGGCGGCGCGCGCGGCGGCTGCACAGCGAGAGGGCGAGGGCGGGGGGGGGGAGGGGGGGAGGGCGGGCGGCGGGCGGCAGGCGGGCGGAGGGGCCCCAGGCGGCCAGGGGTGGGGGAGGGCGGCGTGGCAGAAGCGCGGCAGGCCCTGAGATCCTGCCGTTTCATGTTTTGTTCGAGCCAGGCGTTCTTGCTTTTTGTTTGGGGGGGGGGGGGGCTCTGGGGCCCTCACAGATCGATCCAGCTCGAAAAATAGCACAGAAAGATGGGGTCTAGAGCCCCAGGCGTGTTTTTGTTACGATGTTGCAGTGTTTCCGCTACGTCGGATCTCAGGGGGGCGGCGGGGGGCATTTTTGCGTTGCGCAGATGGTTGGGCTCATGGACCTGTCAGGACTGGGGGCGCTGCAGCTGGGTGGCACTGCAGGGTGAGTGGCATACTGCTGGGCAAGGGCGCACGGGATGAGCACGCGGCAGGGCTTTCTTGCGAGGAAGAGTGATAGAAGCGGGAGTGTAGAGGCGGGAGCGAGGAGGATGAGGCAGAGTAGTAGGAGGAGGAGGAGGAGGAGGAGGAGGAGGAGGAGGCGGGAGCGACGAGGAGGAGGAGGAGAAGGAGCAGGAGGAGGGGGAGGAAGTGGAAGGAGGAAGAGAAGGTCCTTGCTGCCGTCGTGCTTGCTTGGTACGCGAAGGAGGGCAAGGAGGGTTAGGTGGAGGCAGGAAGAGAAGGTGGAGAGGGAGGAGGATGAGGAGGAGGAGGAGGAGGAGGAGGACCGATGCAAACCCAAGATGCCTCAACAATGTTGCAATACACCTTGCCGACACAAGCCCCCTCCTCGCAAGCCCCATACGAGCATTGTATGTTACGGCGCGAAGCGGCCCCTTAAAAGACGAACGCCCCTTAGGCCCGTGGTTCACGTGCGAGCCACGTTTTGAGGGGAATTGTCCTCCATCAGTCGAGCTTGACAAATCAGGCGATCGCAAACATGGATTAAGGGGGCGTGGATTAGCGACGGGTCTCGTTTCCATGGGAAATCGCGGATTTCCGCCGCCGAACGCGGCGGCATCGGCCGCATTTTGGGGAGGGCACCTCCCCTGATGCATGAATTTGGCGACCGCGCGCCAAATCCATGGATCGCTAATCCATGTTTGCGCGCCCCCGGCAAAGAGGATGTGGCAAGGGGGGGTACGAAGCGCAGGGAAGTCCCAGGCGAGATCCCCATTTGGAAGAGGAGCCGGCGCACCGCCCTCCATCCGTGTGACGGCCGCATTCGCTTTCAGCTCTTGGCCATAAAATCGGGCGATGCCCAAAGCGACAGCCCCATGTTTCGAAGAAGAGAGAACGCCATAAACATAAACTTTTGGCGCTCCGCGCGGATTTCTTGGGTCCGCGCTGGGCCCCCCTGGCGGCGCCTCCAGCGCCGCCCCTGGCGCGCTCCGCGCGCCAGGGAGGGGCCCAGCGCAGATCCAAGAAATCCGCGCGGAGCGCCAAATTTCTATGTTTATGCCGGTTGTTCTTCACATAATTCCCGGCGGAGCTGGGTGAAGTTCCGTGCCCGCCAGTGATTAACTGACTGACTGATTGACTGACTGATTGACTGACTGAACGTCAGGAGGGCACCTTGAACAACACATTTCAAACCGCCCGCGGGCGCGCAACCGCAACTGGGCGACACATTTCGACCCGTCCGCGGGCGCGCAACCGCAACCGCAATTGGGCGACCCATTTCAACCCGCCCGCGGGCGCGCAAGCGCAACCGCAACTACGCGACACATTTCAACCCGCCCGCGGACGCGCAACCGCAACTGGGCGACACATTTCAACCCGCCCGCGGGCGCGCAAGCGCAACCGCAACTGGGCGACACATTTCGACCCGCCCGCGGGCGCGCAACCGCAACCGCAACTGGGCGACACATTTCAATCCGCCCGCGGGCGCGCAACCGCAACCGCAACTGGGCGACACATTTCAACCCGCCCGCGGGCGCGCAACGCAACCGCACCGACACATTTCAACCCGCCCGCGGGCGCGCAACCGCAACTGGGCGACACATTTCAATCCGCCCGCGGGCGCGCAACCGCAACCGCAACTGGGCGACACATTTCGACCCGCCCGCGGGCGCGCAACAGCAACCGCAACTGGGCGACACATTTCAACCCGCCCGCGGGCGCGCAACCGCAACCGCACCTGGGCGACACATTTCGACCCGCCCGCGGGCTCGCAACCGCAACTGGGCGACACATTTCGACACGCCTGCGGGCGCGCAACCGCAACCGCAACTACGCGACACATTTCGACCCGACCGCGGGCGCGCGACCGCAACCGCAATTGGGCGACACATTTCAACCCGCCCGCGGGCGCGCAACAGCAACCGCAACGGGGCGACACATTTCAACCCGCCCGCGGGCGCGCAAGCGCAACCGCAACTGGGCGACACATCTCGACCCGCCCGCGGGCGCGCAACCGCAACCGCAACTGGGCGATCATTTCAACCGCCCGCGGGCGCGCAAAACCGCAATTACATACTATTTCGACCCGCCCGCAGGCGCGCAACCGCAGCCAAACTGGGCAACACATTTCAACCCGCCCGCGGGCGCGCAACCGCAACCGCAATTTGGCGACACATTTGAACCCGCCCGCGGGCGCGCAACCGCAACTGGGCGGCACATTTCAACCCGCCCGCGGGCGCGCAACCGCAATCCCAACTGGGCGACACATTTCAACCCGCCCGCGGGCGCGCAACTGCAACCGCACCGCTTACCTGCCGTCCTCCTCCAGGAGATCTGATGCGGAGGAAGGGTGGGAGGGAGGGGGGAGGGAGGAGGGAGGCGGGAGGGAGGAGGAAGTAGGGGGGGAGAGGAGACGGAGGGAGGGTAGAGAGCTCACAATGGTTGGGGGCGGACAATTTCTGCCCCCCCCCGTTCCACGCAAGTGGATCTCCACAAGGCCCCAGACCCTGGATTCCTTACCCAAGGCCTCCACGGTCTGCTGGCGGGATGGGTGGGTTAACCGCCCCCGAGGGGGGAGACGAGGCTTTGACAGAAGCGATCCGTTGCACCGCCTAGTTTGAAGCTGGGGGGCGATACCGCGGGGATCGGTTGCGCGTACACCCGTGCGCAAGCTGCCCGCGGATGTAGGTGCATCAGCACTGTCTTATTCATGCAGCCTGCCGCGTCTCATCCATGATCTGGTGCAGGAGCTGGTGGGGGAGGAGGGGGAGGAGGACGAGGAGGGGGTAAGGGAGGAGTTTGATGAGGAGGAGGAGCAGCAGGACGAGGAGGAAGATGATGAGGAGGAGGAGGAGCAGCAGGACGAGGAGGAGGAGGACCAGGATGGCCAGGAGGAGGAGGACGATGGGGAGGGGGATGCCAGGGTGGCGTTGCTTGAGCAGGTGCACGAGCAGGTGCTTGTTGCGGAGGACTGAGGAGGATGTGGTGGTGGAGTTCAAGGAGGATGGAGGTGGACGTCCTCCTCGCGGCCTCTGGGCGTGACCCGCGGTTTTCCGCCGAGACACTGCAGCGGGGAATCCCCGTTCCACGCTGTTGCCTCTGACGTTCGCCTTCCGCCCGAGTAATTGTTGCACAACTTCATCAGCATCGCAATGAGTGCAGAAGACGTCTCAGGCGAGAGAGGCCCGTTTTGAAAAGAACTTGCCCTCCATCCTTATAAGCGTTCGATTTGTTTGAGACGAATACGCGCGGCGCCAAGGCGAGAGTTCCAGATTGAAGTCCTATCGCCCTCCATCCATGTAGGTGCTGGAAGCGTCAAACTGAAATATCGCAAGTGGTGGGGAAGGCTTAGGCGACAAGCCTAGCCCTCCCTAGCGACTCGTCTGGTGGTGCGACAGGGAGGAGTTGTTCATCAGGGTGCGGAATGGAGGAGGGAGCGAGGAGGAGGAACAGGAGGAGGAGGGGGAGGGGAAGTGGGGGGAGAAGGAGGAGGAGGAGGACGAGGACGAGGACGAGGAGGAGGAGTCCAGGAGGAAGAGGAGAAGGAGCAGGAGGAGGAGGAGGAGAAGAGGAGGAGGAGTCCAGGAGGAGGAGGAGGAGGAGTCCAGGAGGAGGAGGAGGAGGAGGCGGAGAAGCATTGCCCTGTGTTCACGGCAGTTTCGCGCCGCCGCGGCACGGCGGCAGCGGGGGGGCGCGGGCTCAACGACGGATCGGAGGCCTCCAGGCAGCCTCGACGGCGGAGGCCTTCGAGAGAGGCCCGAGAAGCCCGCGCGGTGACATGGTTCGGATTACGATGTTCCAACTTATTTTAGCCTTGGCCACCGGAAAGAACTTCGAGCACCAAGAAAGTACCGAAACGGGAGTGTTTTCACGTGTCGGGCCTTGGGGGGTGATACTCGTTCGATACTGCTTCGATACTCCTCTGGGCGCTCGAAATCATGTCTGGGAAGTGGTCCGTAAGTACGATGGGAACAACAGAAGGCTCAGAGCCCGCCGCGCAGCGATTCGCAGCAGCCTCGATGCATCGGCGCTGGCCCTGAGAGCTGGACGTTGCAGTTCGGCGGCGGGCGAGGGGTGTTCGAGGTTTCGAGTTTCGAGGTTTTCGGGCGCTTTCGCCGGTTCTGGGCGGTTTTCTAGCCTCGGGATGCTTTCCAGCAGCTGCGGCTCACCGAGGGCGTTCCATCGAAAAAGAAAAAAAAAAAACCATAAGCATAAACTCGTGGCGCTCCGCGCGGATTTCTTGGATCCGCGCTGGCCCCGTCGGCGGCGCCTCCAGCGCTGCCCCTGGCGCGCTCCGCGCGCCAGGGAGAAGGGTCCGGCGCGGATCCAGGAAATCTAGGCGGAGCGCCAAAAGTGTATGTTTATAGCGTTTTTTCTTCTTCTATTCCAGGCGGGCCCGGATCGTCCCGAAAAGCCGCCGGTGACCCGAGTTAGGACCCAGAAGCCGAGCACGGTGGCGCGCCCGAGGGGAAAGTGGCAAGGAGAAGGCCTTCTCAGAAGGCGGCGGGACTTCGCAGAGGCCCTCGCGCCTTCTGAGAAGCTTCCTGCGTCTTCGGGGAAGGCTTAGAGAACTTCTCAGAAGGCCGGGGAGCTTCCGAGCCTTCTGAGAAGGCCTTCTTCCTCACTTGAACGAAGGATTGCAAAAACAAAAAACAAAAAGATTGCAACAACAAAAAAAAAAGATTGCAATCCTCATTTCCCCCCCTCGCTCGCCGCCAGATCTGGGCGCTGCAAGTTTGTCTCGCCGGGCGTGGGCGCCCAGTGTCGCCGACGGTTCTGGCCCACCGCGCTTCGGCGCGACGCGCTATCCACGTCCTCCTCCTCCTCCTCCTCCTCCTCCTCCTCCCCTCCTCCTCCTCCTCCTCCTCATCCCTCCTCCCTCCGCCCTCCTCCTCCTCCTCCTCCTCCTCCTCCTCCCTCCGCCCTCCTCCTCCTCCTCCTCCTCCTCCTCTCCTCCTCCTCCTCATTCCTCCTCCCTCCGCCCTCCGCCTTCCTCCTCCTCCTCCTCCTCCTCCTCCTCCTCCTCCTCCTCCTCCTCCTCCTCCTCCTCCAGGCCTCCGAGCGTCAACATCCCGAGTTTCTCCGAGCATCCCGCCCCAAGGAGCGGAGCGACACGCCATCCGCTTGCAAGGCACAGCGTGTCGCTGGGGCCGCCGCCGCGACACGCTAGGCAAAAGTTCCTGACCCTAGGTGCCCTCCAGGGCAACCGGAACCTGACCGCCACCATACTCAAGCGTGACCTGGCCGTCCCCATTGCACATTTGTGCATCAAGCGTGGACACAAGCCTGGCTTGGCCAGGTGTTCTGGTGTCGGTGTACAGCTTCCTGTTCTTGAAGGAGGGAGGGGTGCACAGATCGTGGCAAGCCTGTGTCGCTGCCAGCAGGCATTCCCTTGCTTCCGTCCGTGATCCCATCTTCCTCCTCGACCGCCTCTTCATGCTCTGTCCACCCCCTCCCAGCTGGCGTGGAGGGAAAAGGGCTGGGATGTCCAAGTGGCTGGCTGGCCCTCATGGGCAAAAGCAACCAAAAGAATATCCAGAGGTTCTGCAGCCATTCTGGTCTAGGCACATGGGCCAAGTAGTGCGCGGCTCGTGCTTGCCGCCTGGGCACCACTCTGACAGCAGATGCCCGTGCTCGTGGAGATGTTTCAAGATGGCGAGGCTGCCTTCGCCGACCCGGTCAAGGGCAAGACGGCACGCCCCAGCTCCCCCGGAGAAAGCTCGTTCCCTACGCGGTGCCCGTCGTCGGAGCTATTGACCTTCGATCGGTGCGATGGCGACCACGACCGCGACACCGCCGTGCCGCAGAAGGGCGGCGACGAGCCAGAGCCCCTCGAGCAGGCGTTCCTCGAGCCAGTCAAGTACCCCCCCAGGAGGTGGGCCGCGATGGCAGCGCAGAAGGAGGCCCCCCCCCGGCGCCTCCGGTCCGAAGCGTATTGGGAGCAGCAGACCACGCTCGGCCAGCGGACGAGGTTCGAAGAAGGCAAATGCCATAAACATAAACTTGTGGCGCTCCGCGCAGATTTCTTGGATCCGCGCTGGGGCCCCGCGCCTCCGGCGCCGCCCCTGGCGCGCTCCGCGCGCCAGGGAGGGGGGTCCAGCGCAGATCCAAGAAATCCGCGCGGAGCGCCAAAAGTGCATGTTGATAGCGTTTTTTCTTCTAGAGGTGCACGCCTTGGGGGACGGGCGTCAGGCAGCGCAGCGCTTCCTTCGAGGAGGACTTCCCCGGAACGGCGGCGGTCGCGGTGCCCGCGCTGGAAGATGCCGAGGGCGACGACGAGGACGCCGCGGAGGCAGTGCGGCCTTCGATTCGATCCGTTTCGGCGAATCGAATCGCCGCGTTTGCCGATTCGATGTGGGAAGCTCCCCGCCACGATTCGATTACGATTGCGATTTGGGCTCCACAGCGATTCGATTCCGATCTGGTGCAAAGTGGGCGACGCTCCGGTGCGATTTCCGATGTGGCTCGGCATTGGCAGCGGGAGGAGGAGGAGGAGGAGGAGGAGGAGGAGGAGAAGGAGCGCTCGAGCGGCGAGGCGGAAGCGAGGTGGCAGTTTGGAAAGCGAGGGGGAGCCTTCCCCTGGAGCACCCCAGCGGGGGTGCCCCCATGAAGAGGTCAGGGGGCGTTCCCTCCGCCCCTCATCGTCCTCCCTCCCTCCGCGTCGCCCTCCCTCCTCGTCCTTGTCGTCCTCCCTCCGTCCTCGCACAGGGGAGGGGCACCAGTAAGGAGGCACTGGGGCGGGCACAGGTGTGGGGCACCGGGCAGGGGGGCCCCGTGTGTGTGTGTGTGTGTGTTTGTGTTTGTGTGTTGGTGTGTGTTGGTGTGTGTTGGTGTGTGTTGGTATGTGTATGTGTGTGTTGTGTGTGTTGTGTGTGTTGTGTGTGCTGTGTGTGTTGTGTGTTGTGTGTGTGTTGTGTGTGTGTTGTGTGTTGTGTGTGTTGTGTGTGTGTTGTGTGTGTGCTGTTTGTGTTGTGTCTGTTGTGTGTGTTGTGTGTGTTGTCTGTTGTGTGCGTGTGTGTGCTGTGTGTGTTGTGTGTGTGTCTTGTGTGTGTGCGTGTGCTGTGTGTGTGCTGTGTGTGTTGTGTGTGTTGTGTGTGTCGTGTGTGTTGTGTGTGTTGCGTGTGAAATGTGTGTTGTGTGTGTTGTGTGTTCTGTGTTCTGTGTTCTGTGTCGTGTGTGTTGTGTGTGCTGTGTGTGCTGTGTGTGTGTGTTGTGTGTTGTGTGTTGTGTGTGTTGGGTGTGTTGTGTGTTGTGTGTGTGCTGTGTGTGTGCTCTGTTTGTGTTGTGTGTGCTCGTGTGTGTGCTGTGTGTGTTGTGTGTGTTGTGTGTGTTGTGTGTTGTGTGTGTTGTGTATTGTGTGTTATGTGTGTTGTGTGTGCGTTGTGTGCGTGCTGTGTGTGTGTTGTGTGTGTGCGTTGTGTGTTGTGTGTGTGCTGTCTGTGCTGTGTGTGCGCGTTGTGTGTGTGCTGTGTGTGCTGTGTGTGTTGTGTGTTGTGTGTGCTGTGTGTTGCGTGTGCTGTATGTGCTGTGTGTGTTGTGTGTGTGTGTTTGTGTGCTGTGTGTGTTTGTGTGTTGTGTGTGTTGTGTGTTGAGTGTTTGTGTGTGTTGTGTGTGTCGCGTGTGTTGTGTGTGTTGTGTGTTGTGTGTGCTGTGTGTGTTGTGTGTGTTGTGTGTTGTGTGTTGTGTGTGTGCTGTGTGTGTGCTGTGTGTGTGTTGTGTGTGCTGTGTGTGTTGTGTGTGTTGTGCGTGTGCTGTGTGTGATGTGTGTGTTTTTGTGTGTGTTGTGTGTGTTTTTGTGTGTTGTGTGTGTTGTGTGTTGTGTGTGCTGTGTGTGCTGTGTGTTGTGTGTTGTGTGTGTTGTGTGTGCTGTGTGCTGTGTGTGCTGTGTGTGTTGTGTGTTGTGTGTTGTGTGCTGTGTGTTGTGTATGTTGTGTGTGTGTGTGTTTGTGTGTGTGCTGTGTGTGCGCTGTAGGTGTGTTGTGTGTGCTGTGTGTGTTGTGTGTTGTGTGTGCTGTGTGTGTTGTGTGTGTTTGTGTTTTGTGTGTTGTGTGTTGTGTGTGTGTTTTGTGTTGTGTGTTGTGTGTTGTGTTGTGTGTGCTGTGTGTGCTGTGTGTGTTGTGTGTGTTGTGTGTGTTGTGTGTATGTTGTGTGTGCTGCGTGTGTGCTGTGTATGTGTTGTGTGTTGTGTGTGTTGTGTGTTGTGTGTATTGTGTGTGTCGTGTCTTGTGTGTAATGTGTGTTGTGTGTTGTGTGTGTTCTGTGTGTTCTGTGTGTTGTGTGTGTTGTATGTGTGCTGTGTGTGTACTGTGTGTGTTGTGTGTGCTGTGTGTGCTGTGTATGTTGTGTGTGTTGTGTGTGTGCGTTGTGTGTGTGCTGTGTGTGGGTTGTGTGTGTGTTCGTGTTTGTGTTTGTGTTTGTGTGTGTTTGTAGGTTTGGGTGTTTGTGTGTGTGTTTGCGTGTTTGTGTGTTTGCGTGTTTGTGTTTGGTTTTGTGTTTGTGTTCGTGTGTGTGTTTGTGTGTGTTTGTGTGTGATGTGTGTGTGTTTGTGTGTGTGTTTGTGTTTTTGTGTGTTTGCGTGGTTGTGTGTTTGTCTGTGTGTGTTTGTGTGTGTTTGTGTGTGGTTGTGTGTTTGTGTGTGTGTTTGTGTTGGTGTTGGTGTTTGTGTGTTCGTGTGTGTTGTGTGTGTGTTTGTGTGTGTGCGTGTGTGTGT
>CAUYUJ010021381.1:47500-74296 GCA_963575745.1 Prorocentrum cordatum
AAGGATTTCGCGCGGGGGGCATTGAGGACAAGAGCAGCGTGCTGAAGCAGATCCAACTCCCATGGCCGGCACGGCCCACGAGTGCATCGTCAAGATGCGGGCTTGGAAGCAGAGCTGCGCCAGAGCCTCGTCCCTAGGCCTGGCCTTGCCAGACTTGCAAGTCCAGTGCAGCGCGCTCAAGAGCATGACGGAGCAGGGAAGGTCATCTCAACTCACACTGGGCTGACACTGCGTCTCGAGATGCTTCAAGCCAACCTCAACCTGCCCTACAGCCCCACGGAGCATTCCCTGAACGCGCGCACGACTTCCTGCACGGCGAGACCACGGAGATCGCGTCCAACCAGCGCGCCGGGAAGGCGCCCCACGACCCGCAGGCGCCCGTTGGCAACGTGGACTTCAAGGGCAGGGACAAAGGGACAGGCTCCGTCAAAGGCGAGGACAAAGGCAAAGGCAAAGGCAAGGACGACGCAAAGAAAAAATACCGTCGAGCGCCCGTTCCTCTCCTGGCTTTCTGGGTTCAGGAACGACGCAACGTGCGCGGAGAGGTGCGCGAAGCCCCGGGCGAGCGAGGGCCAGCGCTTCAATTGCGGCGGCCTGGGGCACGTCTTCAAAGATGGCCCCCGCCCCAAGGCGCCGCCGAAGACTCCTGCCGCGGCGTCGCCGGCAGCTGCCAGCACCAGCATGAATCAGGTCACGGCACCCACTGGTGCTCTCATCGAGGTGGCCGAGCCCGCGACCAACGCCAACGCCAAGATCGCGAGGCCCCAGCCGCCTGCTGCGCGCCCGGCGCCCGCGGGTACGTCAGGAGCTTCCAGCGGCGCATCCGCGGTGCCCATTTCCGAGAGGCCCCGGCCGATCCCGAGCACCATCACGGCGCGCGAGTACGTCGACGGGCGCTCGATCCAGCGACCGGCTGCGCCACAGGAGTGGAACGAGTTCTTCGAGAGCGTTCGCCGCCTTGGGAGCTTCGTCGCAAAGACGTGCCTCGCCAGGCAGGAGCGGCTCGAAATCCCCCAGAGGATGCAGGACGGTTGCGAAGACGCACCTCCTGCAGACGACCACGAGGAGGAGGGGCAGGATGCCGCTCCGAAACCTGCTGACCAGCAACAGCCGCGCAGGAAGCGCTCTGACAAGACCACGCGCCGGAGCAGGCGCAAACCAGAGACAGCGGGGGCCCCGGACGCCACGCGAGTTGCCCGAGCTGCCAGGGCCGAGGCCGCAGCGGCGACCGCCGTCGAGCCCGCTGCCTTGGCCAGGCGCCGCGCGGCGCCACCCCCTGGACAGGAGGACGCGTTGCTGGACAGCGGCGCCTCTCACCTGCTGCGGGAGCTCAGATCTAGAGCCGCCCCAGCCGAACACCACCTTGAACCCGGCGGTGGGGCCCGTGCCCTGCCAGAGCGGGGCCAGGCCAGATGGCGCCCCCGAAGTGGCGGCCACGTTGCAAGCCCGCTGCCGAGGACGAGGCGGGCGAGCGCGCGCGCAGCAAGAGTGCGCAAGACCTGCTTCCGCTCGGCGAATTTGTCGCCCGCGGTTCCGCATTCTCGCGAAGCGAAGGCAGAAGCCCGCGCCTGGCGGCTCCGACCGGCGAGACCTTCCACTCGATGGCGCACAAATCTTCGCCTTACATTCCGCCAACGGCCACGGAGAGGATCAACAATATTCTTGGTGACGCTGCCGCAGCCTGCCGGCACATGGAGGACGTGGACGAGGGGCACAAGGGCGAGCACGTGCCGAGGGCCAGTTCGGAGGAGGAGCCAGCGGGCAATTGGCTGCAGGGCCTGGAGGCCGACGCTGCCGCGGCCACCGCGGCCGAGCCCAAGCGGCGCCTCTGGCCTCTGGTTCGCAAAGCTCCGGCGCGGCAAATCTGCGGAGGAGACGCTCCTGTTCGCGCAGCAGGTAGTGGCTCAGATCAAGGCCACGGGATTCAACGTGAACGCTGCAACGCGGCGGTGAGTTCACCGACGAAAAGGTCGGCGCCTGGACGGCCGCCGCCGGCACCCACCACGCCCGCGCGGAGGGCTACGACCCGACGGCCAACGGCGTCGCCGAGGACGCTGCCGGCGGCATCAAACGCGGCGCGCGCGCGCCGCTGCTGCGGGCCAGCCTGCAGCCCAGGCGGCGGGGGGGCAGCAAACGCCCAACGCCAGCACCAGCTGAATCTTCCTGGGTCTGTGGCGCCGTTCGGCCCCAGAGAGGTCGCCACTGCGCGGCCCAAGCCAGGCGACGACTCTGCGCCGAGAGCCACCCTAGCAACTGCTTGCGGCCAGACAGAGAACGTTCTCAAGGCCGCGCACATCCACAGGAATGGCCGGCTGGAGACAACTGGGAACATCCAGGCTGCGAGCCCAACGCCTCGAACGCTCGAGTGGGCGACCCCGGAGCCGCCTCAGGAAGAGCGGCCGATCGCCACGAAGTCCGAGGAGGAGAAGGCGACGTGGGACGCCAGTGCCCCTCCACCAGCGCCAGCAGTGCCGCCGCGGCAGCCAGCGCGAGCAGCGTGGGGCTGCCCAGCGTGCCGTGGCGCTCACATTGCACATTCCCGCGTCTGGGGCGAACGTGCGAAGGCCCCCGTTCCCCTCGATCCTCCGCGGCTGCTGCCAGCACCTCCTGAGGAGGAGATCGTCCAACCAGTCGCCGTGGAGCCAGACTTCGTGGCAGACGTCGTCGCTGCTCCGGCTGTCGCGGAGGAGACCTTCCAGGACGTGCACCCGCAGCTGCTGGAGGAGATTCAGAAGGGCGGACACCTGGCCATCCTAACTAAGGACGTGGAGGCGTCAGCTGGCCTGGAGCGCTTCGAGTGGATGGAGGCGGTTCAGTCCAAGCTTTCTTCGCTGCAGCAGAACAGCGCCTACCATCCTGTTTCCCACCAGGAGCGGCAGGACATCAAGTCTGGCGCCGCGAAGATCACCCCATCGAGGTTGCTGGCCACCCTCAAGGCCCCGGAGAAGGGCAAGCGGAGGAAAAGGCCAGGGTCGCGGGACGCCGCGACCACCTGTCCAAGGCGGAGGACTTGGGCCAGATGTTGGACACCCAACACGTGGACGCCGCGTCGCCCAGGATTCCGTTGCGGCGGGCTGCTGGGCACGACCACTCCCTAGGCGACATCGCTATGAAGACGGCGTTCCTCACCGCAGCGCTGACATGAAATCGTTGTCTGGCCGCCGAGAATCCTGTCGAGGATGGGCCTCGTAGATCCGGAGGAGCTGCGGGTCCTTGGCCGGGCGCTTTACGGCCTGCGCGCGAGCCCGCGGCAGCGGAAGGACGAAAGGGACAGCGCATTGCGCAAAATGACGTGGGCCGTAAAAGGCGCGGCCAGGCGCTTTGTCCAGTCTTCCCTCGACCTGGCTACGCGGTGCATTTTCGACCCAGAGGCGACCGCCAACGGCTAAACCATTGAGGGTATCGACGCCACGGACCCCAGCACCAACATCTTCGGTCTCATTGGCACCTACGTGGACGACATCATGGGAGCATCCGGCGGAGCGGAGCTCGAGGCGTTCTTCTTCTCGATCCAGCTGCTCTGGAAGGCCGCGGGCCCGACCTACCTGAAGCCATTCAGCGGCGAGGAGATGAAGTTCATCGGGATGCAAGCCACGGCCACCTCCTCCGGGCACTTTCTCCACAAGCGCGCCTTTGCTCAGGATCTCCTAAAGCAGCGAGGCATGAACAGCTGCAGGTGCGCAGACACCCACGGCGACAAGGCGGAGACGGGGCGCGCCAAAAACTCGAAGAACGCAGCTGGATTCGACTATTGGCCAATGGACAGTAGCGGTTCCGCACCTCTTGCGGCCAGTAGGTCGAAAAACGACACCTGCCCAGAGGCAGCCCCTGACCCAGCGACAGCGGTCAAAGCGCAGCGGCTCGCCGGCAGCCTGCAGTGGCTGACATCACGCAGCCGCCCAGCCATTGCCCACGCGACAAGCCGCATCGTTTCTGTAGCCACCACGATTCCAGAGTGGGCCCTCCAGATAGGCATGCGGCTGCTGAGGCACGCGCGTCAAACGGTCGACTGCGGCATTCTGCACACGCCGTTCAACAACAAGGCAAAAGAAAACGACCTGAAGACCTACAGCGACGCCTCCTGGGGCCCAGACGGCGGCGATACGGGCCACCTGGGCGCGATCGTCTTCTGGGCTGGATGCGCCGCGGCGTGGCGCAGCTGCCGGGCCGCTCCGGCGGCGACGTCATCTTGCGAGTGCGCGCTTCTAGCGGCCAGCCTTGGATTCATCTTGGGCTCCGGCGCGCAGTGCCTGCTATCGCAATTCCGGACGGCCGCACTACCTGGAGGACGCGGCACTTGGCTATGAGAGCGAATGCCCTGCGAGACCACGTGCGTCTGGGGTTCGCTGTCGTGAAATACGTCCAGACCGGCGAGCAGCTCGCAGACTGCCTCACGAAGCACGCGCTGGCAGACGCATACCACCGGCTGATGCGCCGCTGAGGAGGAGTGTGTCTGCCAGACCGTTGAAGACCAGACGCTGGAAGCACGATATATGCTGGTGCAAACGGATGGCAGTGCGAACGGAAATGCCAGTGCGAAGTGCAAGCTGGCGCGCAGAGAGCAAGTTGGTGCGCAGAGAGCCTGACGCAACAGGCATTCGCTACACGGACGGAGGGCATCATAATCGCATCTGAGGCGGCTGACGCCTGATGAGGCCTAATGCTGAAGATGCACTTTTCTCCTCCATCCTTGCCGAGCCCACGTGCATTATACAGACATCGCCGCAAGCTGTGGGACCCCCCGGCCGTCTGAGACATAATTTATCCCACAAAGTGGGATAACGCATCCAGAGCGTACATTGTGCAAGGTCTGCAGCATGGCACGCCGCAGTGGTGAACGGTCGTCGCGTTTCCCAACAGCTACACGGAACGCCGCATCGATAGCGGATGGGCCGGCAGCTGTCAGTCTTACCCCCGTATGTAACCGTGTAATAATATGTCTTCGGCAGCAGGCTCAGCACGGACAGTGTGGATCCGCATCCTAGGTCCTACTAGGCACAAGAATCGGCTCTAGCATCCCGTGCTGGCAAAAAAAATACAAAAAACATCGTCAAGGTCTCCCGCGCTCCGCCGCCATGGAGCGCCCGGCTGGGCGGCCGGCCCGGCACGGCCCAGAAGCGCACGCAGGGGGGCCCGGGGGAAGGGGCGCCAGGGGCGAGCCGGCTTGATTGGGCCCCTCCTGGGCTCCTCTTGGCGCTCTCTTGGGCCGGGGGGGCCTGGCGGGGTGGTCCGTTACGGACTCGGGTGTCCCGGATCCGCGGAGGCGGCTTGGGCCACCGGGAGGGGGGGGAGAGGCACCGGGGGGGCATCGGGGGGACCTGAAGGGAGCGCTGGGCCCCGATATGATTGCACGGTCCGGTTCCCGATTCCATGCGGCGGGCTCGCGATATCCGGTTATTTCGATTCGGTTCGGGAGCTCGCGATCCGGTTCCCAGTTCGCTTCGCTGGCAGTTCGCGGCGATTCGGTTCCACGCGATGCGACTACGCTTCCAGACCCCCGACGTCGTGATTGTGAAGTCCTGACGGCGGGTGCCGCCGACCCTGGAAGACATCGACGACGACCAGGAGGGGGAGGAGGAGGGAGGGAGGAGGAGGAGGAGGAGGCAGTGATAAGGAGGAGGAGGAGGAGGAGGAGGAGGAGGAGGAGGTGGCGGAGGAGGAGGAGGACCCCCCCTTCCTGGGACCCCCCCCCGGGAGGAGGACCAGCGTGGGAGAGGGAAGGGGAGGGGGAGGAAGACCCCCAGGGACGGATACGTATCTGCCCCCCCCACTTCCCCTGGGACTCCCCCCACACCTGGGGAGGAGGACCAGAGGAGGACCAGCGGAGGACCGGCGTGGGAGAGCAGGACCCCCAGAGGCGATGCGAATCTGACCCCTCCCCCCGCCCGGGACCTCCCCCCGCCGGGGAAGGGGCAAAGGGAAGTGGCTTTCCTTTGACGTGATTACGACGTGGGTCGATTTCCCTCATCAATCCCTGGACCCCTCCCCCCGACGACGGGAGAGTGCCCTCTCCCGCCCGACGGGGGAGGAACGTCCCGTCGACGGGACCAGACAGACCCCCCACACACGCAGACAGGGTCGGCGGATTTTTTCACAACGTCGACCCCCCGAGGTCTGGACCCTTGACCTGGGACCGGCTTTTCGTCCTGACTCGTCTTCTGACGGTCCCGAGGCCCAGTAAGGGGCCCCCAGAGGCCGAAAATTGGGAAAAACTTCCCGTCGCGATTTTTGTCAACGCCAGGGGGGTCTGGGCTTGCGGTTCCCCGATGATGCAGGGCTGCGCTGCCGAGGGCGCCGCGTGCTGGGCGGGCGCCGTCTCCCGGGTGCTGCGCCACAGGGTGCGCGGGCCAGCGCCGAGGCCCCGAGCGCCCGCGGCCGGCCCCCCGCCGTCGCGCGGCCGCTCGTGCAGCGTCGCCTGAGGTTCTGCCACGCAGGGAGCCCCCAGGCGAGGTGATCGCCGTGCCTTGGCGAGGGCCTGGTCGCGGACCGAGCGACCACGGCAGCGGGGTTATATGAGCTACTGTGATGGTCAGCAGCATACCTGATCTGCGGGTGCCTGGTCGCGAGCAAAGTGGCTGCGGCAATTGGCGACACCAGCAGTTTCTCTCAGGGTCAGCAGCCGATCTTACAAGAGAGTGCGCAATCCATTGGGATTATGGATTTCCTGGGGGAGTATACACACTTTTTATATTGATGCATATATATATATATATATATCATGTACGAGCGATATATATATATATATATATATATATATATATATGTATGTGTGTGTATGTGTGCATGCATGCATGCATGCATGCATGCATGCATGCATGCATGTATGTATGTATGTATGTGTGTATGTATGTACGTATGTATGGTATGGTATGGTATGGTGTGGTGTGGTATGGTATGGTATGGTATGGTATGGTATGTATGTATGTATGTGTGGATGTATGTATGTATGTATGTATGTATGTATGTATGTATGTATTCATGCATGTATGTATGTATGTATGGATGCATGTATGTATGTATGTATGTATGTCTGTCTGTCTGTATGTATGTATGTATGTATGTTTGCGTTTGCACGTTGAGGTCGAGAGTGGCTTATCCGCTTTGTCGCTACAGAAAGACGCTCAGAACTGTCTGTGCTTGCATCGAAGGTCGAGAGAGGCTTATCCCATTGTCGCTACAGTTTCTCTCCGTACCCCCTGTTTTTGTGCTCAGAGGGCCCCCTCGGATGGGCCAGATCGTGCCTGCGGAGCAGGCCGAGCGCGCCCTGTACTCCGTGTGGGCCATCCTCGCCGTGGAGGCGGGCCAGCTGGCGCGGAGACTTCTGTCAGCGTGGTGATCCCCAGAGCCCGCGGCGACTGCGGAGGGCCGCGAGCAGGAGGCGTGTCCTGAGATCGTCTGCGGGGCCTGCCCGGACGTGAGCTGCCTGCCGTGTCCAGCGGTGCCGCCGTGCGCGGCGGAGCCTGACCCGTGGCAGTTTGCCGGAGCGGGTGCGTGCGCCGTCCTCGCGGTCCAGCAGTTCTGGCGCTTCGTGAGGAGCCCGTGCGGCCAGCCCCGACGTGTCCATGGCGCTGCTCCGGCGCGACGCGGGGGCGGCGTGGTGGCGCGAACTGGTCCCAGGGGCCCTCATCGTGACGACGTTCGAAGGCGACACTGTGGCTCATGAGAGGCTGTTGCTGTGGCCCGTGGACGATGGTGACGTCTACGTAGAGCCAGTGACGAATGATTTGGACGGGGGGGTGCTGGACACGAGTCCGCTGGACGATGTTGGGACGGTGCCAGACGGGTTCCCGCTGAAGGTCTATCGCTTCCGCGACTACCCCAACGCCGACGCCCTGAAGGAGCTGATACGAGACGGTCGAGCGGTGGTTTGTGCCGACCTCGGCCGAGAGGCGCCCGAGGTGTCGATGGTGCTGACCCCCACCTGCGAGCGAGTGCTGTTGGAGGTTTTCGCGCCGGAGCTCTTGGTGACACGCCGGATGCCTGGGAAGGTGTCCCCCAAGGCGGCCGCGGCAGCCTCGGCGCGACGCGCCGCTGGGCCCTCAGTTGGGCCGGCGGCCGGCTGGGCCCCGCTGCCGGCGCCGCCTGCGGAGCCCCCTCCCGATCAGCTTCGAGAGGTGGAGACCGCAGCAGTGGGTGAGGACTACGTCTGGGTGCTGACGGAGCCTACCGATCGGCACGCCATCGGAACAGAGATCGAGGCCGGGGCGAAAGTGCTCCTAGCGCCAGGTGGTTTTGACGGGCTGGTGAAGTTAGATGACCACTGGCGGCGCGTCGAGCGCATGGCACCCCAGGCGTTCCCCGGCTTTGCGAAGCACCGCTGCGACGAGCTGAAGGACGGCCTCGGTATCATCGGGGGGGGGGGGGCCGGGCGCGGACGAGTCCGACCTCCGCGACAGGCTCGGGGGGGCTCTCCCTGAGGCCGTCGGCGGAACGGCTACTCCCCCAGCGCCCCCCGCGGCCGAAGGGGCTGTCGAGACAGGCGACCTGAGGGCCCTGGCGATCGATTGCGACGGTCAGGGCGAACGCCACAAGCCATGGAAGCAAGTGGTGCAGGAGAGCAGCAGCGAGACCTACGAGACGCAGCACATGGAGGGCCTTCCGGTCGCGTTGCCGATGGGGAAGCGGACGCTACAGACAGGAGGAGACCCCCGCCTCTGGCTGCGACAGTGGCTGCGCGAGAAGGGGATCGCCTCGACAGACAGGGTTGCGCATGAACTTCGCACCCCTGTGGAGTCCCTCTGGCTCGCCGGCGCGGTAGACCAGGTCAACATCGGCGGGCTGCTCTGTATCGAGGCGATATGTCGGCGCATGGCAGGCACCGTAGCGGCTTACGTCAACCCAGCCAAGCCGGCCTGGGACATGACCCGCTACTACACTGGCCAGATGTCCGCAGAGGACGCGGTACCGACGTCGGCCCCGAGATGCGCAGCTTCGCGCTCCGACGGGCCAAGGAGGGCCGTGAGACCGGCGCCGGCGGACTGCGGGGATCCCCAGTCGAGTTTGACGCCGGTGGCCCGGCCGTCGGCGGCGCTGATGGCGGCGGCGAAGGTCGCGGCGGAGGGGGCCGCGCCGGGGCGGCGCGGGCGCGGCGACAAAGGCCGCGGAGCCGGCGCCCCCTCTCGTCTCAGGATGAGCAGGGCGCTGGCCGAGGGTAGCCCCGACCTCGGCCGAGCTCTAGGGGCCGCCTCAGGTCGCGTTGCGGCCAGTCGAGGGCCACGGGGTCTTTTCCCCGCGCCGCTGCTGGACGCGCCGCCTTCCTTGGCGGGTGCCCCAGCAGGTGCCGCGCGTGCCAGACGCAGGGAACAGCTGGAGATCAACGTGGCGAATGAGGCGATCAATGCATTTAATGGGCTGGCAGGGCATCGAGCGGTCGAGAGGCCCATCCCCAGCGGCTACTACACGAGCGAGCTCGAGGACTGGCATCGGGCCGGCGCCCGGACTCAGCTCCCACAGCGACGGCAGCCCTCAAGCGGATGCTGCGCGGCCATTCACCGCATGAGGCGGGAGTGACCACCACTCCTGTCGCGCCCGTCAAGCTCGACCGCATTTCGTTGCCAAAGTTCGTTCGGAGCTGCCCCTGCGCAGATGAGGCGGCGCCGCAGGAGGTCGCTAAGCACTTGATGGATTATCAGGAGCGCATGCTGAGGCAGGGGGACTTCCTGCCTAAGATCGAGCCTTACTTTGACCCCAAATTAAGATTTCATCAGAAGGTATACCAGCGTCTAGTTCGGAAGCTGTTTGACATCGGCATGGTGGATTGGACCATGACGCCGAAGTGTCAGATAGGTTTGTTCTGCGTCCTCAAGAGCGACGGCAAGTCGCCCGGACTGATCGTCGACGCTCGTCGCACGAATGAGGTGTTTGACGACCTGCCTGGAGTGGGTTTGCCGACGGCCGAGGGTCGTGGCGAGGTGCTGCTGACAGCCGGAATGGCGCCGCAGAGCTCAGAGGCCGTCGAGTACCTTGGCGCGCTCAGGCTCGTGGCGGGCACGTCGGACGTGTCCAACTGCTTCCACTGCCTGAAGTTGAGGCTCGAGATGTCGGCGCACTTCGGGGCGCCTGCGGCCCCAGCGCACGCCTCCGGGCTCGAGGGGTCCGCGGTGGGCGGCCGTCACTTGGGCAAGACCTCGCCAGTTTATCCCGCGTGGGCTGTGCTGCCGACGGGTTTCACTTGGAGTCTCTGGATTGCGCGGCGCATAAATGAGCTTCAGACTGCACGAGGTACCTCTATCCCGCTGGGCGCCCCGCTCCAAGGGCGCGCCTCTGAGGGTGCTGCCTCCAGACATGGCCAAAAGCCATGCGCAGCACTATGTGTATGTTGACAACATCGGGATCCTGCACACCAAGCGCTTCGAGGTTGGCGAGGCCATCTCGGACCTGCAGCGTCACTTCGCCGGTCTAGGGCTGGAGCTGCACGAGTCCTCGGCGCCGATGAGGCGTCCAAGACCCTGGGCGTGGAGCTGATGGGCGACGGCCTACGGTCGCGGGTGACTTCACAGAGGTGGCGGCTGATCCGTCGCGCCATCGAGGCCCTGCTCCGACGCCCCAAGTGTTCGGGCTGGGCACTGGAGGTGGTGGTCGGTCATTGTACCTTCGCCGGGCTGGCCAACCGAGGATGCTTCTCGGCGCGGCATACAGCGCACGCCCTCATGCACAAGTATCGCGACGGCGCCGGCTACCTCTGGGACAAGTGCCAGCAGGAGCTCCGCGCGTTCAAGGGGCTCATGCCGTTCCTGGAGAGTGACTGGACGCGGCCGTGGAACCCCATGGCCCTGGAGACTGATAGCTCCGTCGAGGGGATGGGCATCGCCAACCAATGCCATGCGGGGCCCAGAGGACGTCGCCGCCGGGTGCTGGAGCGCTCGCGCTTCCGACGCTCTGGCGGCTGCGGTGCCCGCGAGTCTGCCCTAGAGGCCGCCGGCTTCTGGCGCGACGCCTCGGGCAAGTGGCAAGTGACCGACGCGGCCGCAGACCCGAGAGACGACGGTGATTGGCGTTGGACTCTAGTTTTGCCGAGGTGCCCGCCAGGCTTCTGTCGCCCAGCCTCTGGCGCTCTTGCTACGCTCGTAAATGGCTGCTTGGCGAAAACATTGTTGTGAAAGAAGCACTGGCGCTCCTCGTTGCCATCAGGCGTCTGGCTGTCTTCCAGGGAGCTCACGGTCTGAGGCGGTTGATCCCAGGTGATACTATGTCTGTCGTCCTTGCGGCCAGTCGAAGCAGGTGCCGCGATTTTAGATTGCTCGTGATTATCAGACGTGTCCAGGCCTACTGTCTCTCTAGGAACATACAGCTCCTAGTCCGCTGGATCCTTTTGGAATTTAATGTTTCTGACCTGGGGTCCCGAATTATCAGCAGCCCCAACTCAGACAACCTTTGAGTAGACGAGCTAGATGCTAGGTATCACTACATTTTGAGGGCGGAGATGAAAGACAATGAGAAGCCCTCCCCCTTTTACTTTCCCGACAGTAAAGTTTCAACCGGGCCTTGCTCCTGCCCAGCCTGCCCCCCTCGGCCTTTCCCCGCCCCCGCCAATGGCTGCCCCTCCGTTGCCGTCTTGGCTCGAGCCACTCGACCAGAGGATGACCAGCCAGGGAGCCCGCTCGGGCGGCTTTCAGCCCGGCCCCAGGCGGGAGGCACGCCTGAGCCGCGAGACGACGCACGGGAGCTTGCTTTCGCGCCTGGCCCCGCGATCCGCGCGGGAGGCGAGGCTGGAGCTGGGCCCGCCAGCGGCGCGACCATCCGCTACAGGGCACAAGCGGAAGCAGATAGACGTGGGCGGCTGCAACGAAGTCGACGACAGCGGCAGCACCGCGAGCGAGCCACGCGGAGGCGGGCGCGCAACTCCGAAGCGGGAGGCAGCACTCAAGAAGAAGGCCCGCCAGAGTCGGTCAAAATTCCTCTCCGAGGCGGCGACGAGGGCCATGGACGGCGGCCTCAACTTTCTCGAGGCCAGCAGCGTCACGAAGCCGGTGCGAGAACGACAGGAGGGGGAGGTGAAGGAGTTCGTCGACTATTGCGACCGCCCCCCGGCCTCAGCGCTGAAGTCGGCCGCTCAGGTAGACAAGGCGTTGCCCCAGCATTTCAACTACCAGTTCTTCCAGGGGCGCGAGGCAGCCAAAGGGGAGCAGGCCTTAGCAGGGCTCATGTTACAATGTTCGCGAGGCCCGAGTTCGGCAAGTAAGGCTCCCTGAAGCTGCCCAATGCCTGGCGGGCGCTGCGAGGATGGCGCAAGCGCGCGCCCGCGCGCAGCCGCAGGGCATGGGCCCTGGGAGTTTGGGCCGCCCTGGCGCGGCGCCTAGACGTGACCCAGGGGCTGCTGATGCGCGCGTTCCTCTTGCTCTCGCTCAGTGCGCACTGCCGCCCCTGAGAACTCGCGGGGCCGGGAAGGCGGGGACTCATCCCGCCGACGCCCGGGGTCTCCAGGAGTTGGGGCATCCTCCTCTTTCCCAACAACCGTGTCGAGAGATCGAAGACAGGATTGGCGGACGTGTGTATCGCCCTGGACAGCAAGTGGGCTCAGTGCCTGACTCCGCTCTGGCCACTGCTGGTCAAGGGCGACCCCGACGGTCTCGCGTTCACTTTCGAGTGCCTTGTCTACATGCGGGCCTTCCAGAGCGATGTGATGGAGCTGGGCATAGAGGACAGGATCATTCCATGCCAGACGCGCCACAGCGGGCCCTCCATAGATGCGTCTAGGGGGTGGCGCTCAGCAAACGAGGTTCATCGCCGAAGACAATGAAGACAAGCCAGGTCGACACTCCGCTACAAGAAGGGTGCCGAGCTGGGGGAGAGCTGGGCCAGGCCCCCCTCGAGGCTTCAGGTCGCCTGCGAGCTGCGCGAAGGACATCTCGCGGACATCGTGCTCCGGCGCCCCCACCCAGTCAGCCTCCACTTGCTGGGCGCCACTGGCAAGGAAACATATTCGTCGATTGCTTCGCGGGGAGCGGCGCCGTCAGCGCGGCGCGCCCGAGGCAAGGCTGCCCCGCCAGAGGCTTCGATTCTGCGAGAGGGGCCGATGAAGATCTATGCCGCCGATGCGTTCGCGAGCGGATCCAGTCCGGGTCTCGCGCGGCGAGGTGGCGGCGGCCAGACTTGCCCCACCATGCGGGCCCTGGGGCGTGGCAGCCGAGCGCGGCGGCCAGAAGATTCGCTCCAGGAATCAGCCATGGGGTCTACCGTGGGAAGACTTGACCCCACGTCAGCGTGAAAGACCGAGCCTCGGCAATCAGACATTTCGTGCTGCTCTTTGGTTGCTGAGACTCTTCTGTCGTTCCAATGCGCCTGTTATGATAGAGCATCCAACCAGTTCAGGAATGTGGCATGCGCCCGAGCTCAGCAGCTCGGCTCAGCAGTTGAACGGTCTTCTCGTAACTCTAGACCAGTGCGGGCACGGTGCTAAGTGGAGAAAGCGAACCAAACTGCTATTTTTCAATGTTTCCCCAAAAGACCTTTCAAAGCTCTCGAGGCTCTGTCGCGGTTCCAAAGGGAACTGCTCTTTCTCGGGAAAACAACATGTCATCCTAGAAGTTATGGCTTTTCCGGGTGTGAAATGGACAGCTATCGCTGCCGCCTACCCTAAGAAATTAGCCGATTTAGTGGTGCAGACACTTTTGGCTCCTTCCAGGCTCGCGTGTGCTAGCCAGCTAGAGAAGTCGCCTTTCGAGCGCCCACCCACTGTCACCCTGTGAACCTTTCGGGCTTGGGGGTGCCAAGTATTGCATCGTGTCACAGCTCTCGCAATGACGGGCGATACGCAGTAGCAGAATTTTTCACCGCCTGGATAAAACACGCAGAACTGTCTGTGCTTGCACGTGAAGGTCGAGAGTGGCTCATCCGTTTTGTCGCTACAGAAAGACGCTCAGAACTGTCTGCGCTTGCGTTGAAGGTCGAGATAGGCTTATCCCATTGTCGCTACAGTTTCTCTCCGTAGCCCCCTGTTTTTGTGCCCCCACCCGCTTACAGCTTCGAGTCATCCCCGTCTCGCCCAACCCATTTAATGCACCCCTGGAGTTGCCAAGTACTGCATCGTGTCACAGCTCTCGCAATGACGGACGATACGCAGTAGCAGAATTGTTCACCGCCTGGATGAAACACGCAGAACTCTATATATATATATATATATGTATATATATATATATATATATATATATATATATATACATACATACATACATACATACATACATGCATATACACACATATATCCATATATATATATATGTATGCGCGCGTGCGTGAATAGCCCCCCCCCGGGCCCGGGCCGGCCCAGCCCGCAAAAATGCCAATGCATTCGCTGATACCCCCCCGTTTCGCTCTCCAGAGGCGGCCTGAAGAGGCCAAGAGAATGCCAAAACCAACCAAGAGGGTTCCAAGAGACACCCAAGACGGCGCAAAAGGGCTTCGAGTTGCCCAATACGCCCCAAAAAGGCCCCAAGACGCTCCAAGAAGGCTCCCAGAGCACTCCCAATAGGGCCTCAAGAAGTCAAAATCATTAAATTCCTTTGGGGGAATATACATGTTTAGCACGTGCGCTTTTGCAGCTCTCACGGCTGCGAAGACGGCCCAAGAGGCTCCCAAGACTCCCCCAAGACGGCCCCGGAGGATCCCACGACGCCCCCAAAGCGGACCAAGAGGGCGCCCAGGCGGCCCAAGAGGCGCCCAAAACGGCCCAAGCTGGCCCCAAGACGGCGCCCGAGACGGCCCAAGAAGGCCCAGAGTCGCCCAAGACGGTCCAAGATGGCCCCGAGACGGTCCTAAAAGGCTCCGAGACGCCCCAAGAGGCCTGCCAATGCACTCCCAGGAGAGGGCCGGGAGGCCAAAATCGTCAAATTCGGATGGGGAAACGTACGTTTTTAGCATGGGCGACGCTTTGGCCTTCACAGGTTTGGAGACGGCCCAAAAAGCTCTGAAGATTTGCCCAGGAGTGCTTCAAACAGTCCCAAGAGGCCCTCAAGACAGACCATGAGGGGGCCAAGACGGCCCAAGGGCTGCACAAGACGGCCCAAGTTAGCGCCGAAACGGGCCCCAAGAAGGCCGAAGAAGGCCCCGAGTCGCCCAAGACGGCCCAAGATGGCTTCGAGACGGTCGAAGAAGGCTCCGAGACGCCCCAAGAGGCCTGCCAGAGCACTCCCAAGAGGGCCCCAAGAGGCCAAATTCATTCAATTCCGGTAAGAGAATGTACACTTTCAGCATATACGTTTTTGCGGCCTCCACGGCTTTGAAGACGGCCCAAGAGACTCCCAATACTCCCCCAAGACGGCCCCGGAGGATCACGCGAGGCCCCCAAGGCGGCTCAAAAGGGCGCCTAGACGACCCAAGGCCCGACAAGGACGGCTGCAGGAGGGGTCTAAATATTCATTCCAAGACGCCCAAGACGGCTTCAAGACGAAAGCGCGCCGGATCACCCTGCAATTGAAAAGGGAGGCACCGACCCCCCCCCCCCCCCCCTTTCCCCCCTTCAAAGGGGATGGCGATTTTCGCCCCCCCCGCCCTTCCCCCCTTCAGGGGGGAGCGGGGTTCTGAACGCCCCCCCCCCCCCCCTGAAGGGGAGGAGGGGTTCCGGACCCGGCCCCCCCCCTCCCTTCCCCCCCCCTTGGCGTTGGAACGGGGCGGGGCAGGGGTTCGAACCCCCCCCCCTCTGCGCCGAACAGGGTGCCGGCGAGGGGGCCTCTCCCGCAAGGGGGGGGGGGTCTGGCCTCGGGATAGTGAGTCGTGAGTGGAGAGTAGTGAGTAGTGAATAGTGAGTAGTGAGTAGATCGTAGCGAGTAGCGAGTAGTGCGGAGTGAGTAGTGAGTAGTGAGTAGCGGGTAGCGGTTAGTGGGGAGTGGGGGGACTGGGGAGTGAGTAGTGAGTAGCAAGTAGGGAGTAGCGAGTAGTGAATAATGAGCAGCGAATAGAGCATTCTGAGTTGTGAGTAGCGAGGAGGGAGTAGTCAGTCGTGAGTAGGGAGTAGGGAGTAGTGCGTATCGAGTAGGGAGTAGGGAGTAGTGAGTAGGGAGTAGGGAGTAGTGAGTAGTGGGTAGTGAGTGGCGAGAAGTGCGTAGGTATTGTGTAGTGGGTAGTGGGTAAGGACTAGCGAGTAGAGAGTAGCGAGTTGTGAGTAGTGAGTACCGAGTACTGAGTAGTGAGTAGTGAGTAGACACTTGCGACTAGTGACTAGCGATTAGGGAGTAGTGAGTAGTGAGTAGTGCGTAGTGGGCAGTGAGTGTTTCGTATTGGGTAGCGAGTAGGGAGTAGCGAGTAGTGAGTAGTGAGTAGTGAGTAGTGAGCAGTGAGTGCTGCGTATGGGGTAGGGAGTAGCGAGCAGCGAGCAGCGGATAGTGAGTAGTGAATTGTGGGCAGTGCGTAGTGAGCAGTGAATTGTGAGTATTCTGTAGTGAGTACTGGATAGTGGTTGGTGGGTAGTGACTAGTGCTTAGTGAGTAGTGGGCAGTGAATAGTGGGTAGTGAGTAGTGAGTATTGAGTACTGGGTAGTGAGTACTGAGTAGTGAGTTGTGAGTAGGGAGTAGGAAGTAGTGAGTAGTGGGAGCGTAGTGAGTAGTGAGTAGTGGGTAGTGAATAGTGCGTATTGGGTAGTGAGTAGGGTCTAGGAAGTAGCGAGTAGTGAGTAGTGAGTCGCGAGCACCGAGTAGTGGATAGTGAGTAGTGAGCTGTGGGCACTGAGTAGTGAGTAGTGAAGTGTGAGTAGTGAGTATTGAGTAATGGACAGTGGTTTGTAGGTAGTGAATAGTGATTTGTGCTTAGTGAGTAGTGGGTAGTGAGTTGTGTTTAGTGAGTAGTGAGTATTGAGTAGTGGATAGTGAGTACTGAGTAGTGGATAGTGGGTAGCGAGCACTTCTTCAACATATATGTATGCCTCTTGTCTCTGTCCTTCCTCGCCCGTCCTGCGCGTGCTCCGCCAGCCGGCGTGACAGCGCGCGCATGCCGTTTCAAGGCAGTTTTCTCTCCGCGCTCCGTTACCGCTCCTTCGTCCTGCACGTGCTCCGCCAGCGCGTGCATTTGCAGTTATACGAACGCGTTCTGCGGAGCATGAGTGGGTCGGGCCGCCTGAACCGTTTGGGCTCAAGGCGGAACGGAGGGAGCGGTCCGCGGGCGGCGTGGATGTGGCAGCTGGCACTTGGTGGAGCGTTCGACGCGACGATCGCGCACCTCCACCGGTGCCCCGCAGCCCCCGAGTGCCCCAGCTGCTCGTTGACCTGTCCAGTCTGCCCCTCGTTCACCTGCCCGTCGCCAGCGACCGCCAGCTGCCCAGCGCGCCCCACGCTGGCCTGCCCTGCGCTGGCGGCCGAGGCCCCGCGCGACGTGCCCGCGCGGACGCGCCACCCTCGCGCCCCGCCTGCGCTGCTTGCGAGCGGCCGGCGGAGACTGAGCCGCGCCTTCGCGGGGGGGCTGCTGGGCGGCGCAGTGGGCGGTGGGCCCGCGACGCTGTTGCTCGCGAAGCTCGTCGGCCATGGAGTGGTGCTGGCCGAGGTACGTCGGGGACGACCTGGTTTACCAAAGGTGGGTTTCCGGCCGCGTGGCGCCATCGGCTCCTGAGTATGTCGGCACCACGCCGGACGGCGACGCGTAGATGATAAGTATGACGATAATGATAATGATGATGTGGACTTGGCACGGTGGAGCGCGGCCTGGAACGACGCGCCCAATGGAGTGGACCCCGCTCGGGTGCACCGCTTTCGGCCGGCGCCGACGGCGGCGGAGAAGCAGGTCCACCTTCGCGATGCCGAGCTCCTGGCTGATCATCGGCGCCGCCTCGCGGCGGCCACGATCGGGCGGCCCGACCTGCTCACGGCGCCGGGCTTCCACGCGCCGGTGCCGGGAGGGCCGGGCTCGCCCCCCCCGGCGGCGGCGGTTGCCGGGCCTGCGGAGGCCGCTGGGCCTCGCCCGGGGGCGCCGCAGGGCGCGGCACCGCCGGCGGCGGCGGCGGGCGCTGGCACGCGCTGGCGGGCTGCTCAGTCGCTGGGAGACGTTCGATATGGCGACGAGGCGCCTGGCCACGTGGCCACGGCGGGCGCGGCGCAGGGCGCGACCTCCACATCCTCGGGGGCGGCAGCGCCCCGTTCGCGGAGGAGGTGTCGTCCGCCGAGCTCGAGACGTTCACGGGGCGGGCCGCGGCGGCGGACGCTCGCGCGATGCCCGCGATGCGCACGGGAGCACGGCGCGAGGTGACCTGGGCCGCCATGGCCGCTCGGGCTCGCGAGGAGGACTTCGGGCGAGACTGGCTGGCGACGGGCCCCCGCACGGCGCGCCGGTGCATCGACTTCATCAACAACGAGGGGACGGGGGCCGACGGCCATCACGATCGTTTTCGGGCTGTCGCCAAGCTGGAGCCGACTCAGCGGGGAGTCCAAGAGCATTCCCAGCGCACGCAGCACATTCGATTGCTGCTGCTCTCGGACCAGTGCGACGGGGCAAACCTGCAGGCCTGCGAGGCGATCTTCCGGCGCATGCAGACCATCGAGCATTCGTACCTGGAGAAGGCGAGAGAGCGGGAGGGTGCCAACCAGAGCGGGAAGTTGTCGATCGAGGAGCAGATCACTTTGCGGGCTCAGCGCGGATCTCGTCGAGCTCGATGGTTTGCCCCGACCTGCTTGAGTTTGCACGTAAGGAAGTTGGACGCGAAGCCGCCCTGGCGAAGAACCTCCGCAAAGCTCGCGAAGAGAAGCAGGCTCTCAAGAAGGGCAAGAAAGACGGAAAAGGTTGAGGGGGCATGGATCGCCCCCTTCGTGGCCCCCGGTTGCCAGGCGATCGGGGGGCGCCTTTGCACGGTCAATTCAGACGCTCTCTTCTTGGTCATGATGAGCCCTCTCGATCGGTTGCCCGCAATCCACTCCCTCTACCACTTCCGCCGGTCGCCTCTGATCGCGCTGCGAGTGGTGGATTTTTGTCGCGCGGGTGCCGCCAGCGAGTTCAACGGCGTCACGCTCGTGACCTCGACGTTCGGAGGGCTGTTGTGGCCCTCAATTCATTGCATCACTCTCCTGACGTTCTGCCGGGCGGAGAGGGCCAACTCAGCCGGGGGGGCCTCTCTCGCTGATGCAGCAGCGCATCATGGAGCACTTGCGCGACTCTGTTGGAGCGCTCGGGGCTCCACCGGCAGGCGTTGACACCTAGGAAGCTCTGCGGAGGCTGCGGGCGCCCGGCTTCTACGGTTCCGACGAGGACGCGAGGCTGGGGAACTACAACTCCGATCTGCTCTCGCTGCCGTCCGCGGGGAGCCACGCGGTTCCCCTCGCGGACTTGCGGGGGCCAGGCGGGCGCAGGCGCGTCGCGGAGCTTGTTCGCGATAGTGTGCTACCTGCGGGACCGGCGCTGGAGAGGAGAAAGATGCGCGGCGCGAGGCCACCTTATTCTGACCCAGCTCTTCGCCAATCGCGTGCGTGGAGCGATTTTGTCTCTCGGTTTCATCGCAGGGGCTTGCTGGATTTCGCCTGTGGCCGCGGCCGAGAGTCCGTGGAGTTCTTCTGTGTGCCGAAGAAAGATCAACGATTGAGACTTGTGTGTGATTGTCGTCATAGCAACGCTTGGTTTCGTGAGCCCGATAATGCAATGTTGTGCACTGGTGAGACCCTCGGGAACCTTGAGGTCGAGGAAGACGAGACGTTGTATATCTCAGGGGCTGACTTGTCTCATGCATTCTACCATCTTCAGCTGCCCATCGAGTTGCGGGATCTCTTCACCCTTATAGGCGCGCCCGAGCACGTGATATCGGTTTGACTGAGATCAACGGGGAGCCGGTGCGTGAGGGGGCGCGGGCATGCCCAAGACTGCGCGCGCGCCCCATGGGGTGGACCTGGGCATTGTGGTGGTGCCAACGCGCGCATGAGAGATTGGTCGAGCGGCGTGGAGGGAGTCCCGACCAGCGGTTGCAGGATCGCCGTGTGGTTCCCTCTCTTGCCGGCGCTTGTCATCTCGAGTATGTCGACAACTTCGTGGCTATTTCGACCGTCGCCTCCAAAGTGCATCGCCTCTCGTCCGCCGTCGTTGAGGGTTTCAGGGAGGCGGGCCTGGTCGTGACTGCCGATGTCGACTCGCCCGGGGAGGATCTCGCTCGGGACCGTACTGTCTTGGGATGGGACATCAGCTGCCGGGCCGCCATCTTGAGGCCCACGCGGGCCCGTGTCTGGAGAGCCCGCTTGCGTGTTCGTGCCGCGCTTCGTCGCGGTCGCGTATCTGGGAAGGTTCTCGAGAGGCTCGTGGGGCATATGGGGTTCATCAGCCTTGTCCGAAGGGAGAGCGTGTCGGTCTTCGACACGCTGTTCGCGTTCATCCGCCGCTTCTACAATGAGGAGGCCTCGCTGTGGCCCAGCGTGATCAGCGAGCTCACAATCTGGGAGGGGATCTCGCCGCTGCTGTGGCGCAACCTGAAAGCCTCGTGTGGGCCGACGTTGTACGCCGTGGGCGCGTCTCCGACTGGTCTGGGGGTCTGCTCGTCGCCTATCTCCGTCGAGGGTTCTCGGGGGCTTGGAAGGCACTGCGAGCGCTGGCGTTTCTCTCGAGGTGCCCGTCTTCCTCCGCGACTTCAGGCTGCCGCCGCTGCCGCCGTATCCGACGTCCCCGAGGTGCAACGGCTGTCCGGGGTGCACGACAGCGGTTCTGGAGGACTCTGGGATATCGACGGGGGTCCGCCTCAAGCTGGTAGTACCGCCGCCGTCCTGGGGTCTGGGCCTGGAGATGCTCGTGCGACTGTGTTTCGCGAGGTGCCTCTGGAGCTCTTGAGACGGGACTGGAAGATCGTGGGCCGCTAGAAGTGGAATGTTGAGGAGCCGATGCCAATCCTCGATGGGGCGGGCCATCCTGCACGCTCTCCGACACGCCCTGAGAAACGTTCAGAACTTCGGTCAGCGGATCGCAGTTCTGAGAGATGCCCTCGTCGCTGCTTGCGCTGTCTCGAAGGGGCGTTCGGATTCGAGGGCGACGCTGAAGGTCGCTCAATCCGTCGCCGCTCTCTGTCTGGCCACTGGGTGTGTGCTACACTGCCGGTGGTGGCCCTCGGAGTGGAACGTGGCCGATGGGCCCTCGAGGGGGATTGCAGTTCCTTCGGTGCCGCAGCCGTTGTCTCTCTCGAAACCTCACGAGCAGGAGTGGCTTCGCTCGGCCGGGCAGGTCCCGCCTGCCCCGCGGCCCGGCGCCGCGGCAGGAGGCGACGCTGCCGTGAGAGACGCCCTCGACCGGCTGCCCGCCCAGCGGGTCGGGTTCGAGGCCATCGGGGAGGGGCAGCCAGACGCTGACGCCGACCGCTTCGAGCCCGTCTTCGTCAGCGGGGTTTCGTTGGCGGGCCGCCCCCAGCAGCGCGCAGGCGGCCGCCCCTCGCCGGGCGCCGCGAGCGCCGGCGCGAGCGCTGGCGCGGCTCGCCGGGAGGCTCGCGTGGAGGAGGCGGCCAGGCGTCGGGCTGCGGCCACTGCGGCCGAGGGCATGACCGTCTGCCAGACTTACTCGGTTCGCCCCGCTACGTTGCTGCTGTACCAAGACGACTCTGTCTCGTTCAAGCGCTGGCTGAAGCGCCAGGGCCACCCCATGCTCGAGGGCGAGGTAAACACCGACCTGATGGTGGCCCAGTACTTGGGCGAGAGGTACCTCGACGGCGCGCACGTCAGCCCGGGGCAGCGCATGCTCGCCGCGGTGCTGTTCCACCAGGCTGCCCTGAGCAAGGTGGGCGGCGCGGATGCCGCGCTGCCGCCGCGCCCTCACGGGGCGGCAGCGGCCGGCGCCCGCCGGCTCGAGGATCGGGGTGCCATTCGAGGTGATGTGTGCGTGATCGTGATGCGGATGTGGCCGCAAGGCCTGTGGGAGGAGGGGCTCGTGACGTGGGTGGCGGTCGAGACGTGCTACCGCTCGAACAAGCCGTTCACCCTCCATGTACGGGACCTCGTGTCTCTCGTGGCGGGCTCGCGGGCCGGGAGCAGCTGGTCGCTGACGTTGCACGCCCGCGTGCACGGGGTGGCCTCCACTCCGCTGTTCACGATCAGCAGCGCGCTGGCGGGCCAAGCCTTGGACAGGGTGGTGCAGGCGCCGAGGCCGCGGCGCGCGGGCGTGGTCTGCCGCTACCAGCTGCGCCACGGCGGCGCGAGCCACGGCGCGGCGACCGCCGCCAGCACGCTGGATCAGATCCGCCACAGCAGCCTCCGCTGGCACGAGACAGGGGCGGGGCTTGGCGGAGTGCTCGAGCGCCTGACCGCCCCGCTCCGCGCCCACGCGCTGCGCTGCGCCGACATGCTCGCCGACGTTGCGGCCGGGCGACGCCAGCCCTGCGCGAGCCCCTGAGAGTGCCCGTCCTTGTCGAGATCTTCTCAGGCTCGGGCAGGCTCGGGCGGGCTGCAGCGCATGAGGGCCTGCAGGTGCTGCGGTGGGACATCTCGTTCGGCGATGCGTATGACTTGACGCTTGGCAAGAACCAGATCTTGCTGATGGGCTGGCTCGACAGCGGCCTCATCATCGGGTTCCACGTTGCGCTGCCCTGCCAGACCTACTCCCGCAACCGCGATCGCGGGGGCGGGCCGCCGCCGCTGAGGAGCGACGCCCGGCCCTGGGGACTGCCAGGCCTGTCAGCCGCCCTGCAGCACAAAGTGACGCTTGCCAATGATCTCACTCGCTTTACATGCCGCTTGCGTCGCAAGGCAATCCTCCGCAGGATCCCCGGGTCCCTGGAGAATCCGCGTACTTCGCGCCTGTGGCTGGGTAATTCAATCGTTGCTCTCACCAAACTGAAGAATGTCAGTAGTGTGTACACTGATTTCTGCATGCGGGCTGGACCCTTCAAGAAGTCCACCACGTTTGTGTCGTACCAAGTCGATCTCTCTGGGCTCGCCCCTCGTAGGTGCCTCGGCAGTCGCCGGATGTGTGTCCGCTCTAGCGAGCCCCATCAGCAGTTGGTTGGCAAACGTCAAGACGAGGTGTTCTGGACTACAGCTGCCGAACCCTATCCAGACACGCTTTGCGTTTCTTCGCCAAACGGTTCTGGGACGTAATTGCTGCGCGGACCGCTCAGAATGTTGACAGGTTCCTGTCTGCTGCATAAGTCCCGGCGAAGTCAGTTGGCATTCGTGCAAGTATGGTTTTTGTCTAGCTTGACGGTGCTGTCTTGGCAGTGCGTGTGGCCGAAGCCACACTCTGGTGAGGTTGGTGTTGCGACTCGTTGCTTGCCTGCCCACTCGCTCTGGTCGGTGGCGCCATTGTATCTAAAACGCATCGTCGTCTGGCCTTGAACGGAAGCCTGAGCAATTGCAGTTATACTAACGCGTTTTGCGGAGCATGGGTGGGTCGGGCCGCCTTAACCGTTTGGGCTCAAGGCGCCCACCACGCCCGCCCATTTCTCGCCTTGAGCAGCGCGTGTGGCCGAAGCCAAACTCTGGTGAGGTTGGTATTGTGACTCGTTGCTTGCCTGCCCACTCGCTCCGGTCGGTGGCGCCACTGTATCTAAAACGCATCGTCGTCTGGCCTCGAACGGAAGCCTGAGCAATTAATTTCACGGTTGCGTTCCCTCCTTCGTCCTTCTTCGATATTCCTGCAAGTGCTCCGCCACCCGGCGTCGCAGCGCGTGCATCATGTTTTAAGGCAGTTTGCTCTGCGTCCTCTGGCATACCTCCTTTCTTCTGCACGTGCTCCGCCAGCTGGCGTGGCAGCGCGCGCATTCTATTTCAGGGCAGTTTTCGTCCCGTCCTGAGGCATTCCTCGTCCCTCCCGCACACGTTCGGCAAGACAAACCAAGAACATGTGACGACATCCAGAGACCAGTAAACTACGGCTTCGACATTTCATCAGAAAGCCAGTCAATGCCCCAAGCCTGTTAAGCGATCTCCCCGACGAACCCGCAAGCCAAGACCTGCGCGTCGTGACAACGAAGGAGGCAACCCTGGCTGGACGGCGCCATCGGGGCCACAGACACCTGCCCCCCCCACAAGAGCACCTGAACAGCCCAAAAGCCAGTCCAAGAAAGCCCTGCGCCATCCCATAACCGGCCCAAGACGGAGACAACCCTTCTCCGACTGCGAGTCGCCCGAAAACCCCGACCTCCGTTTCATCACAGCGCCATGGGCTGGACTAGAACCGAAACGCGCGCGAAGCGCGCGCGTGGTTCTAGCATATATAAATATGTATGTATGTATATATACACACGTACATCATTATAAAACTGCATGTATATATATACATATACATACATACATACATATATATATATATATATATATATATATATAGATCGGCTGCTCTGCGTACAGACCATGCGCAGGCAACAATACGCGATCGCTGATCATCGAAAAATTTTAGTAGGCGTGGTGATTTGAAGAGAAGAGGCCCTTCTCCTTCACCATCTGCTACCGCACTGCTGCTTGGCTACTGCACCGAGGAGCTATTGTTTTTTTCCGCGCTGCCCGTGCCATGCGCTTGTCTAGAGCAGTCGCCATGGGACACAGCGTCGGTTTGCTAATTGGCCGTGTGACTTTGGGACGTTTGGAGCGGCATCCTCATGATGACGCCTGAACCCCACGGCGTGGTTGTGGGTGCGCCGCCGCCCCTCCCCACGCTTGAGCAAGCAAAAGACGAGGCACTACATGCCTGAGGAGCTCCACCTTCGCTGACGACGTCTGGGGGGTGTCGTCAGCCATGCACGGCGCCCTGAAGATGCGGGCGCACGGCGCCCCGCACGGCGAAGGGGCAGGCCGGAGAGGAGCAGCTGAGTGTGTCTGCTCCGTCTCGCAAGCCCAGCGGCTGCGCGCCAGTCGTCTGCTTCGGGGCCTGCTTGTGAAGTTGGCGCACTCTTTCGCACAAGGTGGCACAAGCATCGGTGTCGGGGGTAATCTGGCAATTGCGCCAGACAGTGGAGAAAAGGAGAGATGAGGGGGTGAGTGAGAGAGATGCCCGACCCCGATAAGGCTTAACGCTTGCTCCACCGTGGGATGGTCGCCCAGCGAGTCCACCTCTGACTCCCGAGCCGCAGTCGCTCCTGCGAGACAGGAGGATGGGCGACCCAGAAACAAAAAAGGGGACAAACAAATTGGAACAGAAACAAATTGTGCGTTTGAACAGAATTCGTTTGTTCCGTTCGAGATGTGTTGCTCTAAGTTTGCCATTGTTTCTGTGAAGCCCTCAAGAGCGCGCAGCCCCCCCCCCCGCGGGGCGTGCCTCGCGCTGAGCGCCCGCCCTGCCGATGGCGAGAGGATGCCCTGCCAGCCGCGCTCCAGGGCGGCCTGTTGCGTCTGGGCCTCCCGAAGATCGGCGGCGAGCCCGGGGGGGAACGTGAGGAGGGGCGGGCCTTCTGAGAAGGCTCGGAAGTCCCCCGGCCTTCTGAGAAATTTTGGAGGCCTTCCCCGAAGACGCCGAAGCCTTCTCAGAAGGCTGGAGGGCTTCCGAGAAGCCCCGCCGCCTGCTGAGAAGGCCTTCTCCTTCTCATTTCCCCCCCCCACCCTCGCTCGTCGCCAAAAAGAAGCCTCTGCTGCGTCGCACGCGGTCAAAGCGCCGCTGCGGCAGCCATGGACGATCAGTCCTCCAGTGTCCGCGCTCCGTGCCGGAGAGGGAGGGTGGAACAGGGTGAGGATGAGGAAGGCGGATCAGATCTCGACGGCGTCTGTGACTTGAATGGTAGTTTTTTATTCTGCCTCTTCGAATTCGGCGCGCTGGCCCAGGTCGGCGCGCTGGACGCAGCATGCAGAACTAAGCGTGAAAGTTCGGATCGTGCCCGGTGCCTGGGGAGTTTGGTCTGGAACGCGCCCTGCAGAATCACCGAGGCTGCTTCCCTTGCCACCCTCCTCCTTCTGATCAACCCGACCTCCAGCGCTCCAGACTGCGGCGTCCTGGTTCGGTCCCGCCCGGCCTCCGGGTCTCGTCCCCCCTGGTTGGGGAGGAGGGGAGCAAGGAGAGGAGCGAGAGGAGGAGGGCACGAGGAGAGGCCAGGGCAGTCGTCCTCCTCCTCCTCCTCCTCCTCCTCCTCCTCCTCCTCCTCCTCCTCCTCCTCCTCCTCCTCCTCCTCCTCCTCCTCCTCCTCCTCCTCCTCCTCCCTCCTTTATGTCACCTCCTCTCTCCCCTGGCCTTCCGCCCCTGTGGCCAGCGCAGACCGATCCGGGCCCGAAGGGTGCACGAGAGAAATGGGGCCTGGGGCTTCGGCTGTGGGTTTTCGCGATGTGGTCCCAGACATGCTCGCGTCTTAAAAAAAATCAGTGCTGGAGGTTTTTCGCTATTTTCGGCCTCGGAGGGCCCTCGCCGGGCCTCAGGGCCGTCAAAAAACGGCTCAGGATGAAAAGCCGGCCCCGGGGAAGGGGTCGGGATTTCCAGGAACCACGTAGCGAAAAAATCAGGACGTCGCATGTTTGGGGTAGTTTTTCCTTGACCGCCGAGATAAGTCGTTCTAGGGCGCTCCAAAACGCTCGCACAGGGCTCCATACCCAGCCATGCGACGTCCTGTCTTCTTCAGTACGGGATCCATGGAAGTCCCGAACCTTGCCCCGGCACCGATTCTTCATCCTGCGTCGTTTTGTTGACGGCCCCGAGGCCCAGCGAGGGCCCCCCGAGGCCGAAAACGGCCAAAAGCCTCCCGCCCTGATTTTTTTTGCTACAACGCGATCATGCCTGGGACGGCCGCGGCACCCGATGTATCTTGCAGGAGGACCAGACCGCGGGGATCCGCATCCTCCACGTGCGCGCGCCGCCCTGGCGACGACGACCCCGGCCGCTCGACCCTGAGCTCCGACGCTGCAAACAAAATTGCAGCATCGAAAAAAGCACCACTACCAGAGCAACGGACCCCATCATTATGTGGAGGAGGAGGAGGAGGAGGAGGAGGAGGAGGGCGAGGAGGAGGA
>CAUYUJ010021381.1:74396-100824 GCA_963575745.1 Prorocentrum cordatum
CCTCCTCTTCCTCCTCCCCCGCATAATTCTTCGAGCTGGATCGATCTGTGAGGGTCCCAGGGCCCGATCAAAAAACAGCGAACGCGCCCGGTTGTGAAAAGATCCCAGACACGCAACGTCCCGATGTTTTCGATATGGGGCCCCTGGAAGTCCCGCCCCCTTCCCCGGGGCCGACTTTTCATCCTGAGCCGTCTTTTGACGGCCCCGAGGCCCGGCGAGGGCCCCCCGAGGCCGAAAGTAGCGAAAAACTTCCCGCCCCCAGTTCTGTTTATGACGTGAGCACGTCTGGGGTTGCAGCGCCAGGATCTCAGGGGAGGAGGACGCCGCGGCGCCGCAGCCCACGGCGCCCGCCGCTCTCGGAGGCGAGGGCGCGGGCGGGGGCGCCCTCAGCGCGGGGGCGCCGCGCGCGGGAGCGGCGCCGCGGCGAGGCGTGCGGGCGTCGAGGGTTGTCCCGTTCCGATGTTGTCCTGGTCTTGGCTTCTGGGCGGCAGGGTAGGATAGGGAAAGGGGGCGGGCCCAAACCCCCCTCGCGTGTCTTTCGGAGGGGGTCGCTATGTTCGGCCTCCGGGGGCCCCTACCGGGCCTCGGGACCGTCGAAGAACGACCCAGGGTGAAAAATTGGTCCTGGGGAAGGGGGGTCGACGTTGCGAAAAAAACACGTCGTCGGGAGTCTGGGTCTGCTGCATGCGGTAGGTTTCGGCGCTTCCAGGCGCCAGGAGGTTCAGCTACGTGAGCCGCTCCTCTACCCCGCCCTTTGCTATCCTACCCTTTCGTCCCCCACCCATGGCTTACACACTGAGCAGGGTCGGCTGCAACGGCCCTCCGATCTACACGCTGAGCACCAACCACGCAGGATGCACGCTGAGCGCGGAGCACTCAGCGTATATAGGCGTAATCCCAACTGCGCGCCAAGAGGAGGACCATGGCCCTAGGAGGACGAGCTGAGGGCACGGCTCGCCCGCCTCGGGCGACGGGAGGGCGCCCAGACGACCGCCGCTTCCGCCAGCAGCGACGGCGAGCGGAGGAGCGGAGGCCTGGCCCCCCTGCCCGTCCTCATCCTCTTCCTCCTCATCCTCTTCCTCCTCCTCCTCCTCCTCCTCCTCCTCCTCCTCCTCCTCCTCCTCCTCTTCCTGCTCCTGCTCCTCCTCCTCCTCCTCCTCCTCCTCCTCCTCCTCCTCCTCCTCCTACGCCAAGACCGACGGGACGATCGCCGACGGGATCGACATCGTGGCCGCTCCTCCTCGCGCTCCAGTGCGAGCACCACGCGTGCCGACAGCGCAGGCAGCTCCTCGCATGCCTCATGACCATGATCGCGATCGGGGCCCTCACCTCGGCCTTGGAGCTGCTACTTCACCCGCAGACGCTTCTCGTAAGAGTCGAGATCGACTCGGTAACGTCATCGACTCCCTTGCTGTTCCCGATCAAGAATGCCTTCCGCCGCGTGCAGAAGCACAACGCGTCCGACATGACCCTCTGCAAGGTGCAGGTGACCCTTGGCGTGATCGTCGGCCTCCTCTCCCTCAGTCTTCGGTGGAGGGCGTCGAGGATGCAGTCACGGCCGCCTTTCAACAGCATCTGGGGGAGATGCGCTCGGAGGTCAACTCCATCATGGGCACGGCACACGACAACATGCGGCAGACAGTGGTCGAGCTCCTACGCCCCCAGGTCGCGAGGCTCGACGGCCATGACGTTGACATCAGGAACCTCTAGGACAAGACGGACGGCATGGCCCAGGGCCAACGTGCGTTCCGTGAAGACCTGGACGCAGTGCAACGCTCACTTGCTCAAGCCCGGGCCGCTCATGACAACGCCAGCGACCTCAGCAAGCTGGCCATGATGGAGCCCCCGATCCGAGTGTCTCCCGTGTCGGCTGTGCCCAACCCGCGGCAGTGGAGGAGGTCGACGATTCCGGCCTCGAGGGCACGCACTACACGTTGCAGGGCGTCTCTCCAGGCAAGCTGTTTTATCTTCACCTCCCTGGTGCTGCTGCTGGGGTGGCCCGCATTGTTCGTCTGGCCCAGTACCTACGGCTACCCGGGGGAGGGATGGCGGGGCTTCTTTGCGAAATTTGTCACGGGCTCGCCGGACGCTATCTTCATCAACCCCGACAAGAGCCCCAAGCAAGTGCGCCGGGAAGTGTAAGGTGCAAGGCCCCCCGGCATCTTACAGCGCACATATCTGGACCACAATTGGCGTTCCTTACGCGCGAAGGGCATCATCAGCATTGAAACCTGTCCCCGTGGTCGAGGTCACACCAATGGGTGCCGACGAACCCACACGTTTGGCCTGGTCTCCGCACGCAGTGGCTGAGTACAACATTGACTTCCAGGGCATCAGCGCGCATTTCAGGCAACAGCTCCAGGGTGTGGACACTGCAGCATGGACGCTATCCTTGCATACGCTTTCAGCCGTGGGAGATCAGCAAGACCTGTCAGCGTGGCCTTCGCGTCGTTCCCTGGAACGCTCGTGAGCTATGCTGTTGAAACCACAGACGTAGGCGCCATAAGTTTGACAAACTGAAGCACCTCCTGTTGCAGCGCCACCTGGCTCTCCTGCAAGAAGATTATGCCTTCCTCGCTCCTGGACCAGCTTCCTATCCACTACAAGTTATTTTGCTCGGGTTTCCCTGTCGCACTTAGTGGGCAGGCTGATGACATCGATCATCGCACAGGAGGGGTTGCAATCATTGTCCCATGGCACGCCCCGCACCTTGTTCAGAATTTACTTATGACCGACGTCCCACAGTTCGTGCATACCGTCATCGTCCCTGGCCGTGTTCACGTGCTGGAGGTTACTAGTTCAGACGGCCATGCTGCCCGGACCATCAAACATCCCAATGTTGGTATTGACGATCGGGCTCGTGGCACCATGCGGCAGCAGTGGCTTCGCAAGCTGGAATGGGGTCGACAAAATGACTTGGCAAGAGTGGCCATCTGTGTTGGTGACTTCAACTTGAGCAACGTCTCGAATCAGTCTTTGCTCTTCCCCAGAAAGGGACAGGCTCGTAGGTTTCAAGACGGTCGCGCGAGTCTATGCGAGCCTTTTTGGTGAAGCCTCTTCGACATTGACACGCTTGAGATCGAGAGTCCGTTACTGACACGTGTCGACAGATCCTCGCAGTCACTGAGCACGATCGACCGTTTCTTTATTTCCTTGAGCACCCACTTCGCTACGGAGCGCGATGCCCCGATCAACGTACCCCAAGAGGCTGAGAAGCTGAGCGGCTGCTCCCTCTCCGACCTCTCACGATGCATTCATTGCCCTTCATCCGAAACCCGAACGCAGCGGAGATTCAGAGCACGCCGAGCCACATCTTCCACGATGCCGGCTTCAAGAAGACCCGACATAATTGCGCCCATGGCGCCGACCTCTCCTCGATGTCGATGGACGGGCGACGGGGGCCGATGCAGGAGCTAATGCGCATGGCGGTGGCGCCAACTAGAGATGAACTCCAACGCGACCCCCCCGGCGACGGCGCCCGACCTGTAGGGCGACCCGACGAGGGCGCGGGCACCATCGGACAGCGCGCATGACTCCTCGAGCGGCTGCTCGGGCAGCACGGCGACAAGATGCGCGGTTGGCTCATAGGCTTCGAGCGCCGCCTGCCCCGGCATGGCGCTTCTTGGATATTTCAGCAGGCGGCGCTGCACACGTCACAGACTCGGAGGCCTTTCGCAACTGCACGATGGACAACGACAAACGCCGCTTCGACCTCAGACGGCAGCAAGCGGCTCGAGAGGCTGGACGTCGTCGCTGCGCCCCGCGGGGAGACGCCCCCCCCGCTGGTGTGCCAGAGCACGTCGAGATCCAGATGGCAAGCACGCGGCAGCGTCGGCTGGCCCTGAACGACATCAAGCACGCGCGGCCGGCCGATGGCCCCATCATCCGCGACCCCAATGACATGGCCGACGCGACCCGCTCGCACTGGGAAACTGCCTTCGCGGAGGCCAGCTGCAGTGACCAAGCCATTTCTGGCTGCCTTGACCCCCGCCCCCCGCCACTTCCCCCCCGCCGACCTCCCCCCCCAGACTCCTGGGGACCTTTGCCAGAGCTCCCAGGCGCGGCAAGCCCCCCCCCCCCCCCCTGGCCCCGATCGGTTGCCCCACGGGGCGCGGAGAGCCGCGCCAGCTGCAGCTGATATCCTCCGCGGTGCGATGTTGCGGTTAGTTTCGGGCGGGGCCCTTGTCGACGGTTAAAAAGAATTTAACTTTTCTTTCATCCCCAAAGGAGGGGGTCACTTAGACTTCCCCGACGCGCGCGACGCGGGCTCGCTTGGACCATGGGATGTGAAGAGCCCCGACAGCAAGGCCCCAGCCCAGACGGCCAACCTCCATCTTGGTAAAATAGATAGGGGCCGTGTCCACCTTGCTCAGTAAGGCTTCGTTGCAGGTCGAATTTTCGATGCCCATATCATAGGACCGGATGCCGAGCCGCGTTTAAACAGCATTGGAGAGCATGCCAGAGAGAGGCGCCCATGCATTATCTCTTCCGATTTTACGGCAGCTTTTCCGGGAATGTCGCAACAGTGGCCAGAGCAGCTCTGGGGCGCGTCGGTTTGCCATTGGGCAACCTCAATGCAACGTGAGCGCTATCAGAAGGATCCGAGGGTTTTCTGAACGTGGGCCCCCAGCGGGTCCGACTTTTTGGGGTCGCCCGCGGAGCCCTCAGGGCTGCCCACTACCTGGGTCTCCATGGGCCCTCGGGATGGACCCGCTGGTTCGACATTTAGCTACGGAGTGCGAGGCTGCCGCCAGGTCCATTGCGCCGTCCGCCCCCCCCCCCGCGGATTGGCGGAGGCCCGAACCGATAGTGTCCTCCCCTCTCCTGCTTTCATTGTTGCTGCAGGTACGTGTGCTGGCGGTATTGGGGCCACTCCGCCCCTCTCTCGTTGCCCACGCATCGAGCTTCCGTTCCGAGCAGCGGCGGAGCTGACACAGCTAGACCGCCAACCTAAGAAATGTTCGCCGGTTCCCGCTCGGGCCAGTTTGGACCCAGGGGAGCAAGACACCTCGCGGGAAAAGATCCGCGTTTTGGTCCCGAGCTGGGCGGATTTGTTGATCTGCAACTCACGTCGCCACTTAGACTCCGGACGAAGACCAGTTTCTCTCCAGCGGCCAGAAGTGGTGGTCGCGTGGACGAGCAGCCGCAGCCACCCGAGCTCCCACCGATGCTTGCCTTCGGCTTTATAGCACCCTGATTATCCCCGGTCTCTCCTACCTATGTGAGTGAGCTGTTCCCCCCCCCCCCCTTTCCACTCTCCTCCAGAAAGAGCGGCTGGCCCTGCACAATATATTACAACTCCCGCCATCCAGTCTCGCACTACCAGAATTGCACCCGTTAACACGGTTGTAGGCACCCGAGCCGTTACGCATCATGAACCTCGTTGTTCTTTGGAGGGCGGCGGGTCGGACCTTGAGGCGGCGGGGGGGAAGTGTGGACCAATCTTCAGTTTCGAGCATGGGCCGAAGCACTTGCCAAGCGCGCCATCGCAGGCAAGTAATGCGCATCGTGCTGGCGCAGTCAAACACGCATTGCTCAGAGGTACGCAGCTCCCTTTATTCCCTACTCTGATCCACCCTCGAACGCGGCCTGCTCTCACTTCTTCCTCTCCCCCCCCGTCATCCAGCGAACTCACCAAATGGCGATTGCCACACAAGTGTCTCGTGCGAATTGGCGAAAGGCACCATGCTGGCAGGCAATAGTTTCCGCCTCGTTGCGCACTCAGACCGCGCCCGACGGGATGCTTGCCCTTATTGCTCAGCGAATCCGAACTCTATGTCATGATCTCCTCCCGCTCCCTGTTCACATTCTTCTTCCGCAATGGTGCCGATTGAAACGCCTCCCGGCCCGTGGTGCGCCGCGCTCCCATGCTTGGCCTCACGTGAAGTCCTTGGCGGGCGCGTGGATCACGAGCGACAGGGTAAAGAAACTGCCGCAGTCTCCATGCAACTTCGGCTGTGCTGATCAGCCAGATGCCCAGGTACATTACGTACTGCGTCCTCGGCTCTGGGCTGCCACCGACCCCCTTGGACCTCCTCCCCCTCCTGAGCTTCTGTTGCGTTCGGGGTTGGGGGACCTCGGGGACTACGATGAATGGGGGAGGTCCGCTGGGTGCGGGCTCATAGAGCCCTTGTTTTGTCCCATCACATATACCACAAGCTCCGCCCCCGCCTGGGAGGCGCGACGGTGACATCTGACGCGGTGTTCTCTCAGACTCGTAGCGAATCCCGCGCCGATCTCAACATATAACGAGCGAGCACGCCCTCTCAAGGCGACGTGTGCTCCTCCTCCTCCTCCTCCTCCTCCTCCTCCTCCTCCTCCTCCTCCGCCTCCTCCGCCTCCTCCTCCTCCTCTTCCCTCCTCCTCCTCACTACTCCTCCTCCTCCGCCTCACCGGCCTCTCTCCTCCTCCTCCTCCTCCACCTCCTCCTCCCTCCCCTCCTCCTCCCTCCTCCTCCTCCCTCCTCCTCCTCCTCCACCTCCTACTCCTCTCCCTCCTCCTCCTCCTCCTCCTCCTCCTCCGCCTCCTCCTCTCCTCCCTCCTCCTCACTCCTCCTCCCTCCTCCTCCTCCCCCTGCCTCCTCCTCCTCCCCCTCCTCCTCCTCCTCCTCCTCCTCCCCCTCCTCCTCCGCCTCCTCACTCCTCCTCCTCCTCCTCCTCCTCCTCCTCCTCCTCCTCCTCCTCCTCCTCCTCTCCTCCTCCTCCTCCTCCTCCTTCCTCTCACTCCTCCTCCTCCTCCTACCTCCTCCTCCTCCTCCTCCTCCTCCTCCTCCTCTCCTCTTCTCCTCCTCCTCCTCCTCCTCCTCCTCCTCCTCCTCTCCTTCCTCATCCTTCCTCCTCTCCTCCTCCTCCTCCTCCTCCTCCTGCCTACCTCCCCTACCTCCTCCTCCTCCCGCCTCCTCCCCCCCAGACCACCTCCCTCCTCCTACTCCTCCTCCTCCTCCTCCTCCTCCTCCTCCTTCCTCCTCCTCCCTCCTCCTACCTCCTCCTCCCCTCCTCCTCCTCCGCCTCCTCCTCCTCCTCCTCCTCCTCCTCCTCGTCCTCCCCTCCTCCGCCTCCTCCGCCTCCTCCTCCTCCTCTCCTCCTCCTCCTCCTCCTCCTCCTCCTCCTCCTCCTCCTCCTCCTCCTCCTCTCCTCCTCCTCCTCGCTCCCTCCTCCTCCTCCCGCCTCCTCCTCCTCCTCCTCCTCTTCCTCCTCCTCCTCCTCGCTCCTCCCTCCTCCCATCCTCCCTCCTCCCTCCTCCCTCCTCCCCATCCTCGCCTCCTACACTTCCTCCCTCCTCCCTCCTCCCTCACCTCCCTCCTCCTCCTCCCTCTCCCTCCTCCCCGTCCTCCCTCCTCCCTCCTCCTCCTCCTCCGAAGACACGGAGAGCCTGGGCAGGCCGACGTGCCGCTCGAGAAGCACGAGCTGTTCGGTGCCTCGCGCCCCCGTCGCACGTGCGCCTCGGGCGCGGCGCCGCTGCCTTTCCAGACCCCCTCGCGTTGTAGAAAAATCACGACGGGAGGTTTTTCGTTATTTTTGGCCTCTGGGGGCCCTTACCGGGCCTCGGGACCAAAAAATGGTTCTGGATGAAAAACTGGTCCTGGGGAAAGAGTCCAGACCTTTAGGGGTGTCGACGTTTGGAACAAAAAAAAAAAAAAATACCTCGGAGGTCTGGGTTCTTCTCTTCTCCCTGAGATCTTGGCGGTACAAGTTTGTCACAAGTGGCGTTTTCGCTCAATTTCGGGCCGAGTACCCTCACATATTGATCCAGCTCGAAAAGCGGCGCAGACGGATGGGGTCTGGCGCTCTGGTCGCGATTTCCTGCGGTGTTGTTTTTTGTTGCAACGTCGGATCTCAGGGCGGCTTGCTGGGTTCGGCCGGATGTGCTTCGCATGCCCAGGAGGAAGCAGTCCCAGGCCTGCTGGTGCTGCGAAAGAGCACCACGACGGGAGCTGCTCCGCTGTGGCCTGCCTCTTGGGGCCCTTGCCAGCCCCCCGGGGGCCGTCAGAAAACTACCCAGGATGAGCAACCGGCAAGCCATCGCCTGTCCCACGACGACGGATCCACCGCCTCGCGCCCGGCAGGAGCCCGCGTAGGGGGCCGCTCGTCGAGGTGCTGGGCTATGGCCACGTCGCCATTGACAGGGGGCACCGTTGAGTCCTGGAGGTCGGCGGGGGTCGCGCCGACCTCCAGGAACAGGGTCGAGATTTCTGCCGACTCCGAGCTGCACACCGCACGCCCGGGGCTGCCCCTGCGCAGGAGCCCCGCCGGCGCCCCCGCCGAGCAGCGGCATCCTTCGCCGGCACGGCCGCCGCCTCGGCCTGCGCGGCCGGCACGCGTGCTCCAGGGCATGCCCCGCGCCCACCCCAGAGCCCACGGGGAGGAGGAGGAGGAGGAGGAGGAGGAGGAGGAGGAGGAGGAGGAGGAGGAGGAGGAGGAGGAGGAGGAGGAGGAGGAGGAGGAGGAGGAGGAGGAGGAGGAGGAGGAGGAGGAGGAGGAGGAGGAGGAGGAGGAGGAGGGGGAGGAGGAGGAGGAGGAGGAGGAGGGAGGAGGGAGGAGGAGAGGAGGAGGAGAGGAGGAGGAGGAGGAGGAGGAGGATTGGGCGAGGAAGAGGAGAGGAGGAGGAGGAGGAGGAGGAGGAGGAGGAGGAGGAGGAGGGAGGGGGAGGAGAGAGGAGGAGGAGGAGGAGGAGGAGGAGGAGGAGGAGGAGGAGGAGAACCTCCCCCCCGAGCGGACGGGTCCCCTTGGTGCAGAAACGCTGCTAAGCCAAGCGCCAAGCGCGATCCTCGGACAGAAAGATGGGCCCCCGCAGCAGGGGGTCCGCCACCAAGGGCGCCCTTTCCGAGGCCAGGGCGCGTGTTCGAAACCGAGCACGACGTCCGAAGCCATGCGTGCTTTTTCCAGAACGGCAGCCCTCGTCGAAAAGCTCACGTTCCGCATCCAAGAGCCCTTTCGAAACCAGCTACGGTCGGACCGAGGTATAAGATCGAGGTCGCTTCGGGGAGGGTGCTCTACTGTTTTTCGTGTTTGTTGGATGTTTTTGTGCATCCTGGGGGAGGGTATCCTCGAATGTTCTTCAGTTTGGCCGGCGGACGGTCTCATGTTCTTGAAGGATGTGTTTATGTCCTAGGTCCGGCCGTACTGGGCGAGAGGGAGGGGAAATTTGGAGAATGAGTTCGGGGGCAGAAGCTTGAGGTGCATTTGGGCCTGGGAACCCCAGATGGGCTTGAGAGCTGGGGTTCCGTGTAAGCCCAGGGAGACCGAGTTAGCTAACCCCTGAGATCTTGGCGTCTCAATGTTTGTCGAGCCGGGCGTTTTCGTTTTTTGTTCGGGCACCGGGACTCTCACATATCGATCCGGTTCGAAAAATGATGCAGAAGGATGGGGTGTAGGGCTCCAGGCGTGATTTTTTACGATGTCGTCATTTTTCTGCTACGTCGGATCTCAGGGGAGGTAATTGATGAGCCTGGAGAAACGAAAGCTCCAAACGGCGATTTGGCAGACCTGGGCCCAAAGCCATGAGGACAGAGTCCTCGCACACACGGAGGAGGAGGAGGAGGAGGAGGAGGAGGAGGAGGAGGAGGAGGAGGAGGAGGAGGAGGAGAGAGGAGGAGGAGAGGAGGAGGAGGAGGAAGGATGGAGGAGAGGAGGAGGAGGAGGAGGAGGAGGAGGAGGAGGAGGAGGAGGAGAGGAGGAGAGGAGGAGGAGGAGGAGGAGGAGGAGGAGGAGGAGGAGCGAGGAAGGAGGAGGAGGAGGAGGAGGAGGAGGAGGAGGAGGAGGAGGGAGGAGGAGGGGAGGAGGAGGAAGGAGGAGGAGGAGGAGGGAGGAGGAGGAGGAGGAGGAGGAGGAGGAGGAGGAGGAGGAGGAGGAGGAGGCTGAGGAGGAGGAGGAGGAGGAGGAGGAGGAGGAGGCGCGAGGAGGAGGAGGAGGCGGAGGAGGAGCGGCCCGCGTTCCAGGCCTCCAACTCCGGGTCTCCGAGGGCCCGGGCCCCCGCAGCTTCTCGCAGACTGCCCAGGACTCCTTCCGCTCAGCCTACCTCCTCCCCTCCTCCTCCTCCTCCTCCTCCTCCTCCTCCTCTCCTCCTCCTCCTCCTCCTCCTCCTCCTCCTCCTCCTCCCTGGAGCTTGTCGCGAGCTCCCAAGATCTTCCCCGCGTTCCAGGGCCCCCTAACGCCGAAGTCTCCGAGGACCCGGGGCTCCCATAGCTTCTCGCAAGACTTCCCAGACTCTCTGGACGCCCGACATGGGTACCGAAAGAATGGGTACAGTGCCCAGCAGCAGTTCCTGTTCAGTTTGAACAGGGCTCGCTGTCCGCGCCGCCGCGGCCTGTGTCCATTCGAGACAGAGGGCCGCCTGCCCAACAGTGGCCGCTGTTGGTTTGGGACAACATTTGCTGTTGGGCACAGTACCCATTTTTTCGGTACCCACTTTGGGCGTCCAAATCCCGAGGCTTCTCCGTGACCACCCAGGGGGCCTCCCTGGAGCTTGTCGCGAGCTCCCAAGATCTTCCCAGGGCTTCCCATTCCCAGACCCCTCTCGGCGAATGAAAAAATGATGATGTGTGTGTGTGTGTGGCTGTTTTCGGCCTCGGGGGGCTCCTACTGGGTCTCGGGACAGTCAAACAACGATTCAGGATGAAAAACCCGTTGTGGCCCCTGCGACCCGACGTAACGAAAAACATACAACATCGTACAAAATCACGTTCGGAGCCTTATAGACCCCATCTTTCTGCGTCATTTTTCGAGCCGCATCGATCTGTGAGGGTCCGATGCCCGGAAAAAGGCGAAAACGTCAGGCTCGAAAAAAATTGAGACGTCAGGATCTCAGGGGGTCAGCTTTCGCCGGTCACGCCGGCTCGTTAGACTGGCCCGAGCAAGAAAAGTCATCGTACGGGCCTCCCTCTTGCCAGCACTCTCCCCAGACCCCCGACGTAGTCATTTTGTTCGCAACGTCGACCCCCAGAGGTCTCGACCCATTCCTCTGGACCGGTTTTTCATCCCGAGTCATTTTGTTACGCTCCCGAGGCCCGGTGGGGGCCCCTGGAGGCCGAAAATAGCGAGCACAAAGTGCCGTCGTGATTTCTTCGGTGCCCGAGGGGGTCTCGGTCTGGCGGCCGGCCCCTTCCCCTCCGCCGGAGCTTCAGCTCGCCGAGGCGCCCATTTGGCGCGCACTCGTGCTCACCAGGGTGTCTTGTGGGCGGTTGCCGCTCGTGCCTCAGGACCGCGGAGCCCCCCCGCGGCGCCGCGGCCAGGCGTGACTCGAAGAGTCGGTCGGGGCGGCGTCTCGGAGAGGCACAGCTTCCAGGGACGACCCCCTCGCGCTGTGAACAAAATCACGGCGGCAGGTTTTTAGCCATCTTCGGCCCCCGGGGGCCCTTGCCAGGCCTCGGGGCCGTCGAGAACCGACTCGGGATGAGAAGCCGGTCCCGGGGAAGGGGTCCAGGCCTCGGGGGGTCGACGCTGTTCAAGATCACGACGTCGGGGGTCTGGGAATCTCGAGGCGATGATCGGCGGCGAGCCCACGGCAGGGAGTCAGAGCGGGTGGGCCTTCTCAGAAGGCTCCGACTGCCTCGGGCCTTCTCAGAAGGCACGAGGACTTCTGAGAAGCCTCGCCGCCTTCTGAGAAGGCCTGTCCCCTCTCGCTTCCCCCCGGGCGCGCCGACGGGATGACCTCCACTGTCTGCCGAAGAAGAACGTTTCGATGTGAGCTCTGACAGCGTTGGCCTCGGAGCATTCGACGTCGAGCACGCAAGAGCAGCAGAGAAGGTGCCGTGGGGAGGAGGGATGTCCACCTTGCGTCCGCCAGTAGGCTGGACGTGTTTTTCGTGGTGGCCATTTCTGGGTGAACTGGTTCACGTTCCCCATGGATTCGTCTTACCCCCCTGCACGCTGGCCAGAATGTCCTGAACTGTTGCGCTATGGCAGCGGGTTTGGGCACATGTTGGCATCGCGTGGCGCTCACCCGCATGCTTACTCTGCGCCTGTCTCGTGGGCTTGTACGTCTGCTTCTCTCCGCCCGTTCCGTCTGTTCTTCTCTGCGTACCATCTATAATGTCTGAGCTGCTCTGTCCCCAGACCCCCGACGTCGTGTTTTTTCACAACGTCGACCCCCAGAGGTCCTCTGAGATTCTGGCTTTGCAATTGTTTCACACCCGGCGTTTTCGCTCCATTTCGGGCGCTGGGACCCTCACAGATCGATCCGGCTCGGAAAATGGCGCAGAAAAATGGGGTCCGCGGCTTTCGTCGTGATTTGTTGCGATGTTGCACTTTTTGTTGGCAGCGTCGGATCTCAGGGTCTGGACCCCTTCTACTGGACCGATTTTTCGTCCCGAGCCGTTTTTTTGAAGGCCCCGAGACCCAGCAAGAGCTCCCCGAGGCCGAAAGTAGCGAAAAATCTCCCTTCGTGATTTCTTCACAGCGCGAGGGGGTCTGGGTGGGGAGGAGGAGGAGGAGGAGGAGGAGGAGGAGGAGGACGAGGACGAGGACGAGGACGAGGACGAGGACGAGGACGAGGACGAGGAGGACGAGGAGGACGAGGAGGAGGAGGAGGAGGAGGAGGAGGAGGACGAGGAGGAGGAGGAGGACGACGAGGACGACGAGGAGGAGGAGGAGGAGGAGGAGGACGGTCCCCGTGCTGCCCTGCCCGATCCTTGCTGCAGCAGGTGCTGCAGTCAAGGGGCGCACCATCGACGTGACCTACCCAGAGGGGACGTGCCCGGCCCCCCCGCGCTCGCAGAAGCACCCTTCTCGCGCGACGCTTAAGTCGGGCGTGTCCCTCTACATGGGGAACTTTCAAAACTAGTCAACAGATCGTCGGGGGATGATCCTTCGACTTTTTCACTGTGTCTGAATCTGTTTTGGCTATGCTTTACGTTTCGTCCAACATCCGCCAGTTCGAGGACATGCCCCACCTGGCGCGACGCCCGCGCGCTGTAATCTCCGCCTCGTCTGCCTCTCTCTCATTCTCTCTCTCTCTCTCTCTCTCTCTCTATCTCTTTCTGTCCAGGAGGCCGTCTCGGCGCTGCCTTCTCTGGCGCCTGGGCGACCCCCTCCCCTCGCGCGTCGTGAAAGAAAGGTCGCGACGGGAGGTCTGGGGCGGTTTTCGCCCTCGCGGGGCCCCCGCCGTGCCCCAGGACGGTCAAGAAACGAGTCGGGATGAAACGCTGGTCCTGGGGGACGGATCGAGACCTCTGGGGGCCGACAGTATGAAAAAGAGGTGGGGATGAAAAAGATATGGGGCGTTCCAGAAATGGCTTCGCCTTCGAGGATAGAAAGACATGTCACCTCTTCCTCGGCGGAAGGCGGCGGAGGATCGGCGGAACCAAAACGAGGCCGCCTCCACCAGCGGAAGCCGGCTGAAGGCAAGCCAAAGGTGGCGGAAGTAAAAAGTGCGCCACCAAGAGGTGAAAACGTTTTGGGGTTCAGGGTGTCCGGAATCCGCCATATGACGTCGGGTGTCTGGGATGTCGAACGGCTACAAGATGCCCCACGGCGAGGCTCTGCCACCCCAAGAGGAGGAGGATGAGGAGGAGGATGAGGAGGAGGAGGAGGAGGAGGAGGGGAGGAGGAGGAGGGAGGAGGAGGAGGAGGAGGAGGAGGATGGGAGGAGGAGGAGGGGAGGAGGAGGAGGAGGAGGAGGAGGAGGAGGAGGAGGAGGAGGACGAGGACGAGGAGGGAGGAGGGGGAGGAGGGAGAATGACTGGGGGAGGAGGAGGAGGAGGAAGAGGAGGAGGAGGAGGAGGAGGAGGAGGAGGAGGAGGAGGGGGAGGGGGAGGGAGGAGGGAGGAGGAGGGAGGATGGAGGAGGAGGGAGGAGGGAGGAGCAGGAGGAGGACTGGGGGAGGCAGGATATCCCTGGAGCAGGGCAGGACATCCACTGCGCGGCCTGCCCTGCCGGGACGCCGCCACGGACCGTGCACGGCACAGCGTGCAAGTTCTCGGTGCCAGCAGCGCAGGGGCGCAGCGGCGGCGAGTCGAAGGCGAGAGCTCCACACGCTGCACCTCCGGGATTAGGTCGGGCACGTCCTCCTACAGGGGGATTTTGGGCGAAAAACAGTCCCCAGATTACTTGGTCGAGACATGCCCGACTTAACTCTAGGACCACCCCTCGCGTGATAGGGAGGTTGCGGGTGACGGGTGCAGCTTCGGTTTGAGATTGGCGAAAGATCGGATTCGCAATACATACTTACAGATACATGTTTATATATGTGTGTAATGTTCTCGACGTCTATACGTCGGTCTCCATATTCGTCGGTTCCACCATCCATCCGCCGATCCCATTTCCACGTGTCAATCGGTCTCTCGATCTGTCAACAGACTCATCATTCAATCGATCGATCTCACTATTTGGTGGTTTTGCTGTAAGCTTACCGATATCATTATGAATCGATCGGTCGGTCTCACCCAATCTCGGTTTCACAATTTAGCGATTGGTCCCACTATCAATTCACCTATCGGTCGCAATGTCGATCGATCTCAACAGTAATGTACATGCCGATATCGCTAGATATCTGTGTGTGTGTCGTTATCATTTGTTTCTGTCTTTTTCTCTCTCTCTCTCTCTCTCTCTCTCTTTCTCCCTCGTTATATACGTATAGCTTGTACATGTTCGATTAAATGGTATTGCATTATATTAGATCGGAGTATTCTAGTTTACATTACGACATGTGTTCGTATACATAGATAGGTCTGTGTATATGCAAATAGAGCTACATACAGTGATACAGCTGTGAGCATATGGATAGAGATATGCAATGTGTGTGGTGGGGGGGTGCGGAACCCCTCCCGAAGAAGAGGACCCCTCTGACCCGTGGCCCTTGGGGCCCCCTGTACGCCCCTGCAGGAGGCCCCCTGGGCTTTCCGCGGTTCCTGGAAACCCTTGCTGGGCCTAAGCAACGGACCGAAGTCGGTCAGGAGGGCGGCCGGACGGCCCCGCGAGTATCCCAAGTGGCCCCAGACACCCATCAGATGCCCGAAGACGATCCAAACAAGACCCCAAGAGGTTTTCGAAACGCAAAATTCATTGTTTTCCTATCGGTTTTTGCATGATTCTGGCAATGCTCTGTTCTTGAGTCTTCCTGGCCTCCGAGGCCGCCTAGGAGGCCCGAAAGTCGCCCTAAAGCTACCCAGAAGGATTTCCAGGCAGCCCCAGGGAGCCCCAAGACGGCCCCACTGTGCCCCCAGATGGCCCGAAGACAGCCCCATGACGGCCCAAGAGGGCCCCAAGACGCCCCCCGAAGAAATCCAAATCGTCTCCCGGTCGTTCCGGGAGACAGCGGTTTAGAAGCAGGGTGGCCCGAGAAAGCCCCCAGAGAGGCCCCGAGAAAGCGCCCAGGAGGCCTCCAGACGGCCCCAAGGAGCCCTGAAAAATTGCCGTGAGACCCCCAAGAGGCTCTCGAAGAAATAGCCTCCGCAAAAAGAGCTGAGGAGGATGGGGAATAATTCGCAGGGCAGGGCGAAAATGAGGAAGAGGAAGAGGAAGCATGAGGGAAGGATGATGGAACACATTAGTATAACGGCGATGTCGGAAAAGGCAACAAGGAGGTATCGTTGAATTGTCTGTTGTACCTTCCTGCCCTTCCGCCTGCGTGCCAATTCGTGAAGCGCCACTGCAGTTTTGTGTCTATAGATACGTATTCATAAATGTTATATATATACATATATATACATACATATATATATATATATATGGATCGGTGCACCTACAGCTACGACGGTGCAATGAATGGACAACCACTGGACAACAGCAAGGCAACCGCGGGACAAATAAAACACAGCCATTGAACAGCCACGGGCATCCACCCGACAACCCCTTATATGTCGATCCCTTCGATATGTCGATAGTAGTGTTCATATGTATGTATGTGCGTATCGATCTACCTACCAGTCTCACTACCAACCCACCGGCCTCATTACCAATATGTTGGTCGATATCACGATCTACCAGTCTCCTAATGCTTACGGATGCCAGTATCAATAGATCACTCGGAATCAATATCTACCGGCCTTGTTATCGATCTGTGGATCTCAGCTTCACATGTGCATGTGTATATTTTATGTTGTACTTATATATGTACAGCGTAAACTCATGTATGTGTGGATCGATATCGTTATCCAGTTGACCGCGGTAAACCCCGCTACCTTGCTTATGGAACAGCGTACCACGAAGGAGTTTGAATTCTTAACACTTCGCGTGCCCCCACCAGCCTCTACCAGCGAACCGGCGCTGCAGGTGGGGTGACCCCCCTCCATCTTGCGGCTGACGCTCGGCGTTGTTCTGGGCAGCGGAGTGGCCCGGGCTGCCCCCTGCCAGCGCATCGATATGTCTCAGGCGAACCCCATTCCCAACTTTCTGCGGCTGTCAGCTGCACCCTACCAGAACAGTTTCAATTTCTCTGCGGGTGTCAGCTGCACCCTGCCAGCAACCGGCGCTGCAGGTGGAGTGGTCCCTTCCACCCTGCGGCTGACGCTCGGATGGGTCTGGGCAGCTGAGTGACCCAGGCTGTCCATTACCAGCGCAGCAATACGCCACAGGCGGACCCCCTCACGCTTTTTTGCGGCTGTCAGCTGCGCCCTACCAGATCGTACGCCACATGCGTGTGGTCCCCTTCAGTGGACCGGCGCCTGGCGCGTCCGCGCTTGCCCCCACCGGGCTGTTGGCCTCCGACGGCGGTGCCCCCGCCCAGGTTTGCACACGCGGCAGGTTTACGCCCATCCCCCTGCTGGGCCGATTCGCCCCTGTCGCTACTGGGCTACCCTACTGGCCCGTCTTCACGTCGCTCCTGGCGAGTGCTCTTTCCCCTGGTGGACCCTGGAGTGCGCCTACCATGTGGCTTATCGTATGGCCCTGGAGATGGCCTGCTGGTTTGTACGTCGCCCTCCCTTGTATTCCAAGTTCCTGTTTTTCGGCAAGGTACTTCCTGTTCTTCGTCGCCTGAGCCTGACCTCCTGCGCGTTCGTCTTCTCCTCTTTGTCTCTCTTGGTTATCTCTTTTCCTTCGCCCTCTTCCTCTGTTGTCTTGTCCCCGCCTCTGCCGCGTCGCCGCTGTGCTTCGCCTGTTCAATTTTCCGGGCGTCGCCGGCGGCTACTGCCCAGTGTCCGACTCTTGCCTTCGACCCTTTGGACGGCGCGCAGCCATCTGCGTCTCTCGCGGGCAAAAAGTGCCCCCACCAGCCCATCCAGGAACGATGCCCAGGGGAGGTGCCCTTTATCGGAGGAGCGCGGCATCATTTGGAGTGCTCGGGGCGCCTCCGTGGGCCAGAGGTTTTTTGATGCCTCTCAGAGTCCCTTGGTATGTGTCTCTGGGTCTCTTTGAGGCCTCTTGGGGCGTCCTGGGGGCCTCCTGGCAGCTCTTGAGGCGCCTTGGAAGCCCCTTGGAGGCCTCTTGGGGCGTCTTGGGGCCTCGTGACGGCATTCGGAACCTGTCGGGGCGTCCAGGGTGCCTCTTGGGGTCTCCTTTGGGGCTTCTTGGGGGCCTTTTGAGGGCATCTTGTGGGCCTCTTGGGAGACCCTCGGGGGCCTCTGGGAGGCCTCCTGGGGCCACTTGGCGGCCCATCGGGAGAGCATGTTTGGACCCCCCTTTCGGGGGCATGTTTTGAACCCCATCGAGGGGACTTGTTTCACGTGTCCCCACGATCTAGGAGAGCGTGGCCTTCCCGTTCTTGGTGGTGGGATATGGTTTCTTGTTTCGTTGTTGAATTCTCACTTCCACCGAATAATTATTCGTGACCCCACCCCCCTTCGGCGCCCACGATGTTTCTTCAATTGGAGTTCCCCCCCCGGGGCTCGCACACGCGAACACATGAAAGCGAACAGTCTTAAGATGAGTGTTGCTGCTGTTGTCGAGGGTTTTGCCCCCCTCATGGCAATGTACGATGCCCGAGGGCGCTGATTGACATGTCGTTGCATCCAGGTCCAATTCGGCATGCGCGGTCGCTGTTTGTGCGGAAATCGCGGAATTCGCCCAGATCTGGGCCCCAAGTCTGGGTTCCCCGCGTTCGCCCCTGCGAACAGCGCCGACGTCGAAAATAAATGCCCCCGCGCGCACGTGCATGTCACAGTAGGTGGCATCGAGGAGACGGCGGAGGAGGCGCCCATAGGTCCCTGGAGGCCCCCAGGGGCACCCAGAGGCTCCAAGAGGATTCGGGAGGTTGGTTGCCAGAAGGGCACACACATCAGAGCACATCGATGTGCGATCCGTTTCCCCCAAGGAGGCGAAAAGGAGAGGGAGGCTGAGAAGAAGGAGGCGGAGGGGAAGGAGGAGGAGAACGAATCCGTAGCCACTGGCTCCAGCCGCTGCCCGGGGCCTTCGCCTACCCTGGGGTCGGGGCCCAAGGTGGCCAAGGGACCCGCGCGACCCTCGATAAGAAGCCCTGGCCCAGGGTGAGGGCCATAATCTCATTTGCAAGATTTCGGCGCCCTCGCAGTCTTTCCGAAGAGACGCGCGATGGCAGGAGGCTGGCATGACGCGTCTGTTTGGATATGCCCGCGCTGCGGGCGCGGAAAGACCCCTATCAGCGAGCACTGGCGCAAGCGCTGCGAGCGGCACTGGAAGGCGGGCAAGGCCAAGAAGCCCAAGGGCAAGGGCAGAGACCTGGGCACTCCTCCCGGTCTCGGTGGTCGCGCTGCTGCGCATGGCTCGCCACTTCAACCAGGCCTCGCCCAGGCATGTTCGGATCCTGTGCCAGAGCTCACGGCGCCAGAGTTGCAACAGCTGGTCCAGCTCGGCGAGAAGAGCAACAACACCCAGATGGTCGAATACTATCAGCAGGCGCTGGCCATCAGAGACAAGCAGCACGCGCCGCCCCGGTTCAGGGCGGATCAGGCACACAAGTGCCTCAAGCAGCTGGAGACGGAACTGAGCACCGAGTCGGCCCAGTTGGAGAAGCTCCAGCAGCAGGTCACGGAGCAGGGGGCGAAGGTCGCCGCGCTCTTGGACCAGATCGAGACGCAGGAGGGCATCTACAAGGCGGCGATCAAGGAGCTGCACGCCGTCGCCGCGCCGCCCGCGCCTTCGGCCCCGCAGGCGCCGACCCTCAGCCTGGAGGCCATGCTTGAGGGCAAGCAGGAGTGGAGCCTCTCGCGCGGCGAGGACCTCTTCGGCCTGGCGGAGTTCGTGAATGTCAAGGAGACGGACAAGGAGGAGGCGCGCAAGCGCGAGGCTCAGCTCAAAGAGCATTTCCAGACCCTCGCGAAGGCGATGTTCGGAGACCTTAAGCAGAAAGCGGAGCAGTATAAGAAGGAGCATGACGAGCTCAAGACCGGATTGCAGTCGAAGCGGCGCCGCCAGGAGCCCGAGGCAACTGATGCTGCAGGCTCGGCCCCGCCAGCGCAGCAGGGCGCGGGCGCGGCGGCGGCCGCGGGCAGCCCACAGCCGGCCACGGCTGAGCCGCCAGCGCAGTCTGGCGCCGCGGCTTCGGCGAAGGCGGCAGACAAGGGCACGGCGAAGTCGTCGGAGGAGCTGCGCGAGCATGGGAGGCGCTTGGTGGGCAACCATCCGACCATTGGCGGCAAGGGCCCAGGTGATGGCAAAGGAGGTGCGGCGGCTCCAGCGCCAGGCACTTCGAGCGTTTAGCACGGGCGGAGTGGCGCAGCCCAAGAGTACCAGTCGAAGCAGTTCCTCAGCCAATACGACGTGGGAGATCACCACGGTGAATACATCCGGTTGGTCAGACACGCTCACGGCCCTGACTGATGATATGTTCAAGAGTTCGTCAGTTCTTTGCATCCAGGAGTGCGGGGTCCTGAAGCCAAATGTTTCACAATCGGAGAAGTCAGCGGCCGACGAGGGTTGGAAGCTACGTCTCAGTCCTGCTGACCAGACGGACCTGGGGGGCGTCTCGGCAGGAGTTGCGGTAGGAGTTCGGCAGCACATAGGCGTCAGTGAGGCAGTGGGTGGAGCACGGCACCTTCACCATGCACGTTCAACGACTGCTTGGGTCAATGGTTGTGTGCGAGAAGGGTTTCATATGCGTTCGCTTTATCTTCCTGACGGAGAAGGGGTCCAAGGAGCTAAGGGCGAACAACTGCTAAACCAGCTGGGGGAGTTTCTCTATAGTTCTCAGAGGCCCTTTGTGATAGCTGCTGATTGGAACGACGTGCCCTCGGAGGTCCAGAAGATGCCTGTCTTGGGAAAACTTAGAGCCGCGGCAGTCAACTCGGGGAAGCCAACATGCCGAGTAGGCAAAGTGTGGCGTGAACTTGACTACTTTGTCGTATCGCACGATCTTGTCGGGGAAGTTCGGGCATGCGTCAGGCGAGAAGACTCCAGCAACAGGGCACATTATCCAGTTTCACTTAGGCTAGGTACGACGGCACACCAGAGGACTCAGAAGGTGCTGAAGCTGCCAAAGCCTTTTCCGCTAGAGAAGCCCACAGGTCCATCGCCTCCGCCACAGGACTGGACCCAGTTCGAGGGCAAGTTTGAACGGTTGCGACGGCAGCCATCGTTTGCAGATCTATATGTGCTCTATGGGGAGATGTGCGACACCATTGAGCAGGAGTTGTGCGACGCGCTAGGCATCGAGGCTGCTGAGCGTGCTAAGTACTGTGGGAGGGGTACTAAGTTCCAGGTTGTCGAGAAGCCAGCTTTGCAGCAGCACGTTTCGGGACCTTTTCCACGGTGCAGTCTGGAGACCAGGACGCTCAGGAGATATCAGGTCTGGCCTGAGGAGCTGTCTTATCTTCATGGGAAGGAGCATTCTTGGGATTCAGCTGGAGTTCAGGATTTGGTTAGGAAGCTCGAGGCCCCCATAAAGGTGCTCAGCCGTATTCCAGAATGGGTGAGTTTTAGGCAACGCTTTCAGCTGCACGCCACCGTCTCCCACGAGGAGCTGCAGGACGCAATGGCGGCCGTTCGGGCCATTGCAGATACTGAAGAGTCGAGCGCCAGGACGAAGAAGCCCCAGCAGTGGAGGCAATGGGTGGATCAAAATCTCAAGCAATGAGGAGGAGGAGTGGGTGTTTCGGTGGACGAAGGAACCTCTGGGATGGGTCCCTGATGGGGCTGGTCTGGATGGGGCCCCAGCTGGGCCTGTCGACACTGTGGAGGCCCTCTTGGAAGAATGGAAGCACAGATGGCGTGAAGGTGAACCATCCAGGTTAAGAGCCCAAGACCTGAACGTGCCGCTCGGGGGGGGGGGGGGGGGGCTCCAGCGCCCACGGTCTCAGAGGTTCGAGAGGCCCTTCAGAAGTTCAAGAAGAACACGGCGATCGGGATTGACGGCTGGAGTCCAGGGAATTTGAAACAACTAAGTGATCAAGGTCTGGCTGTTTTTGCTGAGTTCTTATCGGCTGTGGAAACGTATCTCATTATACCAGAGCAGTGTAGCCTGGCGCTCATTGTTTTTTGAAGAAACCCGACGGTGGATACCGTCCGATCGGCATCTTGGCCACGTGCGTGCGGCTGCTCGGTCGCATTCGGCACTCGGAGGCCAAGAAGTGGGAGCGCGAGCACCACCTCGACTGTGTGTACGGCTCCAAAGGTAAGTCTTGTGAGCAGTCAGTGTGGAAGCAGGCGGTCCAAGCAGAGGCGGCAAATTCCGTCGGTGCTTTCTCAGGTTCAGGGCTGATCGATCTTGAGCAGGCTTACGAAAATATCCCACATGAAGTGCTGTGGGCCGCTTGCCAGAAGCACATGTTTAGTCTTCGACGCGCGCGCCTGCTGATAATGGTGTACGGAGGGCCGAGGATGATTAAGATCCGTGAGGTGGTCTCGAGTATCATTACGATCGCGTGCTCGATTATAGCCGGCTGTTCGTTTGCTACGACGATGTTACGTGTTGTACTATATGACTCTCTTGTGTACATGCAGAAGTATTGGCCATCGTTATCCCTGTATGTCATGGTAGACGATATAACGATATCGGCGCTCGGTTCGGAGAAGTTCGTCAGATAATCCCGATGTAGAGCACTCTCAGCACTCTGCAAGCGACTGCGCAAGATGGAGTTTCCAGTGTCTAGGAAGAAGTGCCAGATCGTCGCGTCGTCCAGCAGGTTGGCGCAGGATCTTGGCACCAACCTCAAGAGTTTAAATTTCAAGGTGTGCTCGAGTGTCAAGAACTTCGGGCACGACTTCAGCCAGCAGGTAAGGAAAGGTAAGAGAGTTCTGAAAAGCCGTGTGAACAACCTCCGCAAGAGGTCTCATCGGTTCCGAGCTCTCCGACACCACGCGAGGGCTATCAAGAGTGTTCCGAGCTGGAGGCTGAGCGTCGGCTTCGTATGGAGTCAGAGTGTGCGGCATGAATGATACAGATCTCTCTAACCTTCGAGCGGTGTCGGCTTTCGCCCTTTTCGGCAAGGCCAAGGGCAGGTCCAGGGCGGTGCAGTACCTGTTGCATGATCCGCCCGACCTCGACCCAGCGTGCCTGATAAACGCCCTGCCCCTCGCGACGTGGCTCCAGGCTCTCCATGAAGGTTGGGCTCCTCAGGGCGTCATGCAGACCATCTTCGAGGCCGGCTTGTCCAAGATCAGTCTGGGGTGGGCTACCGTGTGTGGCCCTGGGGGAGCTGTAGCATTGACTTTCGTCGTCTTGGGTGGCAAATCAGGTCTTTCAAGCTTTGGGTGGATCCTCAAGGGCTTGTGGTGGACCTCGAGAAGGTTAGCATCGAGACCCTCGAAGCGATCATTCACATGGGCCTCAAGAGGCACCAGGAGCTGCAAGCGCCTAAACATATGGGCTGGAATGGGACCCCCTTCTTGGACCCGATCAAGGCAGAGCTGCAGGTCCTTCGGGCCAAAGGTCAATCTTTGTCGGCTGATCTTGTTTCAATACACATGTCAGGCAAACTGTGGACGCAGTCAAAGATTTTTGAAGAGCGGTATTCCTTGACGTCCGCCTGCAGGTGGTGCGGACATCCTTCAGGCATGATATCTCACCGACTTTGCGAGTGCGACGGCTTAGAGGCATGGCGTCGTGATCAAGGATGTGATGAGGTCGTGTCGATCTGTCGTGAGTGTCCAGGGATCTGCTTAGTCGACTTTGGGGTCACAGACAGTATGAGAGACGCCTTGCCTCCGCCCTTGCAAGAACACGAATGTCCTCAGCGCGGTCTCCTATGCTGTGGTTACCTCGGAGAAGAGATCTTCATAGACGGATCGGGAGTCAACCCAGATGTGGAGTGGATGACGGGGGCAGGATGGGCGGTCGTTTCTCTCAAGCATTGCAGCGAGCAGGTTTCAGCGGTGGCCTACGGGCCAGTGCCGGGGCCCGTGCAGAGTGCAGGCTTGGCAGAGCACTACGCGTTCTACATGGCTTTGTGTCTCATGGGGCCCAGGGCGACTATAATCACTGACCACAAGAACCTCCTGATAGGTCTCCTGAAGGGCCCCGAGCAGATGTGCAGAGCTTCAGAGCCTTATTGGGAAGTCTGGCGACTTATATGCTGGAAGTTGAATGACGTAGGTTCGGAACATGTGAATCTTCAGTGGATGCCGTCGCACAGGAGTAGGACGTGGCTCAGGAATCTCGATTCTCGGGCTCCTGGTACCCCGGAAACTGGCAGGCTGATAAGTATGCGAGGTTGGGGGCTATAGAGCATCCTGTAGTTCCCCAGATGGCTCAAAGGATCCAGGCGGCCAAGCATTTCGGTAGGCAATTCACGAGGCTCCTGGCAGGCTCTCTGAAGCGTCTTAGTAGTGTCGGGTTTCCAGCTGTAGATAAGGCCATGAGGGCTACAAAGGCTCCCAGGCAGTTCCAGATGTTAAGCGAGGAACCCCTGCGTGTGTGCTAAAATTCACCACGGGAGATCGAGGCCACCTGCTGCACACAGCTGACGGCAGGTGGGGATGCAGAATTTGCGGAGTGAATGCGGCACTTCGAAGTGCGGTCATCCAGTATGAGTGTCCTGGTAAGCCGAGAGTGCTTGCGAGGACACACGAGACTCATCGAATGTGGGTGAGCGGCTCGGATTTGTATTTCTGTATGCAGTGCGGGTGCCACGCGCGGAAGCAGGTCAAGGACTTTGCCGCGCGCTGCTTCCGCTCTGCTGGGACGGGGAAGGCGGGGGCGTTGAAGTACATGCGCCAGGGCATGGATCCCACTTCCAAGAAGAGTGTGGGGCGCCCCTTCCCTGTCCACTAGTTTTCCCCGTCGGGCCAGTCTTTCACTGAGGGACTGTGTCCGCAGAGGCTCCAGAGGCCCCAGAGGAGGAGGAGGAGGAGGAGGAGGAGGAGGAGGAGGAGGAGGAGGAGGAGGAGGAGGAGGAGGAGGAGGAGGGGGAGGATGACAAAGGCGAGGAGGAGGACAGAGGAAGGAGAAGGAAGACGACGAGGAGCGAGGAGCACGAGGGAGGAGACGAGCGACGAGGAGAAGAAAGAAGGAGGAGGAGGAGGAGGAGGAGGAGGGGACGGGGGAGGAGGAGGAGGAGGAGGAGGAGGAGGAGGAGAATATGGACGGGGAAGAGGAGGAGTGGGAGGAGGACGAGGAGGAGGAGGAGGAGGAGGAGGAGGACGACGACGAGGAGGAGGAGGAGGAGGAGATGGAGGAAGAGGAGGAGGAGGAGCAAGAGGGTGCTAACACCAAATGCTTGTATTGGGGACCGACCGACCGACCAGGGAGGAACTGAAGGAGGACGAGGAGGAGGAGGAGAAGGAGGAGGAGGGGAACCCTCCCTTCACGTTCCCTCCTCATAAGCTACTACAAGGATTAAGTTTCATTGAGGGGAGTGCCCCGTTGGAAGACAACCGCTTGAAAATCCTGAACTGCGCCAGAGCACCATTCTTGGGACTTCCACGCCACGAATCACAGTTTCTTGTACGCCTTCACGATCCTGAACCGCGCTAGAACACAATTCCTGGGACTTCGGCACCACGAATCAACGTAATTGCTCCGACCCGGCAGCCGGCATCGTGCCAAAATATCATTTACGGAACTTTAAGCATTAGAACCCTTGAAATTGTTGCAAACTCTTGCAACGAATGTGCGCGGCGCTAAGTCGAGAGCCACATGTTGAAAAGGAACAGCCATCCATCCGTGAACGTCTTGCAAGTTGTGGAGACGACCGTGCGCGGCGCTAATGCGAAAGCAACATTTTGAAAAAAAACGGCCCTCCATCCGTGAAATTGTTGCACAGGTTTAAAACCGATGTGCGAGGCGCTAAGGCGAGAGCCACATTTTGGAAACGGGCCGCCTTCCACGTGAAACTTTTTGACACTCTGAGTTCAAGGATCATGGATGATAAGGAAGTCTCATTCGAAAAGCCTGGCCCGCCCTACCGACACGCCTCGGGATGCGGCATGGAGGAGTGATGTATAAGGAGAAGGGATGGAGGAGGAGGAGGAGGAGAAGGAGGAGGAGGAGGAGGAGGAACAGCAGCAGAAGGAGAACGAGGACTAGGAGGAAGAGGAGGAGGAGGAGGATTCAGAGCAGGAGTCAGAGCAGGAGAAGATGGAGGACGAGGAGAAAGAGGAGGAGGAGGAGGAGGAGGAGGAGGAGGAGGAGAACGAGGAGGAGGAGCACGAGGAGGAGAAGGAGGAGGAGAAGGAGAAGGAGAAGGAGGAGGAAGAGGAGGAGGAGGACCGGGGCAGGTACCGCGCCCGCATCGTGGGGTACAGCCCGAAGACCGGGCGGCCCCGCCCCGCCGTCTCCCGAGGGGAGGGGGGGCAGCGTGAGGAGAGAAAAGCAACAATCAAAAAAAAGGGAGGAGGGGGAGGAGGAGGAACAGCAGCAGCAGCAGGAGGAGAAGGAGGAGGAGGAGGAGGACCTGTAGCAGCAGGACGAGGAAGGGAGGATGAGAATGCGGGGGGCATCTGTAGCAGCAGGAGGAGGAAGGGAGGATGATAATGCGGGGTCAACGGGAAGGAGGAGGAGGAGGAGGAGGAGGAGGAGAAGGAGAAGGAAGAGGACGAGGAGGAGGAGGAGGAGGAGGAGGAGGAGGAGGAGGAGGAGAAGGAGGAGGAGGAGGGGGGAGGGAGGAGGGTAATGAGGAGGAGCAATAATGAGGAGGAGCAGAAGCAGGGAGGACAGGGAGGAGGAGAAGGAGGAGGAGGAGGTGAGGCAGAGCAAGCAAGATCGAGGTCCGAGGCTTTATCCTTTTACGTAGGCCTCCTGGGGCGCACTCGTCGCCATGTCTGGATCCACCTCGAAACTCTGGCTAGAACGCACCCTGGGAAAGGTCGGGGTGGGGGTGGAGAGGGAGAGGAGAGGAGGAAGGGAGGTCGGGGCGGGGGACCCACCTTGGGGCGCCCCGAAAAAACTTCACGGCGGTCGCTGTTCCTCTGTCTCGGCCCGGAGGTTCGATTTGTTTTTGCCCGCAGGAGTTGCCCGACAAAAAAGCCATGCGGGGCAGCAGAGCGGCCCCAAGAGATGGGGTCCCACAGAGCTCGGGAGAGCCCCGGTCCAGGGCTCGAGATAAGGTGCGGGAGCTGCAGGTCGAGAGGTGAGGGATGGAGGAGAAAGAGGGAGGAGGAGGAGGACGAAGAGGAGGAGGAGGAGGAGGAAGAGGAGGAGGAGG
>CAUYUJ010021381.1:100924-135924 GCA_963575745.1 Prorocentrum cordatum
TCCTCCTCCTCCTCCTCCTCCTCCTCCTCCTCCTCCTCCTCCTCTTCCTGTGACCAGCTTGGCTCGAGCCAGTCTGGCTCGAACCCCAAGCCAGCACCATAGGAGCTCCCGCTCCGACCATTTCCTCTCGCCTCGCGCTCCGGCTTCGGCATGCATCAGGCGCCGCGGCGCCGCCGGCCCACTCGCATTGCGGCCGAGCGCCGAGCTCAGTATGCATGTGCGGATGGGCGTGCGGCCATGCGGCTCCTGCACGCCTTCACCGAGATCGAACGGCACAGGGGCCAGGGCCTGACGAGCCTCGCCCAAGCGCTCCGCCAAGCGTTGGCTGGCGAGCCGGCTGGTGCAGCCGATATGCAGCCGATAAAGCCCGTCCTTCCTGTACCTCCTCCAAGTCCGGCGCCTGAGGGCGAGCAGGCTGGCGCGTCGCCGGCACCAGCATCGACCTCGCAGTTATCCGCAGCCTCAGCAGGGCCCCCACGGGAGAAGGCTGCCCTGGGGAGGGATGGCGAGGCGGTGCAGGCGGGCGGCGAGGTGGAGTTGGCAGCCCCTGGAGGTGCCCCTGACGCTGGTCACCTTTCTCCGAAGGTTGTGGCATTTGCGGCCGAACAGCCTGGCGCACCACGTGCTGAAGGAGGGTGCGAAAGGCCAGGAGGAGTGGGTTCGCAGGATCCCCCACAGCCCCGCCCTGGCGTGTCGTCGGCCGACGGCGGCGCATGGGCCAGGCGGCGCGCGGCGCTGGTTGCAGATGGCGAGATCCTGCGGAGTGGAACCGCTGCTGCCGTGTCTAACCGTCGGCAAGGTGAGGCTTTCGCTTTCACGCCAGATGTCTTGGCCGAGTGGAACAGGGCTACGGAGGAGCGAGGGCAGCCTTCCACGCCTGTTTCATTCCGCACTTCAACGCCAAACGATGATTGCAAGAACCAGTAGCTATGTGTTTTGGTGGGTGGGCTTTTTCGCTCGGGCATTTGTTCGGGCCACTGCAGGAGTCGGGCTCTTCTCCACGGCATCGGAAGGGGGCTTGGCTATAGTTCGGCTGAGCCTGGCCCAGGCCCACAGGGCAAGAAAGCCATATATTACTGTTTATTCTTGCTTGTGAGACTGTAGATTCGCTGTTTGCTTGGTGTCAGAAGCGCTCCTGCGGTTTCAATTCGTTTTGTTTGTTTTCGGGCTTCTCATCTCGCCCCTAGACATCGACAGCTGGAGGGACATGAGCGTCTCGCGCAATATGGTGAACGGCTACCCTGTCATGGTGCGGGGCTTCCTAGTCGCGGCGGCCTTCGTCGAGATCAGGGGAAGGAGTACCCATGTACGTATTGCTTCGCAATTTGTCCGAGGTCCTCCTGAGCGGGCGGGGCTTAATCCTAACCGACATGGTCGCAATATCCGTAACTCCACAACTCCCCCTCCTAATCATCCTCCTCCTCCTCCTCCTTCTCCTCCTCCTCCTCCTCCTCCTTCCTCCTCCTCCTCCTCCTCCGCCTCCTCCTCCTCCTCCTCTTCCTCCTCCTCCTCCCCCTCCTCCTCCGTAGCCATTTTGGCTCAAGGCCAAAATGGTGTTCATTTCACTGCCGATCTGGGGTAGGCTCCCACAGCTATCAGCGCTCTTCGTATCCGCAGCCACACCCACGGGCGAGCTGCCGCCCACTTCATATTCCTCCCTCGCGCTGCTCGCGAGAGCTCCCTGGGAAGCAGAGAGACGATGGCCGCCGCAGATCGTGGTGGAGGGACCGCCCCTGCTGACGGAGGAGCCGCCGCCAACGCTGGCGGCACCAGGCCGCGACGCGCACGCCCTGAAGGCGGACGAGGCTCGCCAGCAAGGTTCGCAAGCCAATACACAGTCTGGAAGCAGTGCCGATACTGATGGACATGGAAGGGAAAGTCCGAGTGCTTCTATTGTGGCAAGCAGCTGGCTCCATCACCTGCCGAACACCGCCAGCCCACAGGGGCTTGGGCAGGAGCCAGCAAGCCACCGCCGTGGAAGGAGCCGCCAGGGGCCGCCGCCCCCACAAGGGACGCCATCCTCGCCACGCTCAGCACGCTCCTCAGCGACACCAAGCACGCCGAACTCGCCGGCAACCTCAAGGACGCCCTCCAGCAGCCCGACAAGCCTCAGCCTGCCCGCACAGCAGAGCAGGTGCTCCAGTCGGCGCTGTCAGTCCTCACCGACAGGGAGAAGAAGTTCAAGCAAACGGTCGACGACGTCGAGACCGCCAAGCAGTGGTACGACGACGCCGTGGACAAACAAGAGCAAGCCGCCCTTGACCTCGTCCAGGCACAGAACGCATGCGCCAAGGCACAAGCTGACCACAGTGCCAAACTCGCTGGAGCAGTACGCGGAGCACCACCTGTGGGGCCTCAGGAAGCCTTCAAGGTCGACAGCTCAATGTGGGACGACCTCTCCATTTACGATGAGGGCACCCGCACCCAGATGGAACAGTGGAAGCAAGAGCTCGACCAGCGCCTCGCCGAGCTCAACAATGGCCAAGAAAAAGTTCGAGAGCTCCTACGCCAAGACAAGGAGTCCACCACTAACCCTGCGAAGCGAAAGAAGCCGAGTGGGGAAGCACCTGCTGCTCAGCAACCTGCTCCCGAGCCTGGGCACCCTTCCGTACCACCAGCTGAACAGCAGCCAGCTGCCGCACCTGGAGGACAGGCACAACCTGGCACGCCAGGAGGTTCTGCCGCCCCACCTGCTGAGCCACTTCAGCCTGGAGGCGCCCCTGGACCCGCCGCAGCCGCCCCTGCCGCCGACGAGCCCTCCGTGGAGGACCGCAAGGCCGCCGCCGAGCTCATCGCCACCACCGCCAGGGCCAGGGAGCTGGCCTTCGCAGCGAAGGGCATTGACAAGGGCGCCACCACGGTGCCAGCGGCAGCGGCAGGAGCCCCACCGTCGCTGGGGTAGCCGCAAGCAGCCCCATCGGCTCAAGGGGCCTGGGATCCGCGCCAGCGGTTCGCCCACGGCAGGAGCACCCGCCCCTGAGCCCGAGCAGGCAGCGCAGGTCCTGTTCGGCAACATAACGGCATGGGACCCGCAGGCCGCGAACTTCTGTCGCAACGCAGGGTACAAGTACCACCTCATAGCGCTAGCGGAGACGCACGTCGACGCGAACGGCCTCACGGAGCACATCGGCAAGCTCGCCATGGACGGCTGGAAGCTCTCGGCCACACCCGCGGTGGCTACCAACAAATCGGACAAGGGGGCCCATGGCGGCGAGTGGATCCTCACGCGCAGGGACGCGGCGGCGACTACGTTCGAGGGCTACAGGGGCTACTATGTCAAGCGCCACAAGAGGCAGCCGTTCGTGGGGTTCACGCCGACGGTCCTCCACACCAAAAGCGGCAACATAGTCGTCGTGGCGGCGTACCTTCGCCCTGGCTTACGGGACCAAGGCGCGAACAGGGACATCCTGGTCTCCATCTCCGCCTTCGTGGACATGATCACGGACCCGTGGACCATCCTGGCCGACTGGAACTACGAGCCGCACTGGTGGGACAACAAGTCGTGGTTCACGCGCTGGAACGGCACCATCCAGACTGACCCGATCTGCAAGGCGACGTGCGACGAGGGCTCGGGCTCCGCGTACGACTACGCGATCGCACGGGCGGACATCGCCACGCACATCGGGATCGAGGCCATCTACGACGCCCCCTGGAAGACCCACTGCGGCATCCAGATCACGGTGGGCACCGCCGAGCCGTGGCAGTACAAAGCTATAAAAGGTTCCCAAAGCCCTCCCCGCACGAGCCAGACCCAAAAAGGTCGCGGACCCAAACAGCAAAGGGTCCAGGGCTCGCGCGGAGGCGCTGCGAACCAGGAGGGAAAGGCTACCAGAGCACTTGCGCGACGAGTTCGACGCCCTATACGCCAACCGCGAGACGGCCAAGGAGGACCCCACCCCCTTCGTCATCCCCCAGGAGAACTGGGACGAAGCCGCCGACGAGGTCAGCCACTTCCCGAAGTTCGATGGCACAAAGGTCGGCACCAAGGAGGGCAGAGGACACATCTTCCACAACAATGAGCCGAACCTCGCGGAGGACATCAACTCGAAGTACGCGCAGTGGATCGCGACCCTGGAGCTCGCCTTCCTGGAGACGCACGCGGTCCCCGTCGAGGACAGGGCCAGGTACCAGGGCAGGGCAGAGGGGTACAGGACCACCAAGCAGACGATGAAGGCGTCGCCTGGCAGAGCGTACCTCAAGGACCCTGAGGCCACCTGGTGGCAGCACCTCAGCACCCTTGTCGCGAGGTACACCGCGCTGGTCACGAACGGCAAGGACCCCAAAGCCTGCCAGCACATCCACAAGACAGCCATGAAAAAGTTGGACGACCTAGAGAACCCCGAGTTCTCCAAGGAGCATTTCGGCACCAAAACCGACCCGCAGGAGATCGAAGAGTGGAAGACCCAGCTCGCCACCCTCGAGTACTGCGACGAGGACGACCTGCACCACATCAGCGCCACCACCATGGAGTGGACCCACAAGGCCATGGCGAGAGCTGCAGGTAGAGCGCGAAAACGGTACCTCGACTGGGCGAAGCAGGCGTGGAAGGAGTCACCAGGCAAGCTGCGCCGCATGGCCACCGACCCCAAGGCGCCGTGCCTGGAGGACAAGCTGCCCCAGAGGACGGTGGGCGACCCATCCACGGTCATGAACCACTCCGCCGACACCTGGCGCTCCATCTGGGCGTCCGACAGCTACAACGCCAAGCAAATCATCAGCGCCTACGAGAAGGCCATGCGACTTGCGAAAGAGGACCCCCTCTCGCCCATCGAGCCGCAGCACATACAAGCCATCGTGGGCACCGCCAACCCGAAGAAGGCGAGAGGAGTCGACAACATCGGCCCCATCGACATCCAGAGGCTCCCCGAGAAAGGGATCCAGGCGCTCGCCGGCATCTACAACCACGTGGAGGCCAACGGACTGTGGCCGCAGCAGCTCTGCGCCACCATTGGGGCCATGGCCCCCAAGCCCGCAGGTGGAGAGAGAATCTTGGGCATGCTCCCCACCATCCCCAAGACGTGGGCCAAGGTCCGCTCCAGCGTCACCGACGAGTGGTCCAAGGAGCTCGGGGAGTCCTGGGACACCGCCATCAAAGGCTCCAGCGCCTTAAGAGCAGCGCTGGTCAGGGCGCTGCTCGACGAGACGGCAGCGACCTTTGGCATCGCCTTCGCGACCTTGCTGATGGACGTAGAGAAGTTCTACGACTCGGTCTGCTACGCGCCCCTCTTCGACGCCGCCATCGGGGTGAGCTTCCCCCCGATCGTCGTGGCGCTGGAGGCGCAGCTTTACCTGGCGCCCAGGTACTTGCGCATGCACGGCTGGGTCAGCGACATCATAGATGCCGAGAGGTCCATTGTCGCGGGCAGCTGCAATGGCGGCAAGCTCGCCAAAGTCTACCTGGGGCCGATCCTGCAGAGGGCCCACATTAACCACACATACGCGGGCCTGTGGACGTTCGTGGACGACACGGTCGCGAGAACAGAGGGCCAAACCAAACAGGTCGTCAAGGATCTGATTGGAGTCGGCGCCGACCTTTGCGCAGGTATGACGGGCGCGGGGCTTCGAGTCTCGCCCAAGACCACCGTCGTCGCCTCCAACCAGACGATCGCCTACGCAGTGCACGACGGCCTCAAGCAGAAGGGCGACTACGTCAAGGTGGCCAACAGCGCGGTCGACCTCGGCATCGACGTGGGCGGCGCCAAGAGACGGGTCGTGGCCAAGGCCACCAAGAGGGCCAAGATTGCGAGGAGGCGCACTCACCGCATCGTCGCCAAGGTCAGGAAGCACGCCCCCCTCGCCAAGATCGCGAAGGGCTTGTGGAACACGGGCTCCAGGCCGCAGGGGACCTACGGCCACCAGATCATGGGCCTCGCCCCAGCGGCCATCCTCGACCAGAGGCGCCAGGCCATCCAGGCCTCGGCGGGGAAGGTCCTTGGCCGCTGTCTCTCCACAGCCCTGGCCGTCGCCATGAGGAAGGAGGACCCCGCCATCGAGCTCAGGCGCCAGTCGATCGCCGAGTGGCTCAACTTCTGGATGCAGTACCCAGAACACCACATGCGGGCCACGCAGGCGTGGAAGCTGATCTACAACAAGTCGATCACGCGCGGCAACAAGAAGTGGAGGAAGGTCATGGGCCCCATCTCCGCCGTCCAGGCCATCCTCCTGGACGCTGGCTGGACCTGCCCGACGCCAACGGAGTGGTCACGACCACCTTGGGCAGGCGAGACCCATACCCAGGAGTGGCAGCTACCTCACAGTGGACAAGCCGACTGGGAGGACAAGCGCTACGACGTGGACCTTGCGGAGTCGTCCACGAGTCCTGCCTGTCCCTCGAGAGGAGCCTCTGGAAGGACACTGCCAAACATCCACATGGAGAAGGATTGCAACGTGGGGGCCCAGACGTCCACATAGTTGCCAACGAGATGGAGAAGTTCACGAGGAAGGGCCAGCACGACCAGTCGGCCCTCAACCTCTGCGTGGTCGCGGGGGCGCAATGGCCCAGAAGCCGACTCATCGAGACGGGGTACAACGCTACTCCAACTTGTCCGAGGTGCGGAGGGGCCGACGAGACGCTCATGCACAGGGTCTGGCTGTGCCCCTGCAACCGCGACCACGAGGACTACACGGATTCTGACGCCCTCATGCCCTCTGCCCTGGCTGGAGCGGAGGCTGCCCCCGCATACTGGCTCCGTGGCCTGCCTGCGTGCGCTGACACGCACCCGCTCTTTGCTTCATTGGGGGTGGACGGCGGGTGGAGCTGGGTTGGGCGGGATTGGGAGGACTGCGTCAGTAGCGACGGCACCCTCACTCTCTTCGGAGACGGCTCCGGAGGTCAGTACAGTGATGGCCCACGTTGCCGAAGAGTGGGGGCCGCCTGTGCTGCTATGAAGTGCCTCTTCGGGGAGTGGGTCCCCTGGGGAGGAATTATGTCGGGCCTCGAGGGCCCCTTTCAAACTGCGCCCCGTGCAGAGCTGCTAGCTTTCGCGCTCGCCCTAGAACACTGGAAGGGCGACCTCTGTTTCATTACAGACCACCTGCCGCTATACGACGGATGGCGGTCGAATCGACACTTGCGCCCCTGCGATGGCGCAAATCAGGACTTGTGGGCACGAATTGCCAAAGCAATTCGTGCACGTGGCACTAGTCAGCTCACTGTGATCTGGGTGCCGTCACACAGCGAGGAGTCACCTGGCCTAGCCTCAGACCCTGTGCGATACTTTCACACTATCGGCAACGCGACGGCCGATGCATGGGCAGGTGTAGCGACCCAACAGTCCTACGAGGCTTCGCTTGTAGGACAGGCCCCTCCCACTGACCTGCACGATGCCCAGTGCACCCTCATCCGCAGGAGGGCGCGCCGTGCCCTAGCTGACACGCTTGCAGTCGATCCGCGGGTCGCGGAGCGACCCTCGCAGGCCAAAGGCCCGCGCTTCACCAAGCTGCAGTTAGCCATGCAATCGACCCAGCACGCCTTTGAGCTCAGAGCGGGCAAGTACCTGTGCTCCCGTTGCGGGCTCACCACAGACATGTGTAAAGTACGCCGGGCCTGTGCCACGCCGTGCACCCACCAGCCGCCCCTGCCGTCAGCCAGTGACCAGATAGTGCCAGTACAGGGCACCATCACCATTTCTGGGCGCGAGCTGCACGCCAGCCATATTCTCCATTTCATGCAGAGGTACCGCATGTACTTCTGCCGCGGGCGCGGCAAGACGGCAACCGAGGACCCACGCCACCTTACCGCACCCTGCACGGGTATCACCAAGAAAGGGCGAGAGAATCTCGCCAAAATAGACAAAGGAGAATACACGCGCGCCCACGCTGGGCGCGATGGCCTCACCAAGTTTCTGCGCGCAGCTACCCACGGCATGGCCGTGGAAGAAATTTCAGCTGCCGCTGCGCCTGCCGCTGCAAGCGCCGCTCATAGTCAGGGCTAGAATGCACTTGGCATCGCCCGAACTTCGCACCTGGGTTCGCTCGGTCTGTTCCTCTGTTCCTCCCCCTCCTCGTCCTCCTCCTCGTCCTCCTCCTCCTCCTCCTCCTCCACCTCCTCCTCCACCTGCTCCTCCTCTCCATCTCCTGTCCTCCTCCTCCTCCTGCTCCTCCCCCCCCTCCTCCTCCTCCTCCTCCTCCTCTCACCTTCCTCCTCCTCCTCCTCCTCCTCCTCCTCCTCCTCCTCCTCCTCCTCCTCCCCTCCTCCTCCTCCTCCTCCTCCTCCTCCTCCTCCTCCTCCTCCTCCTTCCTCCTCCTCCTCCTCCTCCTCCTCCTCCTCCTCCTCCTCTCTCCTCCTCCTCCTCCTCCGCCTCCTCCTCATCATCATCACCTTCATCATCATCATCAGCATCATCATCATCACCATCATCACCATCATCATCATCATCATCAGCATCATCATCATCATCATCATCATCATCATCGTGTCGCCTACGGCCCCGGGGGGAACCGTGCAGTTTTTTGTTGTCGTTGGGGCCCACGCGGACGGGGGTCGGCGAGCCTCCTCTGGCTGGCCTGCGTCTGGGAGCCATGTACGTGGGGCCCCAGCTCTCCGACGAGACGGGTTGTTCCATCATTTTTCCCGGATTTCGGCTCCCGGGGGGCGGGGGGGGGGTGAACAACCCAGACATGCGACGTTTTGACTTTTCCCGGAAAGGGCTTAGGCCCAGGGTTCTCTTTTAGCTGTTTACCCCGGACCTGACTTGAGGTGGGCCGGCGGAATTATTCCCTCATAAATATCAAGTCGAGGTGGACCAGCGGAATTATGTTCGAGGATGTCCCTAGCGAAACGCTTGTTTTTCAGAATTTGATGAGGATGTCTCGGGCGAAACGCTTGTTTTGTGTTATGGATTGTCCTTTCCTGGGGACCAGAATTTAGAGGATCTCTCAAGTGAAATGCTTAGTTTAATGTGCCCAGGTCTTGAGGATGTCTCGAGCGAGACGCTTGGTTTCACGCCTCCAGGTTGCCCAGGCAGAGGTCAAGCGCCAGGATTTGTTGAGGATGTCTCGAGCGCGACGCTTGGTTTCACGCGTCCTCGTCGCCCAGGCGGATGTCTAGAATGAGGAGGTGTTGAGGAAGTCTCGATCGAGATGCTTGTTTGCACGTGTCCAGGTTGCCCAGGCGGATGCCTGCATGAGGATGTGTTGAGAATGTCTCGAGAAATACGCTTGTTTTCACGTGTCCAGGTCGCCAAGGCGGATGTCTAACATGAAGTTGTGTTGAGGATGTCTCGAGCGAGACGTTTGCTTTCACGTGCACAGGTCGCCAAGGCGGATGTCTAGAATGAGGAGGTGTTGAAAACGTCTCGAGCGAAACGCTTGTTTTCACGTGCCCAGGTCACCCAGGCGGACGTCTCACATGAAGATGTGTTGAGGATGTCTCGAGCGAACTACTTGTTTTCACGTGTCCAGTTCGCCCAGGCGGATGTCTAGCATGAGAATGTGTTGAGGATGTGTTGAGCGAAACGTTTGTTTTCACGTGTCCAGGTCGCTCAGGCGGATGTCTAGAATGAGGATTTTGACAGGATGTCTCGAGCGAAACGCTTGTCCCAGCACGTTCCGTAGCGCGTCCCCTTGGCACGTCCCGCGGTGCGTCCCCATGGCACGTTCCCTGGCATGTCGCCTGGCGCGTCCCTTGAGACGTTCCACGGCGCGTCCTCCTGGCATGTCCCCCTGTCAATTAGCTCTGCGGCAGATACTCTTCGTTCAGGCCGCTCGAACTTAAGATCCAGATCAGTTCGGTCAGGACTCGGATGCAAAGGAGGGCTCGATCCACGACGCTATAGAGCACAACCGCGGCATGGCACATCGCAATTCAGGAGGAGGAGGAGGAGGACGTCGCATGTCTGGGGCTGCTGCGAGCTCGCCAGGCCCTCGGCCCCTGGATACCCCAGATCGCCGTGCTCTTCGCGGTGCCCATCGTCGGCGGCACAGTGGCGTCGAGCGCGGAGCAGGTGTGGGGCGGCGACGCCGGCCTGCACGTGGCGGTGACGGAGGAGGAGGAGGAGGAGGAGGAGGAGGAGAATGAGGGGGGAGGAGGAGGGGGAGGGAGGGGAGAAGGAGGAGGAGGAGGGGAGGAGGAGGAGGGAGGAGGAGGAGAGGGGAGGAGAGGGGCCGCCAGTGCCCACGGGGTGTACGCTTCTAAGTTGGAGCTGGCCGGGGGCTCCCCGACCACTGTGTTGGTGTTGAGCCTCTTCCTCTCCTCCTTCCTCTCCTCCTCCTCCTCCTCCTCCTCCTCCTTCCTCCCCTCCTCTCCTCCTCCTCCTCTCTCCTCCTCCTCCTCCTCCTCCTCCTCCTCCTCCCAGGGGGCCGCCAGTGCCCACGACGTGTACGCTTCCAAGTCGGAGCCGGCGGGTGGCTTCCTGGCCAGTGTGTTGATGCTGAGCTCCATTGCTGTCGGCTTCGCATGGGAGCGACCCTTCGCCGGAGGGACCTCAAGCAGACAGCGGTCCCCCAAGCACTGGCCTGAAGCAGCTTTCGCGCCCGGATTCGGCCCCCCGTGGCCCCCGAAAGGCGCGCGCCAAGGGTCACTCTGGCCTGGGGTCCTCCTTACGTGCATCCGATGTCAATGCCTCGCTGTCCTAGCGCTTTGCTGTGTTCTTGCTCGCTAGTGCGTTTGACACGCGTGCGGAGCTACTCTGTCAATGCCAGGCTTTCCTGTGGTTTTACTGGTGGCCCAGCAGCACTGGTTCTGGCCAGCAGAATGGGGGAAGAAGGGGCTCACCTCGTCGCCGCGGCTGGGCGCGGATCGAAGAGCTGCTCCGTTTCGATTTTCAGGAGGGTCTGGGGACCGATGTTGAACGAATTTGCCCCTATCCCGCCGTCTTCACCGATTTTCTCGGGGCTTGTCCAGCTCAGACCCCCGTGCCGCCTCCTATTTCCAAGTATCGAAGCAACATGCTGTTTCGTTTGTCGCGGGAGCATGCGGTCACGGAGGCTCCGCGCGCCCACCAGCGGGGAGAGCTCGGGGAACGATTGGCTTGCAGCCGGGACCATGGTGAGGCGTAAAGATTGCACACGGGTGCAGAATAACTTATCTAGTATGGGAGGGTACCCAGACCCCCGACGTCGTGATTGTTTCACATCGTCGACCCCCCGAGGTCTGGACCTCTTCCCCGGGACCGGTTTTTCATCCTGAGTATTTTGTTGTCGGTCCTGGGGCCCAGTAAAGACATCCAGAAGCCGAAAATAGCGAAAATCCTCACGTCACGATTTTTTCGTTACCCGAGGGGCTCTGGGGTACATAGTATGTGGTTGGTGCTTGTGCTCTCCACCGTGGAGTTCCTCGTTATGATATCTCCGTGGGGCTCTGGGGCGACAGCGTATGACTCGTGCTCCTGACCCAGTCTCGTTCCTGTGGCCACGTTTCGACCTCGCAGGTCCGCGCCGTCGCAGGAGGTCGAGAGGCCATCGAACGTGGTCGATTGGCGTTGAAGCCCGACCCTTCTAGGACAAGGCCAGCTAAACCAAAGCAGGCTGCCGTACAGTCGGACCGAGGTATAAGATCGAGGTCGGTTCGGGGAGGGTACCCTAGTGCTCTCCGTATTTGTTGGATGTTTTTGTGCATCCTGGGTCCACCGCGTAAGGGTCACCGTCCCCAGACCCCCGACGTCGTGTTTTTTCACAACGTCGACCCCCCGAGGCCTGGACCCCGTCCCCAGGACCCGTTTTTCATCCAGAGTTGTTTTTTGTCGGTCCCGAGGCCTGGTAAGGGCCCCTGGGGGCCGAAAATATTGAACATGATGGACCCACGAACCCGGAAAGGGATATAGACATGTGGAGCATGGACACGTTTTCACGATACCCAACTGGGCAACACCTCACGAAACATCCCACGAGACACTTCACGAAACATCCCACGAGACACCTCACGAAACATTCCACGAGACACCTCACGAAACATTCCACGAGACACCCCGCGAAACATTCCACGAGACACCCCACGAAACATTCCACGACGACAGGCAACCACTCAACCAAGGCGGTGTGGTCGTGCTGGGGAGTGGTCGTGCTGGGGTGTGGTCGTGCTGGGGGGTGGTCGTGCTGGGGGGTGGTCGTGCTGGGGGGTGGTCGTGCTGGGGCGTGGTCGTGCTGGGGCGTGGTCGTGCTGGGGCGTGGTCGTGCTGGGGTGTGGTCGTGCTGTGGTGAGGTCGTGCTGGGGTGTGGTCGTGCTGGGGTGTGGTCTTGCTGGGGTGGGGTCGTGCTGGGGTCGGGTCGTGCTGGGGTGTGGTCGTGCTGGGGTGGTCGTGCTGGGGTGGGGTCGTGCTGGGGTGGGGTCGTGCTGGGGTCTGGTCGTGCTGGGGTGTGGTCGTGCTGGGGTGTGGTCGTGCTAGGGTGGGGTCGTGCTGGGGTGGGGTCGTGCTGGGGTGTGGTCGTGCTGGGGTGTGGTCGTGCTGGGGTGTGGTCGTGCTGGGGCGTGGTCGTGCTGGGGTGGGGTCGTGCTGGGGTGGGGTCGTGCTGGGGTGTGGTCGTGCTGGGGTGGTCCGCACCCTGTGATTTATCGATCGGGTCGTGCTGGGGTGTGGTCGTGCTGGTGCTGGGGTGTGGTCGTGCTGGGGTGTGGTCGTGCTGGGGTGTGGTCGTGCTGGGGTGTGGTCGTGCTGGGGTGTGGTCGTGCTGGGGCGTGGTCGTGCTGGGCGTGGTCGTGCTGGGGTGTGGTCATGCTGGGGGTGTGGTCGTGCTGAGGTGTCCCGCACCCTGTGATTTATCGATCGGGATTTCAAAAACAAGCGTTTCGCCTGAGACATCCTCAAATTTTAATCCGCCGGCCTCCTTCGACTTCGATATTTATAAGGGAAAGAATCCGCCGGCCTCCTTCAAGTTGGGAACCGGGGACATGTTTACATACTAAAAGGGAAAAACCTCCCGCCGAGACCCTTGCTCACAGCGCAAGGAGGTCTGGGATCGCCGACGCGCGTCGCAGGGCCGCCGTCGGGGGAAGTCCGGGGCCGCCACCGCGGCCGAAGCAGGGGCGCGGGCGCGCGCCACGCGCCGCCCCTCCTCGAGCACGTCCTGGTCCTTTCGAGGGGCCCCCCCGGAGTTCCAGGATCGAGGTTCGAGGATCGCAGGGGAGGAGGACGAGGAGGAGGAATGGGAGGAGGAGGAGGAGGAGGAGGAGGAGGAGGAGGAGGAGGAGGAGGAAGGGGGGAAGGGGGGGAGGAAGGAGGAGGAGGAGGAGGAGGAGGAGGAGGGAGGAGGAGAGTGGAGGAGGGAGGGGGCGCGCTCGCGTTGGGGGCCGAGGGGCGGCGCGGCGCGGGCCGAGGAGCGGCCACCCTCTCGAGCGCGTCGAGTGCCTCCATCGATCGGGGAGCGGCGTTCGATCCCCAGGCCTCCTCCTCCTCCTCCTCCTCCTCCTCCTCCTCCTCCTCCTCCTCCTCCTCCTCCTCACCTTCCTCCTCCTCCTCATCCTCCTCCTCCTGCGCCGCCTCCTCCTCTTCCTCCTCCTCCTCCTCCTCCTCCTCCTCCTCCTCCTCCTCCTCTCCTCCTCCTCCTCCCTCCTCCTCCTCCTCCTCCTCCTCCTCCTCCTCCTCCTCCTCCTCCTCCTCCTCCTCCTCCTCCTCCTCCTCCTCCTCCTCCTCCTCCCCATCAGACCCCCTCGCGCTGGGAAAAAAACACGACGGCAGGTTTTTCCCCACTTTCAGCCTCCGGGGGCCCTCACCGGGCCTCGGGGGGCGTCAGAAAACGATTCGGGACGATAAACCAGTCCCGGAGAAGGGGTCCAGATGTAAAAAAAAAGGAATCCTGGCGTCTATCTCAGGGCCTGTTGCAGCCCTCACCTTGTCGGCGTGAAAAACGAGTTCGACTGCGCCATCGCGTCGAGTATAACGTGCCGCGCTGGCGGCCCACGTAAGCCACCGCGTGAGGTCGCCATGTCATCTCGCGTAAGACACGTTTCTCTTCGTCGCCTAGCCCTGGCTCAATCCGTAGAGAACTAGTCCCGTGTACCCCCCCGCCCTATGTTGTCCCTACACGCGTCCTCAGTTGCGCATGGCTTCCTCTGTCGTGCATGGCTTCCTCTGTTGCACATGGTTGCCTTTGCTATCCACATGGCTCTCTATTTTGCCCCTGCACCCGTCCTCTGTTGCGCATGCCTTTCTATGTTGCGCATGGTTTCCTCTGCTAGCGTCCTCTGTTGCTTATGGCTTCCTCTGTGTTCGCATGGCTTCTGCTGCTATCCGCATCGTTTCCTCTGTATCCGCATGGCTTCCTCTGTATCCGCATGACTTCCTCTTCTAGCCCAAAGGCGTCCTGTGGCTATTCCCATGGCGTGCCAACAATCGTCCAACAATCGTAAAACTTAAAAGTAGAGTAGAGTAGAGAAGAGTAGATGAGTAGAGTAGAGCAGAATAGAGTGGAGGAGAGCAGGGCAGAGTAGAGGAGAGGAGAGTAGAGTAGGAGTAGAACAGAGTTGGAGTAGAGGCTCCGCGTGGCTATTCTAACGGCGTCCCAACACCCAACAATCGCTCAACAATCCTCAAATTCAGAAGTAGAGTAGGGTAGAGCAAAGTAGAGTAAGGTAGAGAAGAGACGAAAAGAGAAGATGAGTAGAGTGGAGCAGAATGGAGTAGAGTAGAGAAGAGTAAGCTAGAGGAGAGGAGAGGAGATGAGAGGAGAGGAGAAGATTGAATATGAGAGCAAATTAGAGTAGGGTCAGAGTAGAGTAGAGCAGAAGTAGAGTAGAGAACAGTAGAAAAGAGTAATAGAGTAGGGTGGGGTCGGGTAGAGTAGAGTAGAGTGGAGTGGAGTGGAGTAGAGTAGAGTAGAGCAGGGCAGAGTAGAACAGACTAGACTGGAGTAGGGTTGATGGTAGGGCACATTCAGGTCGAATGCACAAGAGCAGAGTAGAGTCGAGCGGAGGAGAGTATATTAGGGTAGAGGAGGGTAGATTAGAGTAGAGTAGGGTAGAATCGAGTAGGGCGGGACACAGTAGAGTAGAGCAGGGTGGGTTAGAGCAGAGTGGAGTAGAGTAGAGTAGATGGTAGAGTAGGGTCGAGTAGATCAGAGAGAAGAGTAGAGTCCACCCCAGTCCAGTCCAGTCTACTCCAGTCTGGTCTACTCCAGTCCACTCTTCTGATCAATTCGGAGTCCGCGCTGACTGATATGCCTGCTTCTGTGCTTGGCCTTCTGGGGGTCTCTGTGGCTGGGTCTATTGTGGATCAGGCGAGCCACCCCGGGGCCGTCCCAGGGCCTGCCACCCACTGATGCAGCTGAAAGCGACGTGTGTTTACTTCAACTGTTGTGATTCGCCGTCGCCCCTCCCCTGAGATCCGACGTAGCGAGAAAAAAAACATCGTAAAGAATTACTCCCGGTTCTGCGTCGTTTTTCGGGCCGGATCGATCTGTGAGGGTCCCAGGGCCCGAAGTCGAGCGAAGAGGCCGGTTGCGAAAAGCGATTGCAACGCCAGGATCCCAGGGACAACAGGGCAAGCGGGGCCGGGGCTGGGGACCCTTCGGGCAAGCGGGGCCGGGGGCCCTTCGGGTAGTCGATTCCACCGTCGCCGCCGTCGTGCCCCATAGTCGCCGTCTGGGCGCCCTCTGGTTAGGACCGCTCGCCGCCGCCGCCTTCTGCGCCCTTCGGCCGCCGACCCCGGGTGCCACGTGGTCACTGCGATTCGTCGTCGGCGCCGTGATGCCCTCGGGTCGCTGCCTCGGTGCCCCCTGGTGCTTGCGATGTCCCGTCGCCGCCGCGGTGCCCCTGAGATCCTTCCTGGCGCTGCGGTTTCTTCAACCAGCGTTTTTTCGCTCGATTTCGGGGCCCGGGACACTCACAGATCGAGCTGGCTCGAGAAAGACGCAGAACGATGGGGGTCTACGGCTCCGAGCGCGATGCCGCATGCTGTTCGCTATGTCGGAGCTCAGAGGTCGCTTCCCTGCTGCCGGATGGTCGCTGCCATAGGCCCCCCCCGTGTGGTGCTCGTTGGCGCAGCGCGCTGATTGCACCACGCTGGCAGCCCTGCCCAGACCTCCGACGCCGTGCTTCTGTCGCACCGCCGACCCCCGGAGGTCCGTCGACCCCCTCCCCGGGACCGTCCTGCCTCTCCTCTTTTGGGCCGTTCCCCGACAGCCCTGGGGCCTGGCGAGGGCCGGAGGGCCCCGAAGCCAGCCCAAAAAAGCCGCTGCCGCGACCCCCGCGGTGCGAGGAGGCGCTGGGCCTGTCAACAGGGGAACAAAATGTCCGGAGCGCCGCACGGGCTCCTGGCATCCCAGACCCCCTCGCGTCGTGAAAAGAATCGTGGCGGGAGGTCTTTCGCTGCTTTCGGCCTCCTGGGGGCCCTCACCGGGCCTCGGGACCGTCAAGCAACGACTCGGGATGAACAGCCGATCTCGGGGAAGGGGTCCCAGGCACCTGGGCGTCACGCTACGAAAAAATGACCACGTCGGGGTGACCACGTCGGGGGTCTCGGGTCGGCGCTGGACGGGCGCGCCGCCAGGGGGCGGGGCGGGACCCCAGCACCGATCCCAGGCATCCGCGCGGAGCTCCCAGCGTCTGTGTCAATGCCATGTGCCTGCCTGGGCCGGGAGGAGGGACTCCCTCCTCCCTCCTCCCTCCTCCCTCCTCCCTCCTCCTCCTCCTCCTCGGTCCTTCTCCTCCTCCTCTTCCTCGTCCTCCTCCTCCTCCTCCTCCTCCTCCTCCTCCTCCTCCTCCTCCTCCTCCTCCTCCTCCTCCCCGCAGCCACCCTGGGCCAGGCCAGCCTGGCCCATGCCACCCTGAGGCCCAGACCCCCGACGTCGTGCTTCTTCCACAGCGTCGACCCCCAGAGGTCCGGACCCCTTCCTCGGGACCGGTTTCTCATCCCGCGTCGTTTTCTGACGCTCCCGAGGCCCGGCGAGGGCCCCCGGAGGCCGAGAACAGCAACAAACTTCCCGTCGCGATTGTTTCGCCACGCGAGGGGGTCTGGGGAGCCCCCCCCCCGGCGGCCGCATGCGGGGCCTGCGGCGCCTGTGGCCCGTGGGCGGGCGCGGCGGCCGCCCGGCGGCAAATGCCGCGGCGCGGCCCGAGGGCGGCCCGCGCGACGGCGGCGGCGCGGGCGCGCCGGGCGGCAGCGGCGGGCCGGCCGCGGAGGCGCGGCAGGGTCGGCCGCGCGCGGGGGGGCCATTCCTTGGGATCCTGGCTCGGCGTTTGTTTCGCAACCGGCGTTTTCGCTGCTCTGCGGGATGTCTTTGGTCGATCTGGTGGGGCTTTTTTGACGCCGGTGCGCACGGCACGTTACCGATCTGTTTCGGTTGGCGTCTCTATTGCAGCTTGTCTTCGGTCAGCCTGGACGCGTCATTGACACTGCGTGTGCGCGTGCGTGTGAGTGTGCGTGTGCGTGTGCGTGTGCGTGTGGGTGTGCGTGTGCGTGTGCGCGTTCGCGTGCGCGTGCGTGTGCGTGTGCTTGTGCGTGTGCGCGTGCGTGTGCGGGCGCGTGTGCGTGTGCGTGTGCACGTGCGCGTGCGTGTGTGTTCGTGTGTGCGTTTGCGTTTGCGTATGCGTGTGCGTGTGCGTGTGCGTGTGCGTGTGCGTGTGCGTGTGCGTGTTGGCGTGTGGGCGTGTGCGTGTTGGGCGTGTGCATGTGGGCGTGTGCGCGTGCGTGTGCGTATAGGCGTGTGCGTGTGCGTGTGCGCGTGCGCGTGCGCGTGCGCGTGTACACGTGTGCGTGTGCGCGTGCGCGTGCGCGGGCGCGGGCGCGGGCGCTGGCGCGTGCGCGTGCGTGTGCGTGCGTGCGTGCGTGCGTTCGTATGTGCGTGTGTGTGTGTGTGGGTGTGTGTGTGTGTTTGTGCGTGTGCGTGTGCGCGTGCGTGTGCGTGTGCGTGTGCGTGCGTGTGTGTGTGTGTGTGTGCGTGCGCGTGTGTGTGAGCGTGCGTGTGTGTGTGTGTGCTGTGTGTTGTGTGTGTTGTGTGTTGCGTGTGTTGTGCGTCCGTGTGTGCAAGTGTGTCTGTGTGTTTGTGTGCGGGTGTGCGTGTGTGCATACAACGCGTCCCCTCTTGCCAATCCGCCGGAGCAGTCGCCCTCTGCCCAGCCTCCGACGCAAAAAAGGCGTGTGTGTGTAGTGTGTTTGCGTGCGTGCGTGCGTGCGCGCGTGCGTGTGTGCGTGCGTGTGTGCGTGAGTGCGTGCGTGCGTGCGTGCGCGAGTGCGTGCATGAATGCGTATGTGGGTGCGTGCGTGCGCGCGTGTGCGCGTGCGTGTGCGTGTGCGTGCGCATGTGCGTGTGCGTGTGCGTGTGCGTGTGCGCGTGTGCGTGTGCGCGTGATTGTGCGTGGGCGTGCGCGTGTGCGCGTGTGTGTGCGTGTGTGTGCGTTGTGTGTGTGTTGTGTGTGTGGTCTGTGTGTGGTTTTTGTGTGGCGGTGTGTGTTTGCGGTGTGTGTGTGTGGCTTTGTGTGTTTGTGTGTTTGCGTGTTTGCGTGATTGTCTGTTTGTGTGTTTGTGTGTGGTTGTGTGTGTGTTTATGTGTTTGTGTGTTTGTGTGTTGATGTGATTGTGTGTTTGTGTGGTTGTGTGTTTGTGTGTGTGTGCGCGTGTGTGTGTGTGTGCGCATGTGTGTGCGTGTGCGTGTGTGCGTGTTGTGTGTGTGTGCGTGCGTCCGTGCGTGTCTTTGTGTTTCTGTGTCTCTGTGTCTCTGTGTCTCTGTGTCTCTGTATCCCTGAGTCTGTGCTGTTGCTCTGTGTCTCCGTGTCTCTGTGTCTCTGTGTGTCTGTGCGTCTGAGCGTCTGTGTGTCTGTGCTTCTGCGTCTGTGTCTGCGTGTTTGCGGTTTTCGGAGGGGGGCGCGGTGGGGGGCCAGGCCCATGCGTGCGGGCCACCCTTGCGTGCCTTGGCATACGTATGCCGACGTGACTATTGTTCAGCTTGCGGCCCTACAGGCCCCGACAGCTTTCCCAGGGTTGGTTCCTCGTCCCGGGTGATTTGTGACGGCCACGGAGCCCGAAAATCGGGCGCACTGCAACAGGGGGTCCAAACATGTAGAGGGCTGAAGATTGCAGGAAAGTTGCCCTAAACGGCCCTTGGACTGCCACCGCGGGCCCAACGGGTGCACGAACGGTGTACGTTTCTTCGCCCCGCGTTGAGTGCCTCTCCGTCAGCGAATACCCAGGGAAATGGCCCCAGAGTGCCGTTCGGGCCCCTGGTTGAAAAAATCGTGCCCTCGGGGATTCGGGCGCAGCCGGCAGGAGGGGCCGCGCGGCGGCGACGACGACGACGGGGGCGTCCCCGGCGGCGCCTCGCGGCTGGGCGGCGGCGGCGCGCCCAGCAGGGGAGAGGATCGGGCAGTGTCAAGGGGGGGGGGTCGTCCTCCTCTTCCTCTTTCCTCCCCCTCCTCTTCCTCCTCCTCCTCCTCCTCATCTTCCTCCTCCTCCTCTTCCTCCATTCCTTTCCTTATGAATTACTCCTCTCTGTCGCACCCCTGGACGTGTCGGCGGTAGGGCGGGCCGGGCGCTTCGCTTGAGACTTCCTCACCACGTATGATCATCAAGTTTGAAAGTTGCAACAGTTTCATGGATGAATGGCAGGTCGTCTTCAAAATGTGGCTCTCGCCAAAGCGCCGCGCAGATTCGTTTCAAAAGTCAACAATAGCTTCAAGGATGGAGGGCTGTCCCCTTTTTTGAACCCCCCAAAAAAAGGCGCTTGCTTTAGCGCCGCGCACATTCGTCTTACAAGTTCGCAAGAGTTTCACGGATGCAGGGCGGCATTTGTTTTGAAAGGCGTGTGGCGCCATAGCGCCGCGCACGTTTGATGTAAACGTTTATAGCAGTTTCAAGGAGTCTCCTGGCTGACGTCCCAGAAACTGTGTTCTGTCACGACGTAGGACAGTCAGGGCGTAACAGTTGCGTTGATCGCGGTGTTGAAGGCCCAGGGCTGGTGTTTTAGTAATTCTGAATCGTCAGGACGCAACAGGAACATTGACTCGCGGCTTTCTGGCACGGTCCAGGAGTGCTTGTCTTAGTGAAAACCCGTTTTTGCTGGCGCTTATGAGGGGAACTTGGAAGAGGGGTTGATTGCAGCATCGTTGGTGAGTTTTGGGTGTACACTGATCCTCCTCCTCATCATCAGCATCATCATCATCTTCATGTTCGTCTTCATATTCCTCCTCCTCCTCCTCCTCCTCCTCCTCCTCCCCTTCCGCCTCCCCGAGCTGGATGTTCAAGCATCCGCAATTTTGCATTGTTTCGACTCGCTGGTGGAGGCCAATGAGATCAGCCACCACCCGCCGACTGCCGTCCGCGAGGTGAAGGACCTCATGCATGCAGCGGCCCGAGAGGTGCGCTACTTTGTCGAAGAGCACGGGGCCCGATGCAACCCATCCAAAGCCGCCCTTTGCCTGAAGCTTCTGAGGGCTCACTGTGGGGAACACAAGCGAGGCGCTCTCAAGGCCACCATTGGGTTACGACACGGACGATACGGTTTGGTCCGATTTCCCAGGGTTCCTGGAACATTTTCGTAAAATCATGCTTCAGGGGTTCACCTTTGAGGAAAACGCCATCCGTCAGGACTCGGACCTCACGAGTGCCCAGAAGGACTCTCACTTGGCTCGGTTCAGGAGGATGTCTGCTGCGTGGGCGAGGATTCGCCCCAAGATTTTCTTAGCCTCGGTCGTGGAGCCAGGCGGCCAGCACACCACCGAGCCAGATAAGATGGCCCAGGCGCTTGTTGGGTACTGGGGGGCGGTTTTCACGACCAAGCCGCACCCTGTTGCCCACCTGTCTCTTCTGTTCGAAGGGCTCTCGCCAGCTACATGCACCGAGGACCAATTCGTCAGCTCGATTCACACCCGTCATGATCGGACTTTGTCTAAGGAGGCGTTATGTTCCCTTGTATCCCGCATAGCATATATATATATATATATATATATATAATTAAAAAAAAAAAAAAAAAAAAAAAAAAAAAAAAAATCCTGGGCCCGATGGTATCAGCTATTATGGTTGGAGGGCGGTTGGAGATTTGGGTTACGACGCCCTCTACTCCTTCTACATCCACCTCCTCGAGTTTAACCAGCCCGACCCCTCCTTAAATGTTTGCAAGGTGATATTCCTCCCGACGGGTGCTTTGTCTGGATGTGGGCCTGAAGCGAGACCCCCGAGTATTACTAGACCGTTGTCCTTAAGTAGCACTGACAACCATATCGTCTTTGCCGTTGTCCCTTACCCGCTCAAGGCCGTTGCCGCCGACATGGCCGATTGTTCGCAGAGGGGTTTCGTCGCTGGTCGTTCGTTCATCGATAACCTCGTCGAAGCTGATGCCTATTATCACTTCTGGGGGCAACTGCGCGACCTTAAAGACAGCGGAGCCACGCTCTTCGATTTCAAGCAGGGCTTCCCGTCGGCGTTCCACGACTGGATCCAAGCTGTGCTCGCCAAGATTGGCATTCCCGCGTGCGTCCGTTTCGCCATTGCCGCCCTGTACGCACAGATTTGGACGATGATACCGATCTCTGGAGCCAAAGGTTTCGGTTTCTGGGTTCCCCGTGGTATGAAACAAGGGTGTCCGATGAGCGGTGTTTTATTCGCAATTATCCTGACCCCAGTTATTGTTTGGATAAAAACGTACCAGTCGCCCTACCAGCTCAGTGTTCCCAGCCTTCGTTGACGACCTAGCGTTGGTTGCGAAGGACCTGCCGCAGGTGCTGCCCACTGTCGTCAAAGAGCTGGTGATCGCTTGTCAGTGGACGGGGATCATCCTTAATCTCGAGAAATTCCATATTATGATGTTACACATTCCCGACCAAGGCTCCGCTATCCGCCTTCTCTTGGACGCCCCCAAGAAAATGAATATCCGGAAATTCTCGTTTGGTTCCTCGGGGCACGACCTCGGTATCATCATAGGGCACGATGGGTGCTATAGAAGTTGGTACGCACCTGCCGCGAAGTTATTTGAGAGATGCACGTGCGTCGAGGCCATGAAGTTGAGGCTGGACCTCTCTCTCTGCGCCTTAAACACCTTCGCCCTCCCTGCCACGCCCCATGTCGCCCAGTGCTACGACCTCAGCACTCTGGTTCTCAATAGGGCTCGCGAAGGTCCCCAGAGGCCAACCAACGCCCCGCGGTTCGTTGCTGCGCCCGCCCCCCTCCACAACCTCAAAATGCTCGGCCTCGAGTGCGAGGCGCACGATTTGAAGGTGATGGCCCCGAGCGGCCATCCGCTCCGAGACCTTCGACCGCACGCGCCAGTGGCTGGTAGAAATCCAAGAAGATGATGATCACTGCATTGCCCCAATGGCTCGATTCCCTGGGGAGAAGTCCATCATTGCGTCCATGAAACGCACCTACGACAGATACCATCCGTCTCCTCAGTTCCCGCGCGACGTGAGGCCTAAGTTGCTACAGAACAAAATTGTACAGCTTTAGGAAGACAAGGTTGTTCCTGCCCCTGATGCTCGCGTTTTGATTCTGCCCCGCCTGAGTTACTGGCTCCCTTGAGCCGCTGGTCCCGAAGTGGACCTTACTTTCATGCGTCTTCAGCTTATCAGTAAAGGGCGCCCGCCTAGTATTATGCGTGCTGTTATCCGCACCCTATTCAATGCCTGGCCCACCTCCCGTCGTTTCAGAGGTGGTGCCCATGTGTGCCGTCTTGGATGTAGTAACATGGGTGGTGACTGCATCGAACATTATTTTCATTGCCCCCATGTCTTGGATTGTCTCAGGTCTCTCCTTCCCTCGCTCCCCTCGGGTTGGGGTCCTCTCCCTCTTCCCTTTCCCTTCGCTGCTTTCCTTCCTTGTCCTTGGGATTCGGCGGGCACTTCCTCTCGCTGCTTCCACGCTCTCGTCATTGATCTAGTGCATAACGCGTGCAATCAGAGTAGAACACGGGAGAACCGCCCCCCTCGTTCACAAGGAATGTTTTCGCCGCCCGTCTTCGCCAGCAGGTAAGGCACAGGCCGTCCCTGCGGCAGGTCATCGAGTAGTTGGAGGGTTCCGCGGGACTTCTCTTCCCCCCCCCTGCAGCCGCGCGCCGCCCCCCCCCTTCTGCCTCATCAGCATCCTCCTCCTCCTCCTCCTCCTCCTCCTCCTCCTCCGCCTCCTCCTCCCCATCCCCCCTTTTCCTCCTCCTCCTCCTTCTCCTCCTCCTCCTCCTTCTCCTCCTCCTCCTCCTTCCCCTTCTTTTCCGATCCTCCTCCAATCATTATCTTATCCTCCTCCTTCTCCTCCTCCATTTTCAATCAGTCTACATGTTCCCCCCCTGTCGCGCCCCCAGGCGCGTCGATTGGGTGGGCGGTCTTTCGTTTGAGACTTTCTCGCCATTGATGATCCTGAAGAATGGAATGTACAATAGCTTTGAGGATGGAAGGCGGGTGGTTTTCAAAATGCGACTCTCGCAGTTGCGCCGCGCGCATTCGCCTCCCAAGCTTACAACAGCTTAACGGCCAGTTTTCCAAGTGCTGCTCTCGCAGTAGCGCCGCGCACATTCGCACTGCGACTCTGTAAAAGCTTCAAGCGTTCGTATAGTCAAAGACCTAGGAATGGAGTTATGACACGAGTTTAGGTTGCCAGGGCGCAACATCCACGTGAATTCGCGGTGGGAAGTCCCAGGAATGGTGTTCTGGCGCTGTCTGGGACTGTCAGGACGCAGCAGTCACGTTGATTCGTGGCGATGAAGTCCAAGGAATTGCATTATGGTGCGATAAAAGATTCTCAGACGGTTGTCTTCCGACGGGGCACTTCCCGCAATGAAAATAAATTGATGTAGTGACCCATGAAGAAGAGGGAATTTAGAGAGAGGGTTTATTGCAGCATCGCTGATGTGTCTGGAGTTTACATCGGTATTCCTCCTCCTCCTGAGGATCGAGGTCCCAGGATCGGAAGCCCGAGGAGGCTTGGACGCGTGGGGGTAGTTTGGGAGGGGGCTCTAGGGGCTCTGGCGCTTACTTGAGGAAGCGACGGGCCTCGGGGAAGACAGCACAGCACAGACGAGAACGTTCGGAGCGCCGCGCGCCGTTTTTGGATCTGGGCTGGGACGCCCCTCCCTGGCGCGCGGAGCTCGCCAGGTGTCCCCAGTGCGGATCCGAGAACTCCGCGCGAAGCTCCGAAAGCTCGTCTTGACGTCGTGCCCTGTTCCTCTGGACCCCTGGAGGCGCGCCCCGTCGCGCCCGCTGAGAGGCCCTCGCGCCCTCCGCGAGGCCCTCCGCGTCTGAGAGGGCCAGAGAGGCCTCCCGAGCACTCCGAGGAGCCCCGCCCCCCTCTGCCTTCCCCCCTGGGCTCGCCGCAAATGCGGCGGGGGCGGTCGTGAAGGAGTGTGCCCAGGAGGCGTCAGAGACCATCCGGAGGACTCCTCCCGGACACGAGCGCGGCGTCAAAAAGCAGGGCGCGGGAGGTTTGCCAGTGTTCGGCCTCCGGGGGCCCTCGCTGGACCTCGGGACCGTCAAGGAACGACTCAGGACGAAAGACCGGTCCCGGGGAGAAAGGGCCGGGATTTCCAGGAGCCCCGTATCGAAAAGATCAGGACGTCGCATGTCTGGCTCTGGAGGATTTTTTTCTTGCGATGAGGGCGGCGGTGATATCCATTGCCACGCCTCTATTGGTGCCCCACCGGTTTCAAGACCCTGGGTTCTTTATCCCAGGGTTTTTCGCCCAGTTGCCGGCCGATGGCAAGTCCAGCCGTCGTGGCAGCCCAGGGAAACGCCACGGCCGCCGAGGGACCTCCAGGAGTGAAGGTGGTGCACGCCAGTGGGCGCGACGTCAGGGGTGGGTGGACCCCTCAGTCGAAAATCCTGCCAGACAGCACTTGGCATTAATCCACGCCTCAACGTGCCAGGCGGCACGGTGGCGGATCCAATGCCCTCACCGTACGGTCGGGCCTAGGTATAAGATCGAGGTCGGTTCGGGGAGGGTGCCCTCATGTTCTACGTGATGGTTGGATGTTCTTGCACATCCTGGGGAGGGTACCCTTAGATGTTCTGTGTGTTCTGGCCGGCGGAGGGCCTCACGTTCTTGAAGGATGTCCGGCCTTAGTGGCGATCCCCCATGCCACTGCCCTGGGAGGACCCGCTGCGCCACCGGTGCCTCGCGGAGGCCATGCGGGGCCAGGGCGACGCCGGCGCGGCCGTGGCGGCGTGGGGCCCCGAACTGGGCCTGGAGGCGCCTCGGAGAAGGAAGGAAAAAAACACACAGCAGAAGCATACAGCCAAAACGCTGAAAGAAGTCAGAGGAGGAAAACGTACCCATACCCCTACCCTTCCCTCGTTTTCCCCTTTTGGGGCCTCCTGGGAGGCCCTCGTCGCCACCGCTGGATTCGCCTCGAAATCCGAGTCAGACCGCACCCCGGGGGAGGTCCGGGGAGTAGCGGAATGGGTAACTTGTGGTTTCCCCAGTAAGGACCGCTTTGGGCTCAGGAGGGGCTTCTGTTTTGTTTCATGTTGTTTTCTTCCCAACCAACCTGTGTTGTTGGGTCCTCGTTTTGAAGAGACGGTGGCCCGCGTCTCCTCCTCTCCTCCTCCTCCCCCTCCTCCTCCGCTCACCCATTTCGGCACACCCCTCACACGCTTCGTGGCCCCATAGGGAGCTCCGCCGAAGGTCCCAGTGGGTGTGCTCGCATGCGTCCCGCACACCCATTTCGGCACACCACTCACACTCTTCGTGGCCCCATAGGGAACTCCGCCGAAGGTCCCAGTGGGTGTGCCCGCACGCGTCCCGCACACCCATTTCGGCACACCCCTCACACGTTTCGTGGCCCCATAGGGAGCTCCACCGAAGGTCGCAGTGGGTGTGCCCGCATGCGTCACGCACACCCATTGCATCACACCCTTTACATATTTCGTGGCCCCATAGGGAGCCCCACCGAAGGTCGCAGTGGGTGTGCCCGCATGCGTCCCGCACACCCATTTCGGATCACCCCTCACACGTTTCGTGGCCCCATAGGGAGCTCCACCGAAGGTCCCAGTGGGTGTGCCCGCATGCGTCCTGCACACCCATTTCGGCACACCCCTCACACGTTTCGTGGCCTCATGGGGAGCTCCACCGAAGGTCCCAGTGGTGTGCCCGCATTCGTCCCGCACACCCATGTCGGCACACCCCTCACACGTTTCGTGGCCCCATAGGGAGCTCCACTGAAGGTCCCAATGGGTGTTCCCGCATGCGTCCCGCACACCCGTTTCGGCACACCCCTCACACGTTTCGTGGCCCCATGGGGAGCTCCACGAGTCCAGTGGGTGTGCCCCGCATGCGTCCCGCACACATCCATTTCGCGCGCCGCTCACACGTTTCGTGGCCCCATAGGGAGCTCCACCGAAGGTCCCGGTGGGTGTGCCCGCATGCGTCCCGCACACCCATTTCGGCACACCCCTCACACGTTTCGTGGCCCCATAGGGAGCTCCACCGAAGGTCCGAGTGGGTGTGCCCGCATGCGTCCCGCACACCCATTTTGGCACACCCTTCACACGCTTCGTGGCCCCATAGGGAGCTCCACCGAAGGTCCCAGTGGGTGTGCCCGCATGCGTCCCGCACACCCATGTCGGCACACCCCTCACACGTTTCGTGGCCCCATACGGAGCTCCACCGAAGGTCCGAGTGGGTGTGCCCGCATTCGTCCCGCACACCCATTTCGGCACACCCTTCACGCGTTTCGTGGCCCCATAGGGAGCTCCACCGAAGGTCCCCGTGGCGCAGTCCGCACGCGTCTCCACCACCCAGTACACCTCCGTCGGAGGCCGTCGGGGTTCCGCGCCTCCTTCGCCCGTCGTCGCTCTGCCCAGCGGCAAGAGCCTTGCCCGCTATCAGCCAGCCAGCTAGCTCTCTTTGCTGCGCGCAGCGGACGACCCGCGCGCGTCGCTGGGGCCCCTCCTGGGCGACCTGCGCGCGTCGCTGGGACTCCGCGCTGCGCTGCGCCCGCAGCTTTGGACTTTGAGTGCGCGGGCAAAGAGGGAGTAAAAGAAGGGGAGGAAGCGGGCGCGATCCTCGCGGTGGCGTCGCGGCGCGCGGGCGATGCCGTCGGGGAGTCCCGGGGAAGCTCCTTGCGGCGGCCACGCCCAGCGTCACGAGTACTCAGAGGCAGTCGTTCACAAACTATTAACACTCATATACAATTGCACCATGCATTGGCATACTCGCATTCATGCACGTAGACTCGCTTGCACGCAGATTCATTCACAGTCAGACGCACTCGCGCTCATATTCACCCGCGCTCAGTCTCCCTACGCACTCAGATCAATCGTTTTCGTTCGCGTTGTGTACCACGCCATTCATTTTGGTACACCACTAGCACGGTTCGTTGCCCCATAGGGATCACCACCGAAAAAGGGAATCACAATTGCGGTATTCACACCTGCATATGGTTGGGCCCTTCGTTTGGCTAATTTTTTGGGGGGGGTCTGATTTGTTCATGCTGTTTTTCCCAACCATCCTGTGGTCTTGGGTCCTCTTTTGATGAGACAGCGCCCCGCGTCCCTCCTTCCTCCTTCCTCCTCCCCCTCCTCCCTCCCTCCTCCCACCATCATCACCGTCATCATCATCATCGTCGTCATCATCACCGTCATCACCATCATCGTCGTAATCCCGCACACCCATGTCGGCACACCCCTCACACGGTTCGTGGCCCCATAGGAAGCTCCACCGAAGGTCCCAGTGGGTGTGCCCGCATGCGTCCCGCACACCCATGTCGGCACACCCCTCACACGTTTCGTGGCCCCACAGGGAGCTCCACCGAAGGCCCCAGTGGGTGTGCCCGCATGCGTCCCGCACACCCATTTCGGCACACCCCTCACACTTTTCGTGGCCCCATAGGGAGCTCCACCGAAGGCCCGAGTGGGTGTGCCCACATGCGTCCCGCACACCCATGTCGGCACACCCCTCACACGATTCGTGGCCCCATAGGGAGGTCCCGCACACCCATTTCGGCACACCCCTCACACGTTTCGTGGCCCCATACGGAGCTCCACCGAAGGTCCCAGTGGGTGTGCCCGCATGCGTCCCGCACACCATTTCGGCACACACCCCTCACCGCTTCGTGTCCCCATGCGGAGCTCCCACCGAGGGGCCGAGTGGGTTTGCCCGTGCATTCCGTCCCGCACAAACGCATCTCCAATTTTTCGGCAACCCCCCCTCACAAGGTGAACACACGGTTCGTGGCCCCATACGGAGCTCCACCGAAGGTCCCAGTGGGTGTGCCCGCATGCGTCCCGCACACCCATTTCGGCACACACCCCTCACACGCTTCGTGGCCCCATGCGGAGCTCCACCGAGGGTCCGAGTGGGTGTGCCCGCATGCGTCCCGCACACCCATTTCGGCACCCCCCTCACACGGTTCGTGGCCCCATAGGAAGCTCCACCGAAAGTCCCAGTGGGTGTGCCCGCATGCGTCCCGCACACCCATTTCGGCACACCCCTCACACGCTTCGAGGCCCCATAGGAAGCTCCACCATATGGCGCCGTGGGCACCAGGGCAAGCGCCGCCTCGGGCGCGGTGGGCTTGGCCGTGTGGTTTTGCCGTCTCGTCTACTTGGGCGAGGAGCGCAGGATTTGTTCGCGGGTTTTACCGTGGTGTCGCGCCGTCCCACTTGGGCACTCGAGAACACACGGCGCGGCAACGGACGAGCGACAGCAAAACAAGGGGTCGTCCGCGCCGAACATTTGCGCGTAAGCTCGCGGCGTAAGGTCGCCGCTTCAAGTTCGGAGGCGTGCCGCGCCAGAGGCCCTGGCCCGCCTTAGCCGCCGCGTAAGGTCCTACGTCATCTCGCGCAAATACCCGGTTTTTGTTCGTCGCCCATAACGTCCCCTGTTCCGCTCTGTCCTTTGGGAGGCGCGCGACGTTGGGTCGGTCGATGAGAGATCGCCACCGCAGCACCGCCGAGGGCTCGGAGGAGGAGACCAGGAGGAGGAGGAGGGGAGGAGATGACGAGGACGAGGAGAGAGAAGTTGGAGGAGGAGGAGGAGGAGGAGGAGGAGGAGGAGGAGGAGCCAGCAGCCGCCCGCCCTCCCTGGCGCCCTCTCCGTCCTCCCTGGGGGGGGGGGCCTCCCAGAGAGGCCCCTCGTCGACGCGGCAGGATCCGCCTCGACCATCCCTCGACCAGCACCTGCCGCGCGGCAGGTGCTGCCGCCACGCGGGCGGCCACCCGTGCCGCTTGCCGCGCGGCGCTCGCCGCGCGGAGGGTGCGGAAGGCGCAGCTCGAGGGATCCTCGATCTCCGCCCCTCCGCGCCTTCCGCGCGGCAGGTGCCGCCGCGGCGCGCGGAAGGCGCAGAAGGCGGAGATCGAGGGGAGCGGGTCGGGACGGACCCCGGGAGAGGGCCAGGGTCGGAGTTTTTGAGCTCGGGGAACAGGGTGGTGACCGCACCGTGCGGTGAGTCTGTGGGGGATTCGGGGCCACCGCACGGTTTCTGGGGCATCCGAAGTCCCAAAGCCGTACGTTGACGGACCGTGCGGTGAGGTCTTGGGGGATTTCGAGGTCACCGCACGGTCTGTCGCCGCACTGGTTCGGGACTCCAAATGAGCGGATCCCGGCAGGGCGGGAGAGCCGTCGCTGCCTCAACTGGCCCTCCGGGAGGTCTTCGCCGGCCTCTGGGGGTGCCGCCGGGTGGCAGTGAAGCGGCTGGCGGCGAGCGAGAAGATGGCCACCTTCTTCATTCGGGAGCTCGGCGTGATGTCGCGCACGAGGCACCCGAATCTGGTTCTCGAGGGAGAAACTGGAACTTGCATAACCAAGGGTACCCTCGAGGGCGCGAAGTTATTCGCGCTTCGCGCTTCGGCTCCGATTCCTCCTTGTCCTCCTCTTCCCCCCTGGGAGGCGGCGCGAGAGCGCGAAGTTATTCGCACTTCGCGCTTCGCGCAGCGCGAAGTGCGAAGTTGGGAACCCTTGCGTAACCCGGAGCTTCGGTGCTTGGCCAATGAAAAAGAGGAAGGAAGGCAGCGGGAGCTAAAATACACGTTCGGAGCTCCGAGCGGATTTCTTGGGTCCGCGTTGGGGCCCCCCTGGAGGCGCCCCTGGCGCGCTCCGCCCGCTATGGAGGGGAGTCCAAGCACAGGTCCAAGAAATCCGCGCGGAGTTCCGAAAGTTTTTCTGTTAATGCAGTTTGTTCTTCCTCCAGGTTCGCCTGTTCGGATTCTGCCACGGCGCGGACACCTTCGACCTGGTGTTGGAGCTGTGCATGGGTGGCACCCTGTTCAGCCTGCTCCACGTCTCCGATGTGGAGGTGGTGCCGCGCCAACAGTTCAAGGTGGCAGGGGACGTCGCCAAGGGCATGGCGTACCTGCATGGGCTGGCGATCGGAGGGAAAAATAGCGACACCACCACAAGGAATCCAAACCCGAATTACTCGACGCGGAGATCCCCAGATGTGCATCCCTTTTCTAGCGCCGTCTGCTTAAGCGCGTCTGGGTGTGAGCGAGGCTGAGTACGAGTGGCAGAGCACGAGCAAGTCTGAATGTGACTGAATGTGTATGAGCGGATAAGTAGTAATTTGGACCGCTGCCCAGGGACTGGCTTGTCATCCTGAGTCGTTGTTTGACGATCCTAGGGTTTGGTGAGCGCCTCAGGAGGCCGACAGTATTCAAAGCTCGTCGTCGTGTTTTTTTCACGGTGGGGAGCGGGCAGCTTCTTTTTCAAGAAGGTGCAGAAGCTTTTTTTCCCAACCATCCTGTGGTGTTGGGTCCTCGTTTTGAAGAGACGGTGCCCCGCGTCTCCTTCCTCCTTCCTCCTCCTCCTCCTCCTCCCTCCTCCCCCTCTTCCCTGCGTTTCACCCACCCAGTACAGCGTTTCGTAGCCCCATAGGAGCTCCGCCGAAGGCCCCATGGCTGCCGTCCGCATGCGTCCCGCACACCCATTTCGGCACACCCCTCACACGTTTCGTGGCCCCACAGGGAGCTCCACCGAAGGCCCCAGTGGCTGCCGTCCGCATGCGTCCCGCACACCCATTTCGGCACACCCCTCACACGTTTCGTGGCCCCACAGGGAGCTCCACCGAAGGCCCCAGTGCTGCCGTCCGCATGCGTCCCGCACACCCATTTCGGCACACCCCTCACACGTTTCGTGGCCCCATAGGGAGCTCCACCGAAGGCCCCATGGCTGCCGTCCGCATGCGTCCCGCACACCCATTTCGGCACACCCCTCACACGTTTCGTGGCCCCACAGGGAGCTCCACCGAAGGCCCCAGTGCTGCCGTCCGCATGCGTCCCGCACACCCATTTCGGCACACCCCTCACACGTTTCGTGGCCCCATAGGGAGCTCCACCGAAGGCCCCATGGCTGCCGTCCGCATGCGTCCCGCACACCCATTTCGGCACACCCCTCACACGTCGTGCCCCATAGGGAGCTCCACCGAAGGCCCCAGTGCTGCCGTCCGCATGCGTCCCGCACACCCATTTCGGCACACCCCTCACACGTTTCGTGGCCCCATAGGGAGCTCCACCGAAGGCCCCATGGCTGCCGTCCGCATGCGTCCCGCACACCCATTTCGGCACACCCCTCACACGTTTCGTGGCCCCACAGGGAGCTCCACCGAAGGCCCCAGTGCTGCCGTCCGCATGCGTCCCGCACACCCATTTCGGCACACCCCTCACACGTTTCGTGGCCCCATAGGGAGCTCCACCGAAGGCCCCATGGCTGCCGTCCGCATGCGTCCCGCACACCCATTTCGGCACACCCCTCACACGTTTCGTGGCCCCACAGGGAGCTCCACCGAAGGCCCCATGGCTGCCGTCCGCATGCGTCCCGCACACCCATTTCGGCACACCCCTCACACGTTTCGTGGCCCCACAGGGAGCTCCACCGAAGGCCCCATGTGCTGCCGTCCGCATGCGTCCCGCACACCCATTTCGGCACACCCCTCACACGTTTCGTGGCCCCACAGGGAGCTCCACCGAAGGCCCCATGGCTGCCGTCCGCATGCGTCCCGCACACCCATTTCGGCACACCCCTCACACGTTTCGTGGCCCCATAGGGAGCTCCACCGAAGGCCCCAGTGGCTGCCGTCCGCATGCGTCCCGCACACCCATTTCGGCACACCCCTCACACGTTTCGTGGCCCCACAGGGAGCTCCACCGAAGGCCCCAGTGCTGCCGTCCGCATGCGTCCCGCACACCCATTTCGGCACACCCCTCACACGTTTCGTGGCCCCATAGGGAGCTCCACCGAAGGCCCCATGGCTGCCGTCCGCATGCGTCCCGCACACCCATTTCGGCACACCCCTCACACGTTTCGTGGCCCCACAGGGAGCTCCACCGAAGGCCCCAGTGCTGCCGTCCGCATGCGTCCCGCACACCAGGTGTGTGGCGTGCCGACATGGGCGTCGCGGCGCGCGGGCGCTGCCGTCGGGGTTCCCAGGGAAGCCCCCTGCAGAGGCGACGCTCAGAGTCACGAGTACCGAGAGTCACGCAGACCCAAACTGTTCACAGTCGTATACATACATTTACACTGGGCGTATCCATGCACGCATTCATGCGAATAGAATCAATCGCGCGCAGATTCATTCATAATCAGACTCGCTCGCGATCCGACTCGCACGCGCTCAAGCTTTCATATTCGGACCTATCGTCTTCGTTCGTGTTGTGTACACTGCCACGCATTTCGGCACACCCCTCATACGGCTCGTGGCCCCATAGGGAGCGCCACCGAAGAAGATATTCACAATTGCGGTACTCTCAACTGCATATGGTTGGGTCCTTCGCCAGGCTAATTTTCTCCCTCCTCAGGCGACGCCCGTCCTGCATCGCGACCTGAAGTCCCTGAACGTCCTGCTCCACGCTCCCGTCTGCTCCCCGAGGGACCAGCCGCTCGCCAAGGTGACACCAGAGGAGGGCCAGATAAGACAACGGCCTCAGACACTCCCCGACCACAAAGGCTGTGGTTACGCCAGGGTGTGGTTTGCGATCTGCGTCGTTGAGGCTTGGGGGTGCCACGTTGCCCTCGTCGGGACTCCTCGGGGCGCGGCGGACAACTCTGTCGAGGTCCTCGCCCGCCTCCCAGGGTGCGGGTTGCAAACCACACCCTGTAGAAATCACACCCTTCGGAGTCGCCGAGACATTTGTCTCCAGCTGCGGGGAGGCTGCACTGCTACACCGTCGCGAGCGTTAAGCCAGGACACGCTTTGGCTAAATGCAGGCCTCCCGTCGATGCCCCCCTTCCCCCGAATAATCGAAGTTGGCAGTGGCTCTGATGAGTAACACTTCGATCGCAGACCTGCAGGCGCGTGTAAATTTTGAATCTAAGTCTTGGGGGGGTCATTATTTGTTCCCCTCTACCATACCACTTGGCGTAGCAGGTGGGTGGACTGGACGGGGGCAGTCGCATGCAATAAAAAGGACCGCGAAGACGGATGCACGCAGAAGAAGCCCAGGTATATGCCCAGCATTGCAAAACGGCCCCAGACGTACGGTCTTTTGATGTTCTCCGCATGGGGTCGCTGAGAGTCCCAGCCCTTTCCCCCAGGCCCGTTTTTCCTCCCCAGGCGTTTTTGTTGACGGTTCTGGGGCCCCCCGACGTCGTGATTCTTGTCACAGCGTCGACCCCCAGAGCTTGGGACCCCCTCCTTGGAACCGGCCTTTGCACCCCGAACCGCTTTCTGACGGCCTCCAGGCCCGGTGAGGGCCCCCGGGGGCCGAAAGGAGCGACAACCCTCCAGCAGTGATTCTTCACGCAGCGCGCGGGGGGTCTGGGTTGTGCGCAGCCGAGGCGGGCAGCGCACCCCGCGCTACGCACGGCCCCCTGGCCTCGGGCCGTGCCTGTCGGCTGCGGGCTGCCCCGTCCATCTCCTCCTCCTCCTCCTCCTCCTCCTCCCTCTCCTCCTCCTCCTTCCTCCTCCTCCTCATCCTCCTCCTTCCTCCTCCTCCTTCCTCCTCCTCCTCCTTCCTCCTCCTCCTTCCTCCTCCTTCCTCCTCCTCCTCCTCCTCCTCCTCCCGTCGCGACTTGTTCACAGAGGCACGAAGCGCGACCCTCTGGCCAGAATTCTGGCAGTCGCCAGCGATTGCGTGGGAGCTACGAGATGCTGCTGGGGAAGGTCTCTCGGTAGATCAGGCGTGGCTCCCTCAGGATTTGTCGGGTTTGGCTCGTGTGGCCAGGGACAGGGATTCGATCTGGCTGCGCAATGTGGAGCTCGGCGCGTCTCGTGCGGCCCGAGTGCACACGCAGCGATCCTTTGCGACAGGATATGTGGTGTCACGTTTCAAGCTTGAGGGATCGCTGATAGCCGTCGTCGGCCGTAGACTCCAAACTTGGTTTGGCCTTGAGAGGGGGGATCTTGCGTGTGTCGAGTGGCAGCGCGTGCAGGCGGTTCTTCTCAGATCCCCCGCCTCATGGAGGATGGCGGCTTTGAAGACCTGGGGGGGGGTCTCCTCGACGCGGATGAGGAACCCTGACGCCCGTTGTCGCGTTTGTGGCCTGGGACCTGACTCGCTTAAGCATTACTTTTGCTGTGAAGTATTTCTCAGCATGATCTCGGAGGTCTGCCGATCTTCCTTCCCTGCTGAGCCTCTCCCCAGACTCGCCCTTACCCCACCCCCTCGTGCCAAGAGGCCAAAAGAGCCTCCGTAGGGTTGTGATGGCATTCCACTTATACAGGAAATTCAGTCATGCATACTCGGCATCGCCATTGGACATTTTTTCCCAGCCGGAGGCTAAAGCCATTGGTCGCGCCGCGAGGCAAGCTACTGATCTGCCACAGGGCGGTCGGCGATGAGGTGGACGAACTGCTCCTCTCGACGCTCTGCCTCCTCCTCCTCCTACTCCTCCTCCTCGTCCTCCTTCTCCTCCTCCTCCTCCTCCTCCCCCTGGTCCTCCTCCTCCTCCTCCTCCTCCTCGTCCCCCTCGTCCTCCTCCTCCTCCTCCTCCTCCTCCTCCTCCTCCTCCCCTCCTCCTCCTCCTCCTCCTCCTCCTCCTCCTCCTCCTCCTCCTCCTCCTCCTCCTCCTCCTCCTCCCCTCCTCCTCCTCTCCCCCTCGTCCTCCTCCTCCTCTTCCTTCTCCTCCGCGCCTTCAGGCCAACCCATATCTCAGCCTCCTCCTCCTCCTTCTCCTCCTCCTCCTCCTCCTCCTTCTCCTCCTCCTCCTCCTCCTCCCCCTCCTCCTCCTCCTCCTCCTCCTCCTCTCCTCCTCCTCCTCCTCCTTCCTCCTCCTCCTCCTCCT
>CAUYUJ010021381.1:138424-243696 GCA_963575745.1 Prorocentrum cordatum
CGTTTTGGGCTCCCTGGGGCCCTCTTGGGAGGTTCTTGCAGCAGTCTGGCTCCCTCTCGGCTCCCTCCTGGCGCCGTCTGGAGGCCCTCGTGGGCCGTGTTGGGCGTTTCTTGGGCCTTTTTTGGGCCCTCTTGGACCTCTCTCGGCAGTTGCTGAGGCCGTCATGGGAGGATATGGAAGGTTTCATCCCGTGTCGGGCTTTGCGAAACCGCAAGAGGCCAATATGGCAAAAATAAATGTCCTACGAAGGGAATGGGACGATTTCTGCTTCTTGGGGCTCGCTTGGAAAGAGCGTGTTCTACCGCTGCTGGCGGAAAACCGGGGGGGTCACTACCGGTTCGAACCCCTCCCCCCCCCCCTCCCCCCCCCCTCCGGAAAACCAGGGGGGGTCACTACCAGTTCCGGTTCGACCCCCTCCCACCCCCCCCCCCCCCCCCCACAATGAAAATGGGGGGGGTCACTAACCGGTTTTCTCACCCCCCCCCCCCCCTCAAAACCAGTGGGGGTGCGGAACCAGTGGGGGGACGGTTTTTGGTGGGATCAGTTGGTGAGGGGACAGCGGGACAGTGTTTTTTTTTGGGGACAGCGGGGACAGTGGGGACAGTGGTGGGACGAGAGGTGTGTGGGACGTGGTGGAGACAATGGTGGAACAACGAGGGGCAGTGGACGTGGTGGGCACAGGTGGTGGTGGGGACAGTGGTGTGGGGACAGTGGGAATGAGGTGGAACCACTGGGACAGTGGAGGGTACAATGGTGGTGGGGACACTGGTAAAGGCGTCGGCGAGGACGGCGGTGGGACAATGGGACAGAGGTACAGTGGGGACAGTGGCGGGGACAGTGGGGACAGTGGGGACAGTGGTGGGAACAGTGGGACAGCTCAGTGGGACAGCGGAGGAGTCAGTGGGACAGTGGGGACAGTGGGGATAGTCGGGCAGTGGTTGGGTCCGTGGAGACAGTGGGGAGAGTGGAACCGTGGTGAACCATTGCAGGCACAGTTGGGGACGTGCGGTACAGGACTTCAGTCTGCAACAGGTTGTGGCGGTGGTGGAACCAGTGGGGACAGTGGTGGTGAGGACAGTGGTGCTGGGAACAATAGTGGGGGATGTGATGCGAGCGGTGGTAGGGACCGGGAGTCGTTTGCTGGCGGTGCGTGGGGGGGGGGTCGAACCGGCAGTGACGCCCCTCCGGTTTTCGAGGGGGGGGGGGGTTCCAACCGGTAGTGACCCCCCCCGGTTTTCCGGATCCGGAGGGGGGGGGGTGGAGGAGTTCGAACCGGTAGTGACCCCCCCCCGGTTTTCGAGGGGGAGGGGGGGGGGAGGGGTTAGGGGAGGGGGAGGTTTTGCCGCGGGGGAAGGGGGGGTGGGTCCAGCAGGGGGGGGGGATTTTCGGAGGGGGGGGTTTTCCGGGAGGGAACGGGGGGGGGAGGGTTCCAAGCAGGGGGGGGGGGGGGGATTTTCGGAGGGGGGGGGGGGAGACCCCCGGGCTCCGGAGGAAAAGGTTGGCAATTTTCCACAGTAAAGCGGCGGTGGATCACGCTCTCTCCTCGCTTGGGACGCCTCTTGGGGGCCTCTTGGGTCGTCCCGGGGGCTTCGGAGGCTGTCTGGAAGCCATCTTGGGCGTTTTGGAAGGATATTTCGGCGACTCGTCGCCCTCTTGGACGGTCAGGGAGGCGTTTTGGTGCCCTCTTGGCTTGTTTTGGGCCCTCTGTTCCCCCATGACGCGTTCGGCGGTGGGTCGTACCGGGCGAAGGGGGGGTGTCGAATTGCCGGTTTGGGGTCCCAAGGGGGGCTTATGGGGGGGGGGAATCTCACACGCCTAGAGACCCACAATGGGTCGACGGATGACAGGCGCGCCCAAGAGCGCCCCAAGAAGACCCCAAGAGACCCCCAAGAGCGCTCTAGGAGCCACCCAGACAGTTCACAAGAACCCCAATACGGCCCGAGAAGGGCCAAGAAGGCCCCAGGAGACTCCCAGGAGCGCCCCAGGAGGCCCCCAAACGGCCCAAGAAAGCCGCAAGACGGCCCAAGATGGCGCCGAGACGGCTTAAGAAAGCTCCCACAGAACCCCACGACGCGCGCAGACAGCCCAAGAAGACCCTAGAAGTCCATAAGAAGACCCAAGGGCCCCCAAGAAGCCCCCAACAGGCCCCAAGACAACCCCGCGCGGCGCCAGGAGCATCGTACTCGCCCTCGTTCTCTTCGTCTTCGTCCTTGTGTTTCTCTTCCTCCTCGTTATCCTCATGCTCTTCCTCGCTATCCTCACGTTCGCCACGTCGTCCTCGGTATCGACTCCTCGTTGCCCTCGCCTTCCTGTTCTTATTCGCCCAGTACGCCCATTAGACTCCAGCGGCGCTTCCCGTTTTTGTCCGATCAGTTTCCGGGTTTCGGGCCCAAGACGGCCCAATAGGCCTCCAAGATGGCGAAAGATCCTCCCAAGCACCCCCCAGACGACCCAAGAGAGGCCCAAGAGGGCTCCAAGACGGCCCCAAAGCGATCCAAGACAGCCCCAAGACGGCCCAAGAAGGCCCCAAGACGGCCCAAGAGGCGCCCAAGACGGCCCAAGAGGGCCCCAAGACGGCCCCAAAAAGGGCCCAAATGGGGGACCACGAACCGACAAGTCAAGCCTTCCGCCCCAAGAGGCCCCCCCGAGGCCCCCAGGGGCCCAAAAGAGGCCCCCAAGAGGCCCCAAGTTGGCCCCCGAGAGGCCCAAAAGAGGCCCCAAGAGCCTCGAACACGGTCCCCACGAGGCCTGTGTTATTTCAGGAGGGGTATCGAAATAAGATCGCCGTTCTTAAGGGTTTTTTGAGGGGCCTCTTGGGCCGTCTTCGAGCGCTCTGGGACCGTCTTGGGGCTCTCTCGGGAAACGGCGGCCCACGTGTGACGACGACGACGACGAACGACCAAGGACGAACGACGAACGATGAACGACGACGACGACGACGACGAAGACGAAGACGACGACGACGTCGGGTCATCGCAAGCCCAGCGAAAGCGAAACGGCGAGAAAGCAGACAAAATAGATGTCCTTTAGGGTTGCACAGGATTGTGGCCTCTTGACAGACCTGGGAAGCTCGGAGAGCACTGGGAACCGTCTTGGGGCCGTCTTCGTGCCTCTTGGATGCGCGCCGGAGGTTAGATTCGACCATCTTGACGTATCTTGAACCATACTGGAGACTATCTTGTCTTGTACAGGGCCCTCTTGGAGCCATCTTGGACGAAAACGGACGCTCTGACACCTCGCGAACCCCCCCGTCCAGACCCAGGGAGGGGGGGAGATAAACCTCCAAAGCACGAGGAATACGGACATTGGCAAAAGACACGCCCTGAACCACCTGCGCCCTACAGAGCTTGTGGCATTTGTTTGACAACCCTTCCGATCCTGAACGTTTTTGTTGATGCGATCCTGCTGCTTCCACGCTCAGACCGTTCGGCATATTTCCTTAGCCTGCCAGCTTTCACGCTAAAAGATCTCGACTGTGCCCGCATGTTCTGGAGACACGGCAACCTTTTCTGAACCGCCGCAGGCAAACACGCAGGGAAGTCACAAACGTTGGGGAGAACAGAGGGCGCTGGCGTCGTCAGCAAACGTTCGTTGCCTCCCATGTCGTCGTCGTCGTCGTCATCGCCGTCGTCGTCGTCATCGCAATCGTCGTCGTCGTCGTGGTTCTCATCGTCCTCATCCTCGTCCTCCTCATGCTGCACATTCTCCGTCTTCTGATCATTCCTTCCGCCTGGCGCTCGTCTTCTCAACTCTCTTAATCCGCGTCATTATTTTACCATCCACCTCATGATCATCCTGCTCTTTTTCCGCTGTGCTCGACGTCCTGCACGCAGTCCCCAACGCACGCCCAACGAGCTCCGCAACCAAACAAACGACGCTTCCCGTTCTTGTCTGGAAAGGTTTTTGTTACGACGCGAGGAGGTCTAGGTCGCCAGCTTCGTCTGCTCTCGGGCGTTCTGCTTCGCCTCGAGCTGCTTTCCAGCAGCTGCGACTCGTCGACGGCGCACCCGCGGTGCCAGGGTTGTCCCGATCAACCGGCCGCCAAAGTCCCGAGTTACAGCCGAGGCGAATTCGTAGGTCGACCCTGCCAAATCAAGGGCAGCCCTGTCTCCTGTGTTTCGCGACTCAAGCCTTCCCAGACATGATCGCGTCGTCGAAAAAACAGGACTGGAGGCTTGGGGCCGTTTTCGGCCTCGGGGGGCCCTCGCTGGGCCTCGGAAGCGTCGAAAAACGCTTCAGGAGGAAAAACTGGCCCCAGGAAAAGGGTCGGGACTTCCAGGGACCCCGTAAAGAAAAAATCAGGACGTCGCATGTCTGGGTAGACTTGTGTCCTGCGCTTCGCGACCCATTCCTTCCTTGAGATCCGACGTAACGAAAAAAATGCAACAACGTAGAAAATTACGTCAGGATCCCTGGGTCCCATCTTTTTGCATCATTTTTCGAGCCAGATCGATCTGCGAGGGTCCCAAAGCCCGAAAAAATGCGAAAACGCCCGGCTCGAAAAAACTAAGACGTCAGAATCTCGGGATCTTCCAAATCCTACAATGTGGCCCTCGGAAGGGTCGCGTGCCCTCTCGCATGTCCTCTCCAGTCAACCCCGACTGTATACGGCCGGAGAGTCAGACTGCCGACAATGTGCGAAAAGCGCCGTGCGGAAGGTTTCGTTCGCAGACTCCGGCGGCTTCTGGGGGCCTTCTGGATGAAACTGGCCCAGGGGAAGGGTGCAACCCTTTGGGGACCCCGCATTGGGAAGCGCAAGATGTCGGATGTCTGGGCAGGTCACGCTTCCCGGACCCCCGACGTCATGATTTGAGCGCAACGTCGACCTCCAGAGGTCTCGACCCCTTCCCCAGCACAGGCGTTGCATCCCGAATCGTTTTGTTGACGCTCCCGAGGCCTGGCGCGGGCCCCTGGAGGCCGAGAATAGCGAAAAACCTTCCGTCGTGATTTTGTTCATGCCCCGAAGGGCTCTGGGCAGGAAAGGAGAGGAAGGGGCAGAAGGGAAGGAAGGGGAGGAGGAGGAGGAGGAGGAGGAGGAGGAGGAGGAGGAGGAGAGGAGGAGAAGGAGGAGAAGGAGAGAAAAGGAGAGAAAGGAGAGGAGGAGAAGAGCGGGAGGGAGGAGCCGGAGGAGGAGCCAGCAGGAGGAGCGGGAGGAGGAGGAGGAGGAGGAGGAGGAAGGAGGAGGAAGGAGGAGGGGGGTCTGGGTCTGTAGCGCCGAGGGGGTCTGGGGTGAGGGCGCGAAGGTGACCGCGCGACGCGGCCCCGGCCGCGAGGGCGCCCTGCGCCATGGCGGCGGCGCGAGGGCGCGAAGGCGAGCGCGCGCCGCGCCGCGCGGAACGTGGTGCGGGCGAGGTTGCGTGGCCTCCTCCTCCTCCTCCTCCTCCTCCTCTCCTCCTCCTCCTCCCCTCCTCTCCTCCTCCTCCTCCGGCTCCTCCTCCTCCTCCTCCTCCTCCTCCTCCTCCTCCTCTTCCTCCTCCTCTCCTCCTCCTCCTCCTCCCCTCCTCCCCCTCCCCAGCCTCCTCCCCCTCCTCCTCCTCCTCCACAGCTCTCCTCCTCCTCCTCCTCCGCCTCTCCCTCCTCATCCTCCTCCTCCCCTCCTCCTCGCCTCCTCCTGCTCCTGCTCCTCCTCCTCCTCTTTCCTCCTCCTCCTCTTTCTCCTCCTCTTCCTCCTCCTCTTCCTCCTCCTCGTCCTCCTCGTCCTCCTCCTCCTCCCCCCTCCTCCTCCTCCTCCTCCTCCTCCTCCTTCCTCCTCCGTCCTCGCTCCTCCGCGTCCTCCTCGTTCTCATCCTCGGTCCTCCTCCTCCTCCTCCTCCTCCCCTCCTTCCCCTCCTTCTCCTCCTCTCCTCCTCATCCTCCTCCTCCTCGTCCCCCTCCTCTTCCTCCTCCTCGTCCCCTCGTCCTCCTCCTCCTCCCCTCCTCTCCTCCTCCCCCTCCTCCTCCTCCTCCTTCTCCTCCTCCTTCCTCCTCCCCCTCCTCCTCCTCTTCCTCCTCCTACTTCTCCTCCTCGTCCTCCTCCTCATCCTTCGCCTCCACCTCCCAGCCCTCCTTCTCCTCTGCTCCTCCTCCTCCTCCTACTCCACCCGGCTCCTAACACCCGCGGTCGCCGTTATTCTCGGCGACAGCAGGCGCGAGGTCGTAGTCGTAGTTGGCCACGTCCCTCCCCAGACCCCCTCGCGTTGCGAAAAAAACACGACGGGAAGTGTTTCGCTCTTTTCCGCCCCTGGGGGCCTTTACTGGGCCTCAGGAGCGTCAAGCAACGATTCGGGGTGCAAAACCGGTCCTGGGGAAGGGGTCCAAACCTTTGGGGGTCGACGTTGCGAAAAAGTCATGACGTCGGGAGTCTGCTTCGGAGAGTTACCCGTGCCGCTGCCCCTCCCCAGCAATCGAGGGGGGGGTCGACTACAGAATCGATTTGCCCCAGAATTGATTTCCCGCCGAATCTTCGAACAAAGATGTACTCAGACCCCCTCGGGTAATGAAAAAAATGGTACGAGGTTTTTCGTTATTTTCGGCCTCCAGGGGCCCTTACTGGGCCTCGGGAGCGTCAAAAAAACGACTCAGGATGGAAAGCCGGTCCCAGTAAATAAATTGTTCGAAACCTCTGGGGGTCGACGTCGTGAAAAAATCATGACGTCGGGGGTCTGGGTTCCCGCCGAACCTCCGAACAAAGATGCACAACGCCCCCCGTAGATCCACGGATACTGCCACGCGTGTCTTGCAGATTCGGCGGGACCGTCAGGTTTGAAGTAGATCAATGCCGTAGTTGATCCCCTTACTCGAGGCAGCTCTTCCTCATCCTGGGCCGGCCGGACCGGTCTCTGGCGCTGCGGTCTGGCCAGGCAGGAAGAAACCACGACCCCGAGATCGTGGCGTCTCAGTGTGTCCGAGCCGGGCGTGTTCGCCTCTTTTCGGGCACCGGGAGCCTCACAGATCGGCTCGAAGAATGACACGGAGCGATGGGGTCCAGGGCTCCGGTCGTGATCGGTTGCGATGTTGCAATGTTTTGCAACGTCGGATCTCAGGGTTTGGCTAGGCATGATGTGAAGAAAGAAACATATATATATATATACACACACATAAAAATTTGAAAACAAAAAATGTTGCCCCATCTTCGGCCTCGGGGTGCCCTCGCCAAGCTCGGGGAATGGGTCGAGAGCCTTGAAATCGACGCTATAAAAAGATCACGACGTCGGCGGTCTGGGTGTCGGCATCGCCGGTCCGCGCCCGTCGAGCCCTGCGCCCGGTGATCCCCGAGGCGCGTTCCTTGAAGAGCGCTCACGGAGCGGGGCTGTGGCAAGGCTGGGCCTGGCGCCTCCGCTGGTTGGTTCTGCGGCGGCGCCGGGCCGGTCGGTCCGGTTTCCGCGCCAGGCCGGTCTGTTTTCCGGTTGGCCTTGGACCGAGAACCCAAAGATCCAACGCATTGAAAACATCACGACGGAGGTTTTTCGCAATGTTAGGTCTTTATGGGGCCTTTACCGGGCCTCGGGACCGTCAAAAAACGACTCAGGATGAAAATACTGTGCTGGGGACCCAGACCCCCGACGTCGTGATTTTCTCAGAACGTCGACCCCCAGAGATCTGGACCCCTTCCCTGGGGCCGGCCTTTTCATCATGCATCGTGATTTGACGGCCTCGAGGCCCGGTAAGGGCCCCCGCAGGCCGAAGGCAGCAAAAGACTTCCCGTCGTGACATGTTCACGACGCGAGGGGGTCTGGGGAATGGGCCGAGACTTCCGGGGACCCCGCATGGAAAAAAACACGACGTCGGACCTCTGGGTAAGTGTACGTAGAGGCTTGCCTGGTCGCCGCGGCCGGCTTCGCCTCGAGACCCGGATTCGCCCGCCGACGTGGCGTTGGCAGGCCGCGGCCCCAGAGGGCCCGACCGCCTCCCCAGGGAGGTGATCGTTCGTCCCGGGTCCATTTGCTCTGGGTTCCGCGCAGACAGCTACCCAGACCCCCCTCGCGTTGTTGAAAAAATCGCGACGGGAGGCTTTTTGCTGTTTTTGGCCTCCGGGGGCCCTTGCCGGGCCTCGGGGCCGTCAAATAACGGCTCGGAATGAAAAACCGGTCGCGGCGAAGGGGACCAGACTTTCGGGGGTCGACGTCGTGAAAAAATCACGACGTCGGGGGTCTGAGTACTTGGCCAGTCCAGGCTGGCCTCAGCAGGCCCCCCCCGAGTAGCCTGGGGCGGTCTCAACACCCCAGCCTTCGGCGCGGAGCGCTCAGGGGGGCGCTGCCGGGGTGTTGAGACCGCCCCAGATTAGTTCTGTCGGGGGGCATGCAGAGGCCAGCCGGGACTACCTTGTGGGACGTCTGTGCGCAACTTCCTTGAGATCGGCGTTGCGAAGAAGATGCAGCATCGCGAGCAAGCACGGCCAGAGCTCTAGACCCCATCTTTCTGCGGCACGCTCCGAGCCAGATCGATCTGTGAGGGTCCTGGGGCCCGAAACCGGGCGAAAGCGTCCGGCGTGAAAAAATGGCTACGCCCGGACCTCAGAGCAGGGGGAGATTTGGGAATCCAGGCAACGTCGACCCCCAAAAGGTCTGGACCCATTCCCCAGGACCCATTCGCCGGCGAGGACCCCCAGAGGCCGTAAAGAGCGAAGAACCTCCCGCCGTGATTTTGTTCACAGCGCGAGGGGGTCTGGGAATCTTGATCAGGGCGCGCTCGGCGGGTGCGCAAGGTGCAAGTCGGGGTTTTGCTGCTCCCCCGAGGAGCAGGGCGCGCGTCCAGACAGCCGCGGTGGCGAGCGCGGGCCTCCCAGAAAGACGGGGCTTCCGAGCAGGTGGGGCCCGAGGACCACGCCGCGTCGCCGCCGCATCCGAGCCGCGGCTCGACCTGTGATGGCCCCGGCGCCCGAAGCTGGGCGGAAGCGTCTCGACCTGCACCTTCCGCACCGGCCGCGCGCAGTCCAACTGCGCGGCAGATGCCGCGCAGTTGCGGCCGCCGCCGAGGCCGCAGCGGCGGCCACCGTCGAGGCGGCCGCATCGCGGCGGCACCTTCCGCGCAGAAGGTGCGGAATGGGTGCAGGTCGAGGGCCTCCGCCCAGTTTCGGGCGCCGGGGCCGTAACAGGTCGATCAGGCTCGAAAAATGCCGCGGAAGGATGGAGTCTAGGGCTCTGGTCGTGATTTGTCGGATCTCGGGGGTTCTCCATGCCGGTGGCGCCGCGCCGATGCGTCGCCGACGTCGCCGATGCGTCGGCGATGCGGCGCGACCTTCCGACCCCACCTGCTCGGACCCCGCCTTGGGGCAGGCGAGCCCGGCGAGGGCGGGGCCTTCTTGACCCGCATGGCCGGCACTCGGGTCGGTCGAAAGGGTCGGGGGCCTTGAGACGGGGGTCAGTGCAAACGGGAGTCAGCCAGGGCGCCGGACCTTAGAGGGTCCTGCAGAGCCAGGGGTGCACTGACCCGGGCTTGGGTGCAGGATACCTGAGATCTTGGCGTTCCAACTTTTCCGAGCCGGGCCTTGCAAGTTCTTGCAACGCTTGACCGACCCAGCGGGTCAGTAAAAGCCCGAAAGGAGGAGAGCACAGATGAAGGGCATTCGGTCAGGAACTTGCGGATGAGCAGTTCAGGACCTGCAAGCAAGTGGAGCTCCGATCATGGACGGGCCGTGGATAGCGCCGCCACCCTCATCAGATGAGGAGTCATCCTGGGTCTGAAGCCTCATGGGTACATTCCTTCACGAGCGCCCCCACCGTAGGGTTTAGTCGGGCGTGTCCCTCTACAGGAGGAATATTCAAAAATAGTCGAAATATGGTGTGGGGACGATTCTTTGACTATTTTGGTTATTTTTGATATATATATATATATATATATATATATATATATGATATATATATATATATATATATATATATATATATATACTATACATATACATATACAATATACATATACATATATATGAAAGAGCGTGTTCTACCGCTGCTGGCGGAAAACCGGGAGGGGTCACTACCGGTTCGAACCCCTCCCCCCCCCCTTCGGAAAACCGGTTCGAACCCCCTCCCCGCCCCCAATTCATCATGAAAAGGGGGGGGGGTCACTACCGGTTCGAACCCCCCCCCCCCCCCCCTCGAAAACCGAGTGGGGGTGCGGACAGAGGTGGGGACGGTGTTGGTGGGACAGTGGTGAGGGGACAGCGGGACAGTGGTGGGGACAGTGGGACAGTGGGACAGTAGAGGGCCGGTAGTGGTGGGGACAGTGGTGGGACAATGGTGGGAACAGGGGGACAGTGGACAGTGGTGGGGACGGTGGTGGTGGTGGTGGGGACAGTGGGAATGAGGTGGAAACAGTGGGACAGTGGAGGGTACAATGGTGGTGGGGACAGTGGTGAAGGCGTTGGCGAGGACGGCGGTGGGACAATGGGACAGAGGTACAGTGGGGACAGTGGTGGGGACAGTGGGGACAGTGGTGGGAACAGTGGGACAGCTCAGTGGGACAGCGGAGGAGTCAGTGGGACAGTGGGGACAGTGGGGATAGTCGGGCAGTGGTTGGGGCCGTGGAGACAGTGGGGAGAGTGGAACCGTGGTGGGAACAGTGGTGGGGAACAGTGGGGACAGTGCGACAGTGGTGGGGGCACTGGTGGGGACACAGTGGGGACAGTGGTGGTGAGGACAGTGGTGCTGGGAACAACAGTGGAGGATGTGATGCGGACGGTGGTAGGGACCGGGAGTCGTTTGCTGGCGGTGAGTGGGGGGGGTGGGGAGGGGTTCGAACCGGTAGTGATCCCCCTCCGGTTTTCGAGGGGGGTGGGGGGGGGCAAAAGGGGGTTCGAACCGGTAGTGACCCCCCCGGTTTTCGAGGGGGAAGGGGGGGGGGGGGGGGGGGAGGGGTTAGGGGAGGGGGGGGGTTTTGGCCGGGGGAGGGGGGGGGGGGGAGGGTTTCCAGCAGGGGGGGGGGGGGGATTTTCGGAGGGGGGGGGGGGGCGACCCCCGGGCTCCGGAGGAAAAGGTTGGCAATTTTCCACAGTAAAGCGGCGGTGGATCACGCTCTCTCATACATATACATATACATATACATATACATATACACATACATATGCATATACATATACACATACATATACATATACATATACATATACATACACACGCTGTTTTTTACTCCTCCAAAAATCTCCCTGTAGGAGGCTTTGCCCGACCTAACAGTAGGGAAAGGGGGGGTGCGCAACATGATGCCTGGAGCTGGCCTCGGCCCCGCCTCTGGACGGCTTTCTCGATCCGTCAGCGCTTCCGGCGCCGAGAGGCGCAGGGAAGCTTCAGCTATACGCACGCCGCCTCGCGAACCTCCCCCCCCTCTGCTCTCATCCTCTGTCCCAGACCCCCCCGCGCTGTGAAACGATCACGACGGGAGGCTTTTCGCTCGTTTCGGCCTCCGAGGGCCCTTTTGCCGGGCCTTGGGGCCGTCAACAAGCGACTCAGGATGAAAAACTGGTCGCGGCGAAGGGGTCCAGACCTCTGGGGTTCGACGCTGCGAAAAAATCACGACGTCAGGGGGGCTTGGGTTCGTCGGGCCCGAGGCACGCTGCAGTGGATGGCGCCGGAGCTCCTGGCGGGGAGCACCGACTACTACCTGGAGGTCGACGTGTACGCCTACGGCATGCTGCTGTTCGAGATCATGTGCTTCGAGCCGCCCTTCGCGGACGTGGGGGCCGCGGATGTGCATCGGCTTGTCCTGGATGTCGGGGGCAACGCCAGGGGGGATGGGCCTAGGAGTGAGCTCCAATCGCCCACTGATCGTCGGCAGGGGCCTGATACCCAGACCCCCGACGTCGCGATTTTGTTCGCAGCGTCTGGAGGTCTGGACTCCTGCCCAGGGACCGGTGCTTCGTCCTGAGTCGTTTTTGGACAGTCCTGAGGTCTGGCAAGGGCCCCCTGGAGGCCGAAAATTGCGACAAAAAATGTTCCCGTCGGGATTTTCTCTCACAACGCGAGGAGGTCTGGGGAGCCCGCCTGCCCACCCGGGAGCGAGTCCAGGCCAGCGCTTCCTCCCCCCCCCCCCCGGCCCCGGCCGCTCGGCGCCCCCCCCACGCCAGGACGGCTGCCGGCCCGAGGTCGACGCAGACCCGGCGCTGGCGCCCCTCGAGGGGCTGGCGCGGGCGTGCTGGGCGCAGGAGCCCGGCAGGCGGCCTGCCCTCGTGCTCCCCCGGCCTCGTGGTCGAGCCCAGACCCCTTAAGGCGCTGTGAGAAAGAAGCCCCACGGGAGGTTCTCCGCTCTGCTCGGCCCCTGGGGGCCCCTGCCGGGCCTCGGGGCCGTCAGCAAACGATTCGGGATGAGAAGCCGGTCCCGGGGAAGCGATGCAGACCTCTGGGGGCCGACTTCGTGAAGAGATCACGACGTCGGGGGTCTGGGAAGGTCGTCGGTGTCGTCGGTGATTCGTGGTAGTGAGGGTCTTCTGGCCTCGGGGTGCTTTCCAGCCGCTGCGCCTCGTCGAGGGGGGGGGTCCCGGACCATACCGGTGGGCCTCCAGGGGCCCGAGCCGCGGCCAGAGAAGCGAAGCGCACCCGGCAGGCGGCCCAGCTTCGCCTTCCTGGTCGACGCGCTGGGTGCGATGCAGCACGGGTGCGGCCACGGCGACGCCACCAATTTTTAGTTCCACATTTTGAGAATTGTGGCACTTGTGTCCACGTTCTACGTTTCCCTTGCTTCAGCTCCGCACTCGCTCTGGTGAAAGAGGTGCGTTTGAGCAGCGTACGCACCTGGCGGCTGCCCAGGTACACTTACACTTGTTCTCTTCCTCGAGCCTTGCTTCTTTCCCACTCCCCTCTTCACGCATGTTGTTTGCCGCGAGCTCGCAGACGGCGACGGCCCTCCTGAAGCCTTGCAGGCAGCTCTGTCCTGCTGCTCTGGGATGCACTCCCTTGCGCCTCAGACGCGGACGCACAACCCTTTGAAACCGGGGTACCTATCGTTCATCGTCTGGGCGGGTGCCTGCACTGAGTTGCGCGATGTTGCTTTCACAACTTGCAGCAGTTCGCACGCAATCGCTCCGTCGATCCAGCGCCGCGGCAGTCGGTCGGCTGAATTATGTTGCACTGTGTGGTCTCGCTCGCGCAGCTGCGACTTACCAGAGCGATGCCCAGCGTCGACGTGTCACTACGCAAAGCCGTGGCGCTCGCCACGGCTCCTATATTTTATCGAAGTGCCTTACACTAGGTGAGGTCACAGCGCTGGGGAAGTGGTTGCGGTCGGGTGCGTCGAAGAGCGGAGTGACCTTCACCTCCTCGCGTCGTGACACAAGTCATGGCGGAAGTTTCTTCGATACTTTTCGGCCCCTGGGAGCCCTTACTGGGTCCCGGGAGCATCAAAAGACCAGTCCCAAGGAAGGGGCCCAGACCTCCTGGAGCCCACGTTGCGGAAGAAACATGACGCGGGACTTCTGGGGAGGATGGGGGGGGAGAGATACCATGGCTGGGGCTACGAGAACCCTGCCCGCTATCGCAGCACCCCCTTTCTCTTCCAGGGCGTGCCCTGCGCCACCCTCGTCCGCGCTCACGCCTGGGACTGGTGCGGTAACCCCCCTGGAGGGTTTCTCCGAAGGCCTTAGGCGACCCGTCCTCCTACTCCTCCTCCTCCTCCGCCTCCTCCTCCTCCTCCTCCTCCTCCTCCCCCTCCGCCTCCCCGCCTCCTCCCCCTCCTCCTCCTGCTCCTCCTCCTCCTCCTCCGCCTCCTCCTCCTCCTCCTCCTCCCTCCTCCTCCCCTCCTCCCCCTCCCTCCTCCCCTCCTCCTCCTCCTCCTCTCCTCCTCCTCCTCCTCCTTCCGCTCCTCCTCCTCCTCCTCCTCCTCCTCCCCTTCCTCCTCCCTCCTCCCTCCCTCCCTCCCTCCACCTCCCTCCCTCCTCCCTACCTCTCTCCCTCCTCCCTCCGCCCTACTCCCTCCTCCCTCCTCCCTCCTCCCTCCTCCCTCCTCCCCTTTCCTCCCTCCTCCCTCCCCCCTCCTCCCTCCCGCCACCTCCCTCCTCCTCCTCCTCCTCCCTTCTCTCTCCTCCTCCTCCTCCTACCCTCCTCCCTCCTCCCTCCTCCTCCTCACTCCTCACTCCTCCATCCTCCTCCGTCCCTCCCCTCCCTCCTCCCTCCCCTCCCTCCCTCCTCCCCCTCCCTCCCTCCTCCCTCCTCCCTCCTCCCTCCTCCTCCCCCTCCTTCCTTCTTCCTTCCTTCCTTCTCCTTCTCCTCCTCCTCCTCCTCCTCCCCTCCTCCTCATCCTCCTCCTCCTCCTCCTCCTCCTCCTCCTCTCCTCCTCCTCCTCCTCCTCCTCCTCTCCTCCTCCTCCCCTCCTCCTCCTTCCTCCTCCTCCTACTCCTCCTCCTCCTCCTCCTCCTCCTCCTCCTTCCTCCTCCTCCTCCTCCTCCTCCTCCTCCTCCTCCTCCTCCTCCTCCTCCATCTCTTCCTCCCCCCTCCCCCTCCTCCACCTCCTCCTCCTCCACCTCCTCCTCCTCCTCCTCTCTTCTCCTCCTCCTCCTCTCCTCTCCTCCGCCCCCTCCTCCTCCTCCTCCTCCTCCTCCTCCTCCTCCTCCTTCTCCTCTTCCTTCTCCTCCTCCTCCTCCCTCGTCAGGTCGCCTACGGCCCCCGGGGGAAACCGTGCACCCCCCCATCTTTTTGGGCCCCCTCCTCGCGGCACACGGGGCACGTCGTTCGGTCGTCCCAGAGGCTCCCAGCCAGGCAGCGGGTGCCGTCTGCCCCCACCGCTCCCGCGGATGTCCTTGATTGCGTCCTCTCCGCGCGACGACGCGAAGCGTCATTCGGCGCTGGAAAACGAATGAGCGACCAGAGCGTTGGCCGCTCCTCCACTCGTTGCCTCCATCGCCGCAGGGTGGAGTGGGCTGAGGCCCCACCTCGCAGGAGCCAGCTGGGTGTCCAGCGTGAATCGCCGCGAAATTTTCCCCCCGCCTGCTGCGAAGGGCGCCTCTGCTTGCGCACGCACCGGCCGCCCGCCGCCGAACAGGCGGAACAGCGCGTGCTGTTACCTTGCGCGCACATGGCGTGGCGGGGTTGGAGGGATGTGAGAGGGTTCAGGCCTCCCAGATGGGGTCGGAGGATCGCGCCGCATCGCCGACGCATCGCCGAGACGGCTCGATGTGCAGCCCGGTTTGCTCCGCGTCGACGTCGCCGATGCATCGCCGATGCATCGCCGACGTCGACGATGCATCGCTGGTGCATCACCGACGCATCGCCGATGCATCGCCGATGTATCGGCGTTGCGGCGCGACCTTCCGACCCCGTCTACTCCGAACCCATCTAGGGGGCCTCTAGAGGATCTTGGTTGCCCTGATGCGCCCATGCTGAAGCGCAACACGGACCGAGTTCAAAACGTCCAGGTTAAACACGCAGTGTGTTGGTTCGACAAGTGTCGGCCCCCACTGGGCCAAACGTTTCGCGCCAGAGTTACGTTTTCAATATACGAGTTGAGTTCCGTGTCAACACGCTGCGGGTTGCGCGTATCGTATCAGGGCAGCTAATGAGAGGACCTGGGCGTGAGCCCGAGAGGTCTACAGTCGCAAATGCAGCAAGCTGCTGCCATTTCGGTCCGCCCCTGGCCTGTGCTCGTGGCATTCCGTGAATCCAGCAGAGGGCGCGGCCTGCCGCGCAACACTTGTCACAGTTCTCTTCTGCCAGACTGCACCGAGTGGCTTCGGCTTCCTTGGCCTTCTCGCCCCAGAACTGCACCGGACTTCCCGCGCTGCCGCCAGCAGAGCTCCCGCGGCGCCCTTCCCACGAGGGAGCTGTTTCACCGCACAGGGAAGAAAGGCATGGCCCCGGGGGAGGCCTTGGCATCGCTCGGACGTGTGCATTTTTCCTTCGGCAAGGACCATCGAGGAGCATCCTTGATCATTTGGCGAAGAAACAAAAGAACAAAAAAAATAATAAAAAAACGCAAAAATACTGGGAAAAAATGCAGGGAATGGACGTCCGAGCGATGGCCAGAGCGGCGCGTGCCTAAAAGAGTCCACCTCCCGCTGCTGCTCCTCCCGGCCGCTCTCTTAGGGGAGCAAAGAGTGGCATAAACATAAAAACTCGGAGGTTCGCGCGGATTTCTCGGATCGGCGCTGGGGCCCCACGGCGGCGTTTCCGGCGCCGCCCCTGGCGCGCTCCGCGCGCCAGGGAGGGGGGTCCAGCGCGGATCCGAGAAATCCGCGCGGACCTCCGAGTTTTTATGTTTGTGCCACTTTTTGTTCCCGGGGCCTCGCCCCGCGCCCTCTCGGCGCGAGGCGGCGCGCCCACCTCGCCCCGCCCCCCGCGCGAGGGGGACGGGCCAGCCCGTTGGCTCCTCGGCGAGAAGGCCCTCGTCGAGGAGGAGGACGAGGAGGAGGAGGAGGAAGGAGGAGGAGGAAGGAGGAGGAGGAGGAGGAGGAAGGAAGAGGAGGAAGGAGGAGGAGGAGAAGGAGGCGGAGGAGAAGGAGAGGAGGAGGAGGAGGAAGGAGGAGGAGGAGGAGGAGGAGGAGGGAGAGGAGGGAGGAGTGGACGGGCAGCCCGCAGCCGACAGGCACGGCCCGAGGCCAGGGGGCCGTCCGTAGCGCGGGGTGCGCTGCCCGCCTCGGCTGCGCACAACCCAGACCCCCTTCGCGCTGCGTGAAGAATTACTGCTGGAGGGTTGTCGCTACTTTCGGCCCCCGGGGCCCTTACCAGGCGTCGGGACCGTTCGGAAACGATTCGGGATGCAAAACCGGTCCCAGGGAAGGGGTCCCAGACATCTGGGGGTCGACGGTGCGGAAAACTCACGACGACGTCGGGGGTGTGGGAGGGTCCTGGCCTGCGCGCTTGGAGCTGCCCCGCCCCCCACCCCAGGACGCAGTTGCCGTCGAGCGCCGTACCCATTTCGGGCGCACCCAGCGGCGGGCGTCTCCCGGCCACCTCGCCGTGGTGACCTTCTGGTGCGGGCCTGGCAGGTGCCCCCCCCCCCCCCCCTCGCCTGGCCGCGGCCCCAAGAGACCCCAAGACGGCCCCCAACAGGGCCCCAAGGGAGCCCCAGAGGTTTCCAGAGTGGCTCCAGTAGGGCTCCACAGTGGCCCCCACAAGCTGCGCACCAAACCCAGACATGCGACGTCTTGATTTTTTCAATACGGGGTCCCTGGAAGTCCCGACCCTTTCCCCGGGACCGGTTTTTCGTCCTGAGTCGTTTTTTGACGGCCGCGAGGACCAGCGAGGGCCCCCCGAGGCCGAAAACTGGCAAAGCCTCCCGTCCTGATTGTTGTTACGACGCGCCCATGTCTGGGAAGGTCATTCCTGCGTGGGGTCACTCCTGCGCGGAGCTGGCCGTCAGTCCGCCGTGCGGCGCCTCGCGTCCGTCGCGCCAGCATGCCACACCCCGCGGACGCAGCGGGCCGTGGCGTCCAGCGGCGTGGCGTCGAAGAGCGTGGTCGCAGCGTGGCGCCAGGGCGCGGCGCGGCGGCGTGGTGTCGCGGCGCGCTGCCACAGCGTAGGGTCCCGGGTGCCAAGCGACTCGCGTCCGAGTGTAGCGCCTCGCCTCTGTCGCGCGTCCGTGGCGTGAGTACTTCGGGTCCCCACACATGAGCGCGTCGTAACAAAAATCAGGACGGGCGGTTTTTGCCTGTTTTCGGCCTCGGGGAGCCCTCGCTGGGCTTCTGGACCGTCAAAAAGCGACTCAAGACGAACAAAACTGGTCCCGGGGAAAGGGTCGGGACTTCCAGGGACCCCGTATTGAAAAAATCAGGACGTCGCATGTTTGGTTCTGCATCGCGGCACACGGCTCACGAAACGCTGTGAGCTGTGTGTTACGGATTGTATCTGGTTGAGGTGATCAGGCCGATTGACGTTGCGGTTGGTTTCACATGATTTCATCTTGTTTTTTGCCTACGGTTGTTCAGCGTCGTACTAAGCCATATGTTGGTTCGGTGTGACGTGGCGCAGCTTGACTTAAGCAAGTCCGCTTGGCTGGGTGTATGGTTGATGCGGCTTTAGCTGAGTTTGAGAGTTGCCTTTAGATTTAATGTTGGATATAACCTTAGATGTTGCTTTGGCGTCAGAACTCACATTATGTACACTAGACTACCGTCGCGTAGCTCAATTCAGCTCAGCTCGGCTCAGCACCAGTTTAGGTTTGGCATACCCTGACTGAGCGTTGCTGAGCATGGCTTAGCTACGCAAACATCCGCAGAGCCCCGTCTGACTGAGCACAGCCCAGCTTTTCCTACTGCAGTTTAGCGTCGCACTGCGCAACTCCTCATAGCAAAGCACGGTATGCCTTAGCTTGGCCGTGCAATTCGCCCGTTCCTGATTCCATCGTCGCGTTCTGTCTACGATTCAGCATTGGGGGCCATCGCTGGCCGATTCAAGGTCGAGACCCCCTGGGGGACGGCTGCACTGCCAGGTGATTGGAATGCTCTTGCTGAGCACGTCCCTGGCCTACACGCTCTCCTGGGCGACCGGCGGATGCGAGATGGAGCGGCGGGCCATGGCCATGGAGTTCGCGGTGCAGGGAGGGAGGGAGGGAAGGAGAAGGCGGAGGAGAGGGAGGAGGCGGAGGACAGGGAGGAGCAGGAGGAGGAGGAGGAGGAGGAGGCGGAGGAGGGGGAGGAGGGGGGGGGCGGGGGGGCCGGGATCGCAGAGTGACGTCAGGGGCGGACGAAGCTCGTCAGCGTCTGAGGCTCTCGCGACACGGCCGGAGGCCAGGGCCCCGCAGACCCAGAGCAGAGGTCGAAGAGGCCCCGATGTCGTGTGCTGCCGGGGCGGGGGGCAGGCACGGAAGCGGGACAACGAGCGGCCCACGCGCATTCCCGGACCCCCTCGGGCAGTGAAGAAATCAGGACGGGAGGTTTTTCGCCATCTTCGGCCTCTGGAGGCCCTTAGCGGCCCTCGGGGCCGTCAGAAAACGGTTCAGGATGAAGAACCAGTCTTGGGGGAGGGGTCGAGAATTCTGGGGGGTCGACGTTGCGAAAAAAACATGACGTCGGGAGTCTGGGCTCGTCACTACGACGGGGTTCTGCTCCGAGCGCCCGTTGTGCCGATGGCCTGGACGGGTCTGGGGCCGATTTCGGGCAGGACGTCGCCGAGAGGCATGAAAGTCCGCAAGCCGACTTCTGCTCGGAAGCGCTGGTCGGAACGAAGTCTTGCGCGTCTCCTTTGGGCTGTTTTTGAGCAAGACGCTTGCGGGAGGCATCGAGTGTCGAGCGCTTTGAAGACGAAAGGCACCGAAGCATTGGTGCTAGAGGGGCTGGTATTCATCTGCGAGCGGGAGCTTTACTATTAGCGGCATAAAACGAAGCGTCACGCCCTGTACTTCAGGGCTGCAGCTCCCTCGGAGAGACCTGCGGGCATGAAGGTCCCAGCTGCCTTGACAAGCGTCCCCAGCGGTGGCTCGTTCTACGCGATGTGGCCCCAGGTCGCAGCCAGGGGGCGCGAAGGTGTCAGCGCTTCGCGCGTCGCGGCCTGGGTTTTGTAGAGCTGCCGTTCTCCAGGGGGGCGGCGCGAGGGCGCGAAGGTAATTAACCGCGCATCGCGGGGCTCGGAGCGCGAAGTGATGCGGTCCAGCGGGGCCAAGGAAACCCAGCACGTGAGGGGGACGACTGCCAAGAGGCGCGGTGTGCTGGCCGCGGCTTCTGACAGAGCCAACGCAGCCGCAGCAGAGCTCAGCGTGCTTCTCTGCGCACAGAAGTGCGTGAGAGGCGATGGTGCTGGCACGAGGGAGGGAGCAACTCCAGCTCTGCAGGATTACCCTTGCGTTCTCCCTGGGTTATCCACCCGGGAGTGCGCTTCGGTTGGAGCGCCTCCAGGGACGCTCGGCCTTCGGCGAGCGGGCTCGTGCTATTGACCCGCGTTCTTGTGGCCACGTTCCGAGTGTGGGAGGAAAAGACAGGCATCCGTGTTGTTTTGTGGTTGTACACTCTCATGTCTCTGCCGATTTCTTTCCCATCGCCTCACATGTTTGCCCTAGCAGGCGACAGCTGCAGGTCCGATGGCAGATGCCCGATGCCCGAGGAGGAGACGCGAAGGGGGGGAAGGACAGGAGCGTGCGAACTGCCAGAGCGTCCAGCGAAGCGCTGCCGACGCCGCTTCCCCTGCGGCCCCCGGCGGAGCTCGACTCCAGCACCGGCGACGGCCGCCCTGGCCTGAAGACGCCGCTTCGCCGCGGGACCTCAGCGGCGCCTGGCGCCGCGGGGGCCGCCCGTGAGAAAGAAACAAACAAACACAGCGCGAGCGGGGCAGGAGTCGGACCCAGACGAGCGACGTCCTGACTTTTTTGGTACGGGGTCCCTGGAAGTCCCGACCTTTTCCCGGGGACCGGCTTTTCGACCGGAGCCGTTTCCTGACGGTCCCGAAGGCCCGGCGAGGGCCCCCCGAGGCCGAACCTGGGCAAAAAAAGACCTCCCGCCCTGAGATCTGCTTCAACGGCGCGCGCGCGTCGGGGGAGCGCACCCCCCTCCCCCTGCAGGGCTGCTGCCCAGGCAGCCCGGCCCCGCGTCGCTGCCGGCCCCCGCGGCGGCCCCGGGGCACCGCACGCCACGCCACGGGCGGGCTCCTCTCTCGAAGGCCCAGGCCGCCCGCGGAGGCGCGAGCGCAGTGGCGCGCCGACGGGGCTCGTCTTCTGCGCCCTATGCCTCCCCCCCCCCTCCCCTGCCCTGACGCGTCGATCGAGGCACTGGCCGTGTTCGGTCTGCGAGGGGGCGTCGCGGCCGTCATCTCTGCGGGTCCGGGTCCGTCGGGTTCGGTCCCCCGGCCGTTGTCACGAGGGGGAGGTTGACTCCAGGGAGCTCTGTCCACCGCCAACTCCTGCTCGTTTCTCTCGTGCTCCATGCTTCTCCCTCCCCCTGCCACCCGTCCTTGCTTCCCCTGTTTTAGGGGCTGCACTGAATCCACGTGGCAGGCAAGGAAGATAATGATATACCCCCCAGGGGGCCCCCGCTCCAGGCCCCCTCGCGCTATGAGACGAAAACACGACGGGAGATGCTTCCGCCGTGTTCGGCCTCTGGGCGCCCTGACCGGGCCGTGGGGCCGTCACGGAACGACTCGGGACGGAAAGCCGGTCCTGGGGAACGGGCCCAGACCTCCGGGGGTCGACGCTGCGAAAAAATCACGACATCGGGGGTCTGGAACGACGGCGCGGCGGGGCGCGAAGCCAGGGCGACCCGGCAGCCGCCAGCCGCGCCCTGCGCGTCGCGGGAGCCTCGAGCGAGGGCGGCGAGCATGCACGCACCACGAGGCGCAGCAGGCAGCGGACGCGCGCCCGCCTGGCCCCGACCCCGGGCGGCGCCGCCCCCTCACCGAGCGCGTTCCACTACTCGCAAAGTGCCCACTCGCAAACGTCAGAAAAGAAAAAGAAGAAGAAAACAAGAAAAGCGTTCGCCTCGACGTAATAAATCGTAAATCCCTTACGGCGAATCCAGGCCATTTGCGAGTAGCGACTTTGCGAGTAGTGGAACGCGCTTGCCTACCCGCAGACGGCGCCCTCAGAGCTCGTCCTTGAAGGCCTTCGCGGCGGAGGTCTTGACTCCGCGGGTTGGCCAGCTGCGCCTCCTGGCCGCCGTCTCCGCCTCCTCCCGGAGGGCCGGGCGCTCCAGGACGGGGGCCTGGGCATTCCGAGCCAGGGGCGGGAGACGTCCGGGGCGCAGGCGGGGGCGCGCAGTTGGCCTCTCCAAGGGCGGGGGCGTGGAGGCGATCGAGCTTCGCGCTTGGCGGCCGGGTGGCCCGAGGAAGGATCCAGTTCGGAGGCTTCGGACTTCTGGGCGGTGGGGGATGCGGGCAGGGATGTCTGCTCGGAGAGGAAGCTTTGGCACCCGAGCGGCGCGGGGGGGCAGAGAGAGGGACGGGGGTGGAGGTGAAGAACGTGGTCTTCGCATCGGTGCTCCTGAGAGACCACTTCGAGGATCAGGCGACTCAGGCCCACTCGGTTGCTCTGTTTTTTGCCCAACTTCTGTCGGCGTCACAGCGTCATCATCACGTGTGTGTGACCAGCGCCCAACCGAGGCATTTACCAAAATATTTCCCTGGCCAGATAATGTGCCGCACATGTGCGGCCACACCTTCCGCACATGTGCGGTCGCACGCGTTATCTCAAAAATCGCTTGCATTACTGATCTATCGGTTGGCTGAAAGTCCTTCTGCCCACCCGTACTGGCTCATCGCGTAATGCCGGTGCCCTACACGCTTGTTGAGGCAGTGGTACGCTTGCGTCTCATGCGTAAAAGAGAGGTTATTGACGTTTCGCGTATCCCCACCATCCGCTTGCCGTCCCCGACACGCCTGTTGCCGCCTGACTTTTGTCGCGCGGCCGCCGACCAAAAAAGTACCCTCACCATCCCATCCAGAAACGATACCCATGAAAGTTGACAGGGGGAGAGAGGAACAGACACGCCACGCATAGTCAAACAGCGAGGGAGGCTTGGGAGGCTCCGTGGCCATTTCGAGCCGTCTTGGAGCGGGGTCCTTGGGCCGCGTGGGGCATTTTGGGGGCCATCTTGAGTCAGCTTGGGCGATCTAAGCCATCTTGGAGGTCATCTTGGGCCGCTCGGGGGCCTCTTGGGTGCATCTCGGGTGCCTCGTGGAGCCCTCTTGGGGCCTCTTGGGGTGCTCTTGGAGCCCTCTTGGGGGCGTCTTGGGAGCCCTGGAGCGCCTCTTGGGGCCATCTTGGAGGCGGTCGGCCAAAAGAGAGGGGGTACTCGATCTCCGTCCACCCTTTCGGATGCCACGATCCCTGTGCAAAACTTCAGAGAGGGGAAGGGGAGGGGTACCCTCCCCGAAGGGAAGAGGGGTTGTGGACGAGGAAACAAACCCTCGTTAGACCACCTGTCGCCCAAAGGGCTGGTGGGACTGGCGAGTTGCATCGTAGTGTGATTGTGGCGTTGAGAAGAGCAGCTGAATGTATGGCCACTCGGGTTGCGCAAGCTTGCTGTCAACCGACGGCCGCGCGGTGTGCTGGAAGCCTGAATCCGCTAATCAGTGGCCCGTTTGCAACGAGTAAGCATCCCTGGCTCAGCGAATGGTGCTTGCCAGCCGCGTTCGTGTCGAGTTCTGACCGCGGGACAACGGGCCACGCAGACGGAGTGCTCCGATCACGCGACCAGGGGCTTCGCGATCGTGCGCTAGAGATGTGATTTGTGCGTGCGTGCGTGTGTGAGCCATCGTGGGCAGGGCTGTGGCAAGACCCTTCGAACGTGGGGCTTCCACATTCATTCGCGCTTGGCACGGAAGAAAAAATCACCGCGGCCTGCCTCGCCGGGTGCTTCTTGGTGGCGTATGCACGGATGCGCGGATGCGGCACGGATGCGGCAGGACAGGAAGTTTTGGCCGTTCGCCGTGCAGCTTCCATTGGCAAAAGCTCCGGGCTGTTTTCGTTTTTCGCTTCTGCCCATTCAGCTCCTGCCCGCTCCGCAACTCCAAATCGGCACTGGGAACTCTCGGGGTACTTTCTGGCCAGGAGCTCCCAGCGGATCCATCCGTGGCCGCGAGAAGCTTTTCGGAGCCCAAACAAATACGAAAACACGGGCGGCAGCCAAAATGTCGTCTCACATGCGTCATCTCCGGGGCGCCGTTCCGGGGGAACGCGTCGCTTTCGGCCAGATTTGGTGCCTTGGAGGGAGCACCAAACTCTTGTATTGTCCGCCCTCGCCTCCAGAACGACCCTGGCGTCGAGCACTCCCTCACCACACGCACGTCCAAGAGCCTCAAAACTCACTCCCCCATCCCACCACACCTCCGGCATCGATCCTCGATCCTCGACGACGGCGAAGACGCCGACGACGGCGATGACGACGGCGGCGATGATGACGGCGACGGCAGCGGCGACGGCGGCGGCGCGCATGCCCCCTCCCGCGAGAGCAGCGGCGGGGGCACGCGCGGCGCACGCCCTTGCGACCTGTCCCCGCGCGCGGTGGGCCCGCGCCCCCCACCTCTCCGTCACACTGCACCTGTCGCCGCGCCGTTTGTCCCGACGCGCGGCCTCACGCCTTGGGGAAGCCCAGCTTGCCGCCAGCACGCGCGGCTCTGAGTGTCCTGCGCTTGTTGACGGGCGGGGTCAGCAGTGATCGAGAAGGAGGTCCGTTGGCATAGGGAGCCAGAGGGCTGAAAACGCGGTCGGACTTGACTGCGTTCATTGTGCTTGTAGGGCAGCGTTGCCCTGCATATGTCGCCGCGCCGTTTGTTCCGATACGCGGCCTCACGCCAAGGGGAGGGCGCCGAGGCCACCAGGGCAAACGCCGCCTAGGGCGCGGTGCCGGCCTCGTTTGCTTGGACTGCGCGGCGCAGGATTTGCTGTAGTTTTGCCGTGGTGTCGGCGTCGTCCACTTGAGTGCGTTCGAAACAAGCGGCGCAGCGGCATACTCGGGGGCCCTTGTCTGCCTGGTGAATATAGGTCGTTTCTTGTATCTGCCGCGGGTTCGACATGGATTTGGCGCGGGTTCGACGTGGGGTCGGCGCGGGTTCGGCGCGAACAGCGACGAGATGGGACGGGCAAGGTCTCCTGGAGATGCAACAGAACCTCTGGCGAGTCCACCAGGTGCTGGTCCTATCCGATTTGTATCCGATTCCGATATTCCGACGACCCGATGCGTCCCGACATTTCGATGGCGTTGTTGTGCATCTTGGCGCAGCCAGTCCGATTCGATTCCGACTCCGTGCCGATGCGGCCCGACGAGACGCAGATTCCGACCTGATCTGTTTTTCCGATTTGATGCTGATTGGTCCTGCCAGGTGCCCGTTCTCGCCTCCCGGAGATCCGGTGGCGTCGAGCAAGTACTCCCGCGCGCGCGTCCAAGAAGCTGGATCCTCGATCCTGCCTTCCCCCAATCGATCCCCAACCCCCTCTCGGGGCGCGTTCTGGCCAGTGTTTCGGGGCGAGCTCGGCCCTGGCGACGAGGGCCCTCCCAGAGGGCCTCCGATCCTCGATCCTGCCCTCCGCCAATCGATCCCTGGACCTCTCCCCGGGGCGCGTTCTGGCCAGGGTTTCGAGGCGAGCTCGGCCCTGGCGACGAGGACCTTCCTTCGGGGGGCCTAAGAGCGCGAAGGCGAGGGAGCTGCATCGGCATCGGTGTGCTGCATTGCTCGTCTCCTCTGAGCTCGTGCTGGCGCCGTGCATCGCCTAGACCGAAAAATTAGCCTGGCGAAAGACCCAACCATATCAATGTGAGTACCGCAATTGTGAATATCTTCCTCGGTGGCGCTCCATATGGGGCCACGAAACGCTGTACTGGGTGGGCGAAACGCAGGGTGCAAGGGCCGTGTTGGGTGGTGGCGGACGCATACGGGCGGTGCCACTGGGACCTTCGGTGGAGCTCCCTGCAGGGAGACAAGGGCTGTGCTGGGTGGTGGCGGACGCATGCGGGCGGTGCCACTGGGACCTTCGGTGGAGCCCCCTTTATGGGGCCACGAAACGCTGTACTGGGTGGGTGAAACGCAGGGAGTAAGGGCTGTGCTGGGTGGTGGCGGACGCATGCGGGCGGTGCCACTGGGACTTTCGGTGGAGCCCCTTTTTTATGGGGCCACGAAACGCTGTACTGGGTAGGCGAAACGCAAGGGGCAAGGGCTGCGCTGGGTGGTGGCGGACGCATGTGGGCGGTGCCACTGGGACCTTCGGTGGAGCTCCATATGGGGCCACGAAACGCTGTACTGGGTAGGCGAAACGCAGGGAGCAAGGGCTGTGGTGGGTGGTGGCGGACGCATGCGGGCGGTGCCACTGGGACCTTCGGTGGAGCACCCTTTTATGGGGCCACGAAACGCTGTACTGGGCGGGCGAAACGCAGGGAGCAATGGCTGTGCTGGATGGTGGCGGACGCATGCGGGCGGTGCCACTGGGTCCTTCGGTGGAGCCCCCTTTTATGGGGCCACGAAACGTTGTATTGGGTGGGTGAAACGCAGGGAGCAAGGGCTGTGGTGGGTGGTGGCGGACGCATGCGGGCGGTGCCATTGGGACCTTCGGTGGAGTCCCCTTTTATGGGGCCACGAAACGTTGCATTGGGTGGGTGAAACGCAGGGAGCAAGGGCCGTGTTGGGTGGTGGCGGACGCATGCGGGCGGTGCCATTGGGACCTTCGGTGGAGCTCCCTATGGGGCCACGCAACGCTGTACTGGGTAGGCGAAACGCAGGGAGCAAGGGCTGTGCTGGGTGGTGGCGGACGCATGCGGGCCTTGGTCCTTGGACTTGCCTTTGCCCTGCTTCTGACACCTATGCCTGCACCACGAGTGCCAGGCTGCGGTGAAGTGGTAGCCTCCCTCGGCTTTCAGCCTCTTCAGGTGAGCGGCCGCCGTCTCGCGTGAGCGTCGTGGCCTGCTGACACGGCGGGCTTCCCAGGGGCGGACGGGATCAGGATGGTGGCGATCGTCCTCGTGCTGAGGGTTGCGCCGATCGCTCTGCTGGTGCCAAGGGGCCCACCCTATGTTCCTGTCACGATCGCGGTCGTGATCGCGGTTGCGCTCTCTGGCTCGGCCCAGATCGCTGGTGTCCTGCTGGTGCCAGGGGGCCCACCCTACGCCCTTGTCCCCGTCGCGGTTTCGGTCGCGGTCGCGCTCGTTGGCACGGGCCCGATCGCTGGACTCTCTGGACTCGCGCCGCACTGCGCTGTCGCACGGTTCCCAAGGGGTTTGAACCCTCGCCCTGCCTCGCTCGCGCCCGTGTTCGACCGAGGGGCCGCGCGTGCAGGGCGCGGTCGTCAGCGGCAGCCGTCGCGTGCACGGTCTGTCCCGTGGGTGCGCGGGCTGGGCTGTCCTGGTGTGTACTGCTTGTGTCGCCTCGGGACTGCTGCGTCGCACCTCGCGCGGGCTCGTCTCGGTTTGGCCCTGCTCGTGTGTATGTGTGTGTCAGGGTCTGTGGAAGGTGAGACTACGTGGACCGTGCTTGTGGCCTCTGCAAGCCACTGTTTCTGTTCCTCCTCCTGGTCGTCGTCGGCGGAGTCGGGTTTCTCCTCCTTGGTGGGCTGGAGCGGCGGCGGCTCGTAGGCGGCGGCTCGTAGGCGACCGTAGGTGGCGCGCAGGATTCGGGCCTGGACATGGGTTGCGTCCCTTCCGCGGGCGCCGCTGTGGCACTCCCGGGGTCGGCGCCGAGCCAGGAGCTGGCGGGGGCCGTTGCCTCCTGCGGCGCGTGCGCCTCGTCGGGGGCCCCGCCCAGGAAGGCGGCCGCTTGGCGTGCCGCAGTGCCGCGTAGGACGTCGACGCGTAGCGCCCTGGCCCCGGCGCCCCAGACCTCAAGCCATCCGCCCCCCACCCGGACGATCAGAGTCCGTCCGTCCTGGTCGCGGGGCTCAAGGTCGAGGATGGGTCCGAATGTTGCTCCGTCCAGGGGCTGCGTGGACAGGGGCCCGGTGCTTTGCGCTGACCTGAGCCACCTGGCTCGGGGGGGGGTGTTGCTCCTGATAACCACGCAGTCGCCGCCCTCGACGCTCGGGCGGTCCGTCGCGATTGGGCGGGTGGGGCCCTGGAGGGGTTCGTCTGGGACGCGCCGTTGCCGGCGCTCGCGGCGGTTGGGGCCCTCGTGCTCGGGGGGGGGATCAGGAGTTGCGCTGGCGGCCGGCGGTGCCCCAACGGACTTGGTCGCCGTGGGTCGCGTGGCGAGAGGAGCAGAGGTTGGCTCGCTGTCCCGCGGCGTAGGCGGGAGTGAGTCGGGGGGCGTCAGGCGTCGTTCCTTGGTGGGTCTTGGGCTGTCTGCTTGGTCAGGGGCGTGGTCGTGGCGTCCTTCCGCGCGGGGGCAGCTGTCTTGCTGGGGCCCGCCGCTGGACGCGAATTCCAGGGCTAGCGGGGCTGCCGCGCTGGTTTCTGGGACCGCGTGCTTGGACCCGCTTCTGCCTGTCCCTCCGTCGCCCTGGCCCCTGATCTGTGCCGCGACTTTTACGTGCATCTTCCTGGCCGTCATCTGTCTCGCCCAGGCGTGGCGCTGTTGCTCGTCCTCTGGCTGGGGCGGCAGTGGGTTGCGAAGGCGCTCCTGGTGGGCGCGCGCCTCCTCGTCCCAGGCCGCGGCCCGCCGTTGCACTTCCTCCTGGCTGGGGCGCGCTGCGCTCCCTGTCGGGGTGGCGGGGATGCCGGGGCGCGGCGAGCCGTACCTGTCGTGTACGTACTTCACTGCTGACGGGGCTCTGTCCCATTGGTGGATCAGGCATTCCTTGCAGCACTAGCTGGACGGGCGGCAGCCCGTGTACCAGGGTTAGGCCGGCGCGGAGACCTTCAGGGTCGGCGGCGTGGCCGTACATGCCAGGGAATGGCTGTCCAGATTGCCATTTGTGCCCCTCTGTACCAGGCGGGCAGCCGTCGCACCGCCATATGTCGAAGTCGGCCTTGTGGAAGTGGGAGAGCAGGCGGTCGTCGTTTGCGCTGCTGGCTGGCAGCGTGGCGCCCACGTTGAGCGGGTTCAACTCGCCGTCCAGTGGGACAAGGAGCTGCTCCAGGGGCGTGAAGGCCGTGGGGGCTTGAGTTGGGCAGAGTCCTGGCAGGGCGCGCGTCGTGGGCGCCGGCATGTCATCGGGGCGACTGTTGATCCAGTCCTTGAAGTCCACGTCGTCCGGGATGGGCCGGCGCTCCTCCATGGCCTTCGTGGTCCAACAGCAAATGCACAGCCAGGTGAGGTACCTTCTTTGGTAGTATTCCGGCAGCCTGTTGACCGCGATGGTCTGGCGGATCCGCTTGCTGACGCACGCGCCCATGTCGTGCTTGAAGGGGCCGCGGAGGCAGCCCTGGCAGAGGAAGTCGGCCTTGTTCTGTCCCTTCGTCCACCTGGTGTCGCGCTCGTCTATCCAGGGAGGCCGTAGTGCCACCCCTGGGCGGGGCCCAAGTGGAGCGGGCGCGTCCAGGTGCAGGTGCGTAAATGAATACCGCCCGCCTATCCAGGCGACGCTGCTCGCCTGCTTTGCAGGGTCGCCCGCGAGGCCAATGTTGGACCCGAGCACGTCGACGTAGAGCGCGCATACCGCACACTCGTGGTTCGCCAGGGCCGAGAGGTCGGCGGTAGACACAGTACCCTCGATGACTGCAAGGGTGGCCTGTAGCGGGAACCTCCCGGCCTCTAGGTCCTTCCAGGTTGTGGGGCAGCCCGCCTCCTTGGCCTTGGGGCGATGGTGGGCGACCATGACCAGGCGAGACACTGCGGTGATCAGGAGCTCCAGCGCCGAGTGCAGCTCCCTGAAGTGCCGATCCTGCAGTCCGAACAGCGCGCCTAGCTGGTCCCGCGCAACCTTGTCACGCGGGCGGCAGGGCTCGCACAAGCCGAGAATGGCCTCGATCACGTCGCCGATGCTTTCAGCGCCCCCGCATGGGCACAGGCAGGCACGCGGTTCGCGCTGTAAGAATAGGGACAGGGCGAGCAAGGTCCTGGCTTGGATGGCTCCCAAGGTCGCGCCGGTGCTGTCCAGGAGGCGGTTCAGGACAGTGGTGGGGCGCCCTCTTGTGTCCATGTCGCAGAAGGCCTGGAACATCTCGGGCGTGGGTGGTTCCTTGCGCTTCTGGCACTTGCAGGTGGACGGCTGCCAGCATTTGGGGCGACGCCTGGGGACGTTGGTGGGGATACAGGCCTCCTTGATGTGCCACGCTGCCAGCATGTTCGGTCGATCCCTTCTTGGTGGGATCAGGTTTGGGTCGACAGCCTGGGAGTTGTCGTCTATTGAGACTCCAAGCCCGATGGCCCACATGATGGTCGCAAAGACTGCCGCGTAGACCAGGTTGCCGGCGTCCAGCCCCACCAGCGTAGAGCAGACAAAGAGGCACCCGTTCATGCTCCATCTTTTTCTGTCCTGCATGACGGGGTCCGCGGGTTGATCCGCGACGTCGAACTGGCGCGGGCGCAGCCCGAGACACCAAAGAATGCAGGGTCCGAACGCTGCGCAGTACAGGAGTCACACCACTGCGTTATTGACGTGTTCCTCCAGGTCTTCCCAGCAGCGGTCGGCCGGGAGTGGTAGGTCGGCTCTAGCCGAGAAGCCTGCCTGTTGAGCTTGACGGGCCTTGACCACCTCCTTCTCCTTCCGCCTGCGGTCGGCGCCCTCTTCCAGCCTGGCCTTCTCTTCTGGGCTGGCCGCGTCGGGGACGTCGTCCTTGAAGACGCGCGGGTCCGCGATGGTCTGGCGCAGAGACCTGTCCAGGTTGTGGTGGAAATCGAGGGTGGGGCTCGCCTTCGGGGCCCAGGTGCATAGGTCGTGGGGGGCGGCGTCGGTGGCTGTGCGGAACATCCTCGCGTCTGCTGTCATGATGAGATTGCATTGTGGGCGGGTCAGGCCCACGTCGATGCGATGCCGGTCGTCCACCTGGCCCCAATTATGCATGGAGTTGGCCAGGGTGGTCATAAGTATAACCACGGACGCTTCTTGTCCCTGGGCGGAGTCAATGGTCGTGACGCGGATGGCTTCGTTCTCCAGGAGCTGAGGGAACAGGTCCATGAGTCCGGCGAAGCGCTCGTGCAGGCCGTTAGCTGTAGTGGCGCGGTTGATCCAGCTCCCTCCTGTGAGGTGCCCTTTGCCGGTTCGAGGGGAACCGTAGCTGCCCCGGCCCTGGTATCGCTGGGAGCCGGCCGCTCCGCCACTCGCCTCCGATCCGTCTGCGTTCGCTGCCCGCGAGCAGCGTGCGATGTCCGTCGGGAAGCAGGGGTCGCCTGCCAGCACAGGGATCAGCTGTAGCTTGCCCGGCGACAGCACCAGGATTGTGCCTTTGTTGGTTGTTGCCCATGGCACAAGGGCCTTCACCAGGGCCGCCACGGCGCGGGCTTCGTGGATTTGCCCAGCGCCGTCCTGGCGCAGGGACTGGATCTTTTGTGAGGGGACGCGTGCGAGTAGGAACCGGCGCTGGTCGTAGACTGCGGTGCCGTTTCCTTTCGGGACCAGCGGGCAGGCAGCTCTACTCCTGAAACCACCTGCGGTGTCGATCAGGGAATTGACGGGGCCGTATCTGCCTTCCTCGTTCCTTGCTGCTTCGTACTCCTCGTTGGACAACGGCACTGCAAGCGGCCACTGTAGTCCTTCCGCGCAGGGGCGTTCCCGCATGGGGCCCAGGATGGCCGAGACAAGCCTGCCTCCGTAGAACGTGAGCGATGGCCACGCAAGCAGAGAGGGGTGGATCCGGTAGCACTCTTCCAGGGTGACGTTGCAGTCAGGGATCTCCCTTATAGCTGTCACGTACTTGGCAAGGATCGAGATGCCGAGGCCCCAGCGCAGTGCCTGCTGGGACTTGACGGTTGGGCACAGCTGCCGCTCGTCGCCGAAGAGGACTGTCCTGGCCCCGCACCGGGCGGCGTGGATCAGAGACGTGATGGCCATGGGTTCGGACGTCTGACCTGCCTCGTCCAGGAGGCATATTAGGAATTTCTTGTTCCAGAGGTCAGCTCCCGCCTCGCGCGTTGCCAGGGTGAGCTTCGCCTCGGTCGCGATCTCCGTGCGAAACTCGTGGAACCAGTGCGCGTGGCCCGCAGTGACCTCGTCTTCCAGGATGTTGTACATATTAGCGTACTTGGCGACAAGGGTGATCTTCTTGGCGGTGGTACCCTTTACCTTATCCTCGCGCGCGAGGCGCACGGCCAAGCGAGGAAACAGGTCAGCGCAGTCCGGAGTCAGGTTCTTCCCGATCTGTTCTGCCAGGTTGTCCATGGAACGGCCGGTGCCGCCGAAGCACCCCACTCCCCACCCTGGGGCGAGACACGACATGTAGGCGTCCGCTATGCACGCTGCGACCTTAGTCTTACCTATGCCGGGCGGCCCGCGGCACAGTGTGAGGAGGGAGTTCTGGGTAGCAAGCACGCAGCGACGCTGGGCGTTGTTGGTGCGGCGCAGGTTGCAGATGCGTACCAGGTGCTCCTCCTTCGGGACGGGCAGCAGCCGTTGAAAGACACATCCGGGGGATTCTTCGGCTTGCTGGGGCGTCAGGGGCTGTTCGGTCGTGCGTTGGCTGGTGTTGGGTTGGCCGGGGTCATTGATCGGGCGTTCCAGTGTCGCCGAGGCCTGCGCGAGCAGTCGATCCGCCGCTACTCCTTGCGCGGGCACGGACAGGGCGCCGACTTTGTCGTCGTGTTCCTCGTGTCGGGGCACGAGCGCCCAGACTATGGCTGGGAGGGCGATGCCCCACAGGGCGACTCTCTCACACCTGGCCGAGAAGAATTCCCTGATCGCAGCGTTGACCTTGTTGAATTGGGCCATCCTCGTGGTGCGGTCGACCCTGTAGTGGAACGAGAGCAGCAGCGGCAGTCGTTTCGAGACTGTTCGCTCTGCAATTCGACACGAATTCCCCAATCCCTCGATTCCTGCCCATTTGTTCACGAGTGTACCCCGTTTAGGACGGTTTGTTTGTTCATGCCAGCTCCTGGGTACGGTAGGTTCTCGTCGTGTCGACTGGCGGCGACCCCGCCGCCGACGGTCAATGTTGAACGCCGCCAGCGACCCAAAATCGGTCGATGTTGAACGATCGGACGTTTCGGAAACGGCCGATCGTTTTAAGGTTCAACAATCCCCGCGGTGCCAGAAACCAGCGCCGAAGTCGGCATGACCCCAGCCTGCCCTAACGCCCCGACGTGGTTAGATAACCTTGAGATCCGGCGCAGCGAAAAAAAAACAACATCGCAAACTATCACGCCTGGAGCCCTGGATCCCACCGTCTTGTGTCATTCTTCGAGCCGGATCGATCTGCGAGGGCCCCATGGCGCGGACAGAGGAGCGAAGACGCCCAGCTTGGAAAGATCGAGACGCCCGGAGCTCCGGGAAGCGGGGCGCCTCGGGCGGGTGGGCCCTGTCGCACGAGTCGGGCGAGCGGACCCCCACGGGCGGCACGGGCGGGCGGGACTCTGGGAGCAGGCGTGGCGGGCCGCTGCGGCACGGGAGCGGGCCGGCCCCGTGCGCGGGACCCTCCAGAGAGAGCCCCTTCCCAGGGACCTGCAGGCGGTGCTCACGGGCGGGTCGGGCCGGGGCGGGGCGCACGCGCGGATCGCCCAGCAGGCGACCCGGCGGACCCTGAGATCCCGGCGTGGCCACTTCTGCTCACAGAACAGAACAGAAAAAAACAACAAAAACAAAAACAAAAACAAACAAACAAACAAACAAACAAACAAACAAACAAACAAAAAAGCAGCCGGCGGTTTCGCTCTCCATTTCGGGCCCCGGGGCCCTCACGGATCGATGCGGCTCGAAGAGTGGCGCAGACCGATGGGGTCCATGGCTCTGGGCGTTATTTTCTGCGGTGTTGCATGTCTGTTGGGCAGTTTGTGTTGAAACGTCGGATGTCAGGGGAGACCTCTAGGCTGGGAGGAGGAGGAGGAGGAGGAGGAGGAGGAGGGGGCAGACCTCCAGGCTGGGCTGGTCTGCGCTGCGCTGGGCTGGCGGGCCTGAAGGGGCGGTCGGGTGGGCGGGCTGTATCGGGCAGGTCGGGCGGGAGGGTCACACTGGACAGCAATTCCCTGCGCACTTTGGTAGGAAGTCTCAGGCGATCCGCGGCCCATGAGTCAATCGTGAGGGATTCATAGTCGAGCGCACAGCTCCAGAGCGGCGAGAGCGCGAACCTTGAACAGGTTAAACAAGGGAGTTTCGGGCGAGAGCGCAAGCCAGGAGCCGTTGTTGTGTTGAAGCGGCCGGATGACACAGTTTGAGCAGGGAGGCTCTCTGCGACAAAAAACTGCGGGTGCGAGCGCTGAGGGGGAACACTTCAGCTGAAAAAGCACCATGGGCACCGGTGGGGGGATCACCAATCGTTGTCGGGAGCCTTGAGACGGGGGTCAATGCAAACAGGGGTCAGCCAGAGCGCCGGGTCTTGCAGGATCCTGCAGGGCCAGGGTCGCATTGACCCGGGCTTGGGCGCAGGATCCTGCGGCATCTTTCAGGATCCTTCGCATTTACCCGGGTTTCGGTGCAGGGTCTTGCAGGATCTTGCAGGATTCTGCAAGGCCTGACTGACCCGGGTCTGGATTGACGCGGGTCAGAAGATCCCCGACATGGTTCTTCAGAAGTAGAAGGTTCACAATCACTCTGAGATTGCTCGCTCTGCGCAGTTTGCGCCCCATCCAGCACGTACACCCCAAGCCCTCGACTCCCGCCCTTTTCGTTTTTAGGGGTGCGCCCCCTTTGAGGAGCTTTTCTTTCCAAATTCTTGCTTCTGTTAAAACCAAACGGGATGTCAGCATCAACTGTTACTCGGAAGTGACCCAGACATGCGACGTCTTGATTTTCTCCATGCAGGGCCCCTGGGAGTCCCGACCCTTTCCCCGGGACCGATTTCTCATCATGAGTCGTTTTTTGACGGTCCCGAGGCCCGGCGAGGGCCCATCCGAGGCCGACAATGGCCAAAACTCTCCCGTCCTGGCTCTTTTACGACGGCATCATGTCTGGGCTCAGAAGCGAGAGCTTAGCAAAAAAGACAGGTGCCCGTGGCGACCTACGCGTTCTGGGCCGCGCTCTTCGCCGGCTGCCTCGCGGCCTGCTGGGGCCGCTACCCTGCGCCTGGGCGGGGGGCCGGCCCGGGCGGAGGCGCGTGGGCCGCAGACTACCGCGCGTGAGCGGGCGCGCGACGGAAAAGGCGCGGCCCGGCTTACGATTGGAGCGGATGTACGGCAAGGAGCGGGGACGAGGATCGACGGTCGACGGCCGCCCCCGAGCATCTGGAACAGGACTCGCCGTCGGCGTTGCCGCGGAAGTGGGGGAGGAGGAGGAGGAGGAGGAGGAGGAGGAGGAGGAGGAGGAGGAGAGGAGGAGGAGGAGGGGAGGGGAGAGAGGAGAGGAGGAGAGGAGGAGAGGAGGAGAGGAGGAGAGGAGAGAGGAGGAGAGGAGGAGGAGAGGAGGAGGAGGAGGAGGAGAGGAGGAGGAGGAGGAGAGGAGGAGAGGAGAGGAGCATGAGGAGGAGGAGGAGGAGGAGGAGGAGGAGGAGGCGAAGGAGGTGGAGGAAAAAGGAGGAGGAGGGGAGGAGGAGGAGGAGGAGGAGAGGAGGAGAGGAGGAGAGGAGGAGAGGCGGAGAGGAGGAGGAGGAGGAGGAGGAGGAGGAGGAGGAGGAGGAGAGGAGGAGGGAGGAGGAGAGGAGGGGGAGGAGGAGGAGGAGGAGGAGGAGGAGGAGGAGGAGGAGGAGGAGAGGAGGAGGAGGAGGAGGAGGAAGGAAGAGGAGGAGGACAAGGAGGACAAGGAGGAGGAGGAGGAGGAGGGTAAGGGAAGAGGAGGAGGAGGACAAGTAGGAGGAGGAACGAGGGGAGGAGGAGGAGGAGGAGGAGGAGGAGGAGGAGGAGGAGGGGTCCGTAGCCATTTTGGCTCAAGGGGCCTGCTCCTGGACTTCCCAACCTCGCTCGAGAGATTAAGGCGTGTCAGGTTTTTGTCCCCACGAGTCTCGTGGCCAGAGGTTCGCGACCTCACCCGCAACCATTTCGTCCCAAGAGTTTTCAGTGGACCCGCTCCCCAGACACCGCGCGCGATGGTGGGCTGGGGCTGTCGGCAGTGCAATGCATGGAACCGTGGTAACAAGCAGAGGTGCTTCAACTGCGGAGGGTACAACCCACAGGGGCCAGTGCCAGCCTCAAACCGACGGCCGCCACCGCTGCAGGGCCAGTGGAACCGCCAGCAGCGCTTGCGAGGTGCACCATGGCGAGATTTCAGTGGGCAGGGCGGCCTCGGCAGGGGGCACGGCAAGGGCTACGGCAAGGATGCGAAGTACCAGAAGAATGGAGCGGGACAGGGAGGAGCAGCGGCCCAGCCACAGCTCGATGAGCAGCAGACGGAGCTCTGGCTCGCCATGGGCGAAAAGGAATTCCACAAGTCGCCAAGGCCCAGAACAAAGTGCTCCAGGCCACGCAGCGAGTCTCCAGTGCCGAGGAGGCGGCTCGGGAGGCCGCTTTGGAGTGCATGGAGGCCCACGCTGCCCTGCAGGAGGCGCAGGAGGAGCTCGAGGAGGCCAGGCGAGCGGCGGCCCAGCGCGTGGGAGCAGCCAGCGCGGGGCCTCCCCCGACCCAGGCCCCGCCAGCAGTCTGGGATGAGGTGGCCAAGCTCTCCGAGCTCGTCGGCAGGCTTCTGGCACCTGGAAAGCCAGGTGGGGGAGTTGACACAGCTGAGGGAGACGCGGAGGCCATCAAAGCTTCCCTCGACAAGCTCAAGGGGTTCAAGGAGCAGGTCTCGGATCCCGCTGGGGGCCGGCGTGGGGCGCATGGTGACGGCCCTCATCCCGTTGGCCATGGCGTTGGCGATGGCGAGGGAGACGCCCGCATGGAGGGGGATCCCGAGCCTGCCCAGAACCTCGATGATGGCGGCACCAACAAAAGAGCCCGCGAGCTGATGTCCAGCTGGGGCTCGGAGGTGTCAGAAGATCAAAGAGCTGCAGCGATCGTCGCGCTGTTCCAGGAGCAGGCGAAACGGCTACGGCGACTCTAGCGCTACGGCTTCGTAAAATAGGGCCCCCAGGACGCTGAGGGGCCAGGGCAGCCCGTGGAGGGCAGCTCAGGTCCTGAGGCCCCCAGGCGGCCCTGCTTCAAGGACCAAGGCCACACTCACTCCCCACGGAGAAAAGAGCCCAGGGACATGCTCCGCCATGGGTGGGACATCGGCCAGACTCACTCCGCCAGCTGGCGGAGAAGAGGGCACAGGAACTTCAGCGACCAGGTCACCCGCATCGGACCGCACCCCGCTTCGTTTCTATTTCAGCAACGTCACCAGCTGGAATGAGAAGGGCCTCAGCTACATCAAGCGGGAGGGGAGCCCTCTCCAGAGGGCACATGTCATCGGGGTGGCCGAACATCACCCGACGGGCAAGAAATTGAACGAAGCAAAGAAGAAGTTGTCCAAGCTGGGTTGGGCCACCAAGGCCATCCCCGCTGCAGCCACGGCAGGACAAGGAGCGCGTGGACACGGCGGGGTTTGGCTCCAGGTCCAGAAGCAGTTGGCATGGAAGGGAGTTATCGATTTCGGTCAGGAGAGAGCACAATGGACGGCGGCGACGGTTCGCACAAAGGGCATGGAAGTCATTTTGTATCAATGCGTTTGGCAGTTGGCGCGGGCCTGGCAGGGCCAAACATTGACGCGATCAACGGCATGGCCTCGTACGTGCGGGCCAAAGGCTTGCCCTACATCATCACGGTGGATTGGAATATGACAGAGGGAGAGATGGCAGGTTTAAACCTGCCCACTTTTCTCAGCGGAGCGTGGCGTCGGCCAGACGACCCACAACCAGGAGGCCACAGAGTGATAGACTACTGCCTGGTGTCCGAGAAGATCAGTGGCCTGATCAAGCTGTCATGGGACACGGTGGGGCCATGGGCAGCGCCGCACTACGGCATAGTGGGGAAACTGCTCCGCGCGCCAGATTTAGTCACGCAGAGGGCCCTGGTGCAACCGACGCCAGTGTTGGACGCCAACGGACCAGACCGCCCTTGGAGCTACCACCTGCAGAGCGCGTAGGACAGGGCAGCCAAGGGCATGGAGCACCCGCAGCTGCGGGACAAGGCGATGGACTCAGTCGATTTCGCGTACATAGAGTTCGCGCTGGCGGCGGGGGATTTGCTGCTCAGCAGGCAGCCCGACAGGCGGCCTGCGGCCGACACGCACAGGGGTTTTTACCCTGAGTCGCGCCTAGTGCCCCTGCTAGCCACGAAGCCCACAGGGTGGCTGGCGCAAACTAACTCGCTCTCTCACTGGTCTGGCCTGCAGGCGCTTTTGCACGCCCTGCCAGGCGTGAGGAGGAGGGGGAGGGGGTCTAGGCGGCGGGGGCGGCGGAGGCGATCGCTATCATAGCGGGAGATTTGCGCGCGCGGCCAGCAGATTTAAAAGATGAGTCAGACGAGCACCTAGTTAGCAAGCTCCATGGGGACTTGGGCATCCTTGGGGGCCTCGGGGAGGCGCAGCTGAAGGTCTGGTCCCAGAGGGTCGATGAGGCTGCGCGTCGCCTTGAGTCCCATTTCCCCCATGAGAGCTCACGATGTTTCAAGGACTGGGCGCAGGCCAGTTTAAAGGAAGGAACAGGAGCGGCCCACCGCCACACCAAGCTTTGGGGAACCCCGGAGCGGGAATTGTCTAGGATCAAGGACCAGTGCGGCCACAGAATCTCGGATCCGCTCCAGAATATTCAAGCTACAGGAGAGCATTGGCTTAATTTTTGGGGGGAAGGGATAGGGCAGCCGAAAGAGCAGGCTTGGTGGAAGGACTTTCGCCGAGCCGCCAAGAAGCATAGCCTGACCCTGGACCCTATAACATGCGACGAGGTAATCGAGGGGCTCAAGTGTTTTCGGCCAGTCATAGGAATGGGAGCGGATCGCACCAACCCCCGCTGGTGGCGACAGCTCCCGCAGGAAGGCCTCATTCACCTCACCTTCCTCCTCAACCTCGTGGAAGGAAACCTTTGCTGGCCAGAGCAGATTTTAGTCAACGTAGTGCAGTTAATGTACAAGACTGCGGAGGCAGACAGGCCAATAACTTTAACCCAAGCGCCATACAGAGCATGGTCGCGCATTCGCAGATGGCGCGTAGCAGACTGGTCGGAAAAGCATGTGCAGTTCTGGGATAAAGCAGTAGTGGGATCCAGCTGTTTAAGAGCGGCCCTCCTAAGGCAGACTAAGCTAGATGTCGCCTCTTTGCAGGGTTTTTCCTGGTGCGAGGCGTGGGATTTGGAGAAAGTTTACGACGCCCTAGGCCCCGAACAACTCTGGCAGGTAGGTGCAGCAGTCGGGTACCCACTTACCCGCCTTTTCCTCTGCCTCAGCCTCCACTTTGGGCCCCGAAGGCGCCAAGGGAATGGGGTGGTCTCGGATCCCCTGCAGGCTTTCAGAGGCATTCTGGCAGGGTGTTCCCAGAGTGTCGACATCTCGCGTCTGGCCTTGTGGCAGATGCTCAGTGAGATGCAAGCATCTTTTAGGCCAGTAGAAGTCCAGAACTGGATAGATGACATCCCTCACTCTGCCATAGGTGAAGGGAGTGTTGTAGTGGAAACAACGACAGCTGCAGTGAGGTTTTTTTGTTCAGCGCTGCGCCTCCCTGGGGCTCACCATCTCGGCGAAGAGCAAGGTGGTCTCGAATCCCCCCAGGGTCGCGGCGGCCATCAGGACCAGGCTTCAGGAAGCCAGGATAGATTTGAAACATAGTCAATTCGTCAAGGACCTCGGGATCGATGGCACCTCGCATCGGGGAAGCATTGGCACGGGCAAAAAGAGGATGCAGGCCAGCCACGACCGAGGCCACATGATTAAGCGCATCGCTAAAACATTAAGATTTGGAGTGGCGTTAGCCAAGACGGGGCACCTTCCCCAGGCCTCCTGGGGCCTTGAGAGCCAAGGCATTGCCCCGTCACAGCTTTTAAAAATGAGAGCGCAAGTTAGTGGAATGGTTGGCCGAAAGGAGGATGTGCGACGACCACGATTCGAACGTCCTTCCCCTCGGCACACCAGGACCCGCTGGTTTTTGGAAGACTGAGGCTTTTTCGAGAGTGGATAGCCATGCTGCCAGAGCTGCTAAGAGACCGGCGCTCAGCGGTACAGATCGCCTGGCGAAAAGCGCGGACGGGCTTGGAATCGTCCCGATCGCGCTGGCATCGAGTCAAAGGCACCATCTCAGCCACGGTAGCGGCCCTGCAGGATTTAGGTTTCTCGGCGGTCTCGCCGTGGGAATGGATAAACCAGGACGGAGACCATTTCAACCTAGAGCTTGATGATCCAGAGCGAATCGTTGACTTTGAGCTCTATGGGGCTTTGGATCAACAAGCGTGGTTGACAGCCGCCAAGCATTACCATGGCAAGGGCCTAAAACATGGCCCTGACTTGCTTACTAACAAATGTCGCATGAGACAGCTCCGCAAAGAAGGCAAGCACGACCAGCTAGGAGTGTTTCGGATGGTCATGGCTGGAGCTTCGTGGCCAGCCAGTCGCAGTTTTGGGGAGGAGGCAACGCGCCGCCCTCAGACAGCCCCCAATTCGCCCCCAGCCCCCAGAGCCCAACCACCTGAGCCAGTAGAGGCGCAGGAGTTGGGCACCCCTGGCCCGCCAGCCACTGCAGCTCAGCAGGCCAGGGAGGAGGGGCAGGAGGGAGATGAGGATGGATTTTTCTCCTTTGAGCAGATGTTGGAGCAGGCCCAGTGGGAGGAGGAGCAGGCGTGGCCAGAGCCCCCAGAGGTGCTTTTTGAGCCCCTGGAGGAAGGTTCAGAGGCCGTCAGACATCCCCGCCGCCCCACTTGGACCAGCCCAGCCTGCCCAATATGTGGAGCCGAACAGGAAACGCTTTTTTTCACCAGTTCTGCGAGTGCCCAGGCAACGCGGCCCTGGAGGGGCTGCATGGAGAGCTTGCCAGCCAAGCAAAAGAGGGAGTCCTAGACCACCCCTGGTTTTGGCTCCGAGGTTTAGCGCCAGTCCTGTGGGTGTACCCTTTCGCGACCCGCCCGATCCAGGGACAGCCCCAGGCGGGGGGGAACTAGCCCAGCAGGCGGTAGTTTCTTTGGACCACACCACCATCGTCGCAACCGACGGCTCAGGAGGCAAGTATCATGCTGATTTTCGGGTCCGTCGGTGCGGGTGGGGTTTTTCCATCCTCAGAGGGTGGGGAGTGGTTGCTTGGGCGTATGGGCCAGTAGACTATTGGAAGCAGTCAGTGCCAATAGCGGAGTTGTTTGCTGCAGTGGAGGCCTTTGAAAGAATTGGAGGCCCAGTACATTTTGTCATTGACGCCCAGAACGTAGCGGATGTAATCCGCAAGGGCCCCAGCGGACAGCATTCTACTAACCAGAGGCTCTGGAGCACCTTCTGGAATTTGGCCCAGGGCCGTGAAGTTTCGGTTGAGAAAATCTCTTCACACCAGTCCTCTGAGCAGGCAGCAAGCGCCCAGGTTCCCCCAGCTAATTGGCTAGCCAACAGGATTGCCGACTTGTGTGCTGAGGAGGGAGCGAGAGCAGCCCAACTGCCGCAGGAGGATTTGACCGAAATTTTTAGAATTTATGATCTGGCGGCGAGAGTTCAGGCCCACCTGCTGGCAGTCGCGGATCATGTAGCGCGCCAGGCTCCTGAGGTCTACGGAGCCAGCGCCAAGATGGACAGACAGCACGAGGCCAAGCGTTGGGCGCAGGCGCGGCGGGAGTCGTCCCAGGCCGCCGCGCAGCCGTCCGCCCATGCAATTCATCGAGATGCTCGAGGCAGGCTCCGTTGCACCCGCTGCCTCTCTTCTCCTTCCTCTGACTGTCCCCGACCCGTTTGGCTGGACCAACAGCGCAGAGGTTTCCCCGCCCAGATCCACAGGTCTCACCGGCTCATGACCTTCAGGGGTTTCTTTTGGTGCAGGTCCTGTGGTGGGGCGGGGTCAGTGTCTTTCCAGAAGCTGAGCCAGGCGTGCTCGCAAAGGTGTGCCTTGTCCACCCATGGCAAGAGAATCATTGAGACCCTCGAACGAGGGGAACTCCCCAAAGATTACAAGCAGTGGCCCCAGCCAGAAGACGTTGGCCCACCGCGTGCAGTGGTCTTTCCAGAGCTCTAGTCCAGCTCTTCAGCGCCACCTGTCAGAGGAGCTTGGCGCGCAGTTAGGCAAGAGGCAAGAGGAGGAGGAGGAGGAGGAGGAGGAGGAGGAGGAGGAGAGGAGGAGGAGGAGGAGAAGGAGCAGGAGGAGGTGCAGGAGGAGGAGGAGGAGGAGGAGGAGGAGGAGGAGGAGGGAGGAGGAGGAGGAGAAGGAGGAGGACAAGGAGGAGGAGGAAGGGAGGAGGAGGAGGAGAAGGTGGAGGAGGAGGAGGAGGGGGGGAGGGGGGGAGAGGTGTAGGAAAAGTCGGAGGAGGAGGAGGAGGAGAAGGAGGAGATGGAGGAGAAGGGGAGGAGAAGAGGAAGAGGAGGAGGGGAGGGGGAGGAGGAGGGGGAGGAGGAGGAGGAAGAGGAGGAGGGGAGGAGGAGGAGGAGGAGGAGGAGGGGGAGGAGGAGAAGGAGGAGAAGGAGGAGGAAGAAAAGGAGGGAAGGCGGAGGAGGAGGAGGCGGAGGAAGAGGAGAGGAGGAGGAGGCGGAGGAGGAGAGGAGGAGGAGGAGGAGGAGGAGGAGGACAAGGAGGAGAAGGAAGGGAGGAGGAGGAGGAGGAGGAGGAAGGTGGAGGAGGAGGAGGAGGAGGAGGAGGGGGAGGAGGGGGAGGAGGGGAGGGAGGGGGGGAAGTAGGAGGGGGAGGAGGAGGAGGAGGAGGAGGGGAGGAGGAGGAGAAGGTGGATGAGGAGGAAGGGGGGGGGGAAGGAGGAGGAGAAGGCGAAGGAGGAGAAGGCGGAGGAAAAGGCGGAGGAGGAGGAGAAGGAGGAGGAAGGAGGAGAAGGAGGAGAAGGGGAGGGGGGAGGAGGAGGAGGGGAGGAGGAGGAGGAGGAGGAGGAGGAGGAGGAGGAGGAGGGCGAGGAGGAGGAGGAGGCGGAGGAGGAGGAGGAGGAGGAGAGAGGAGGAGGAGGAGGAGGAGGAGGAGGACAAGGAGGACAAGGAGGAGGAGGACGAGGGGAGGAGGAGGAAGTGGAGGAGGAGGAGGAGGAGCAGGAGGAGGAGGAGGAGGACAAGGAGGAGGAGGACGAGGGGAGGAGAAAGAGGAGGAGGAGGAGGAGGAGAGACGGAGGCGGAGGAGGAGGCGGTGGAGGAGGCGGCGGAGTAGGAGGAGGAGGAGGAGGAAGAGGAGGACTGGCGCAACCGAGTCGAGACGGAGGCGCGGGCCGAGAGGAGAGACAGCGGCCCGTGGCCTCGGGGCCGCGTGGCGGCGCAGCTCGTCGAGGACCAGCGGCCTCGGGCCCGTAGGAGGCCCAGCAGCGGCCGCCGTCGGTCTCGGCCGCCTCCTGGCCAGAGGCAGGGGCGGCCCCCCGCCGGGGTGACCGTCCGTGCGGTGCCTCCCTGGCGGCGCGCGTCGTCGTCGTCGTCGTCGTCGTCGTCGTCCTCACCGTCGTCGTCGTCGTTGTCGTTGTGGTCGTCGTCGTCGTCGTCATCGTCGTCGTCGTCGTCCTCACCGTCGTCGTCGTCGTTGTCGTTATGGTCGTCGTCGTCGTCGTCGTCGTCGTCGTCGTCGCCGTCGTCGTCGTCGTCGTCGTCGTCGTCGTCGTCGTCGTCGTCGTCGTCGTCGTCCCCCCCAGCTCTGGCTGGCGCGCTTGGATTCCCCGCCCCTTCATCCCCCCCGTCTCTCTGAAGTCGCGCACCAAGGGGCACTCTTGGCCAGGGTCACTCTTGCGTGTAGCCGACCAGCGCGTGAGCTGGAGCCCGACGGAAAAAACGCAGCGCCTCTCGAAGAAGACAAAGAATCTGCACAGACACGAGCTTCCGGGAGTCCGCGCTGCTTTTGTCGGCGGCCCAGCGAGGGGGGAAGTGAGAAGGGGCGGGCCTTCAGAAGGCTCAGAAGTTCCCCAGTCTTCTGAGAAGTTTTCTGAGCCTTCCCCAGAGACACAAAAAAACCTTTCAGGAGGCGCGAGGGCTTCTGAGAAGTCCCGCCGCGTTCTGAGAAGGCCTCCTCCTTCTCACTTCCCCCCCTCGCTCGCCGCCGGTCTTACTGAGGGGGTCCAGCACAGATCCCAGAGATCCACGCGGACCTTCGAGAGGTTCTGCTTATGCCGACTGTGTCTTCTTCCAGTCTCCGCTGCTACTACCGCCGTGAAGCCCAGGGGGGGGATGCGAGCCCGTCCGTAGGTTCGCGGACGAAATAAATACAAACAGGCACAAAGAATCGTCGATGCCCAGGGAAATATGGGAAGTGGAGGGGAAGACGAAACTCCAGAAGAAATAGAAAAAGCATAAGGAATCCTGGGACGTGTGCCTACTTATATGTGTGCCCCTGGGCCCCTTCACAAAAACAGTATGAGCATACATGCTCCGAGGCCACCTGCGGGCCTCGCAGAGCTTGCACAAGGACCGATCAAAATATGGCTTAGCTTGTTTGGGCCTCTTCTTTGTTGTTCGCTCCGTTTTTCGCTGCTGCTTAGTTTCGTTGTTCTGTTTTGTGTAAAGCGCCTCGCTTCGTTGTTCGTTTCGTTTGGCAACGGTGTCGTTTTAAGCGTTCGTTTCAACGTCGGCTTCCGATCCGTTTTTTGTTTTAAGCGCCATGTCGTTTTAAGCATCATTGTGGTCGGTCCTTGACTTCGCATGTATCCCTGCCTCTCTTTGTCTTCTTATAGCACAGGAGCCTTCACGACCTCGCTGGCCCCCTCGTCCCGCGAGACTCCCGTATAATGCAGACTCCCGTATAATGCAAAAGTCTTGCGGGCCGAGGGGACGTGCTGGGTCGTCTTCACGGAGTCGTTCGGAGGAGTCGATTCGTTGGCAATGGTACTACGGCGTCGGTAGATTTGCGCAATGACGTGGTGCACCTTGGAAAGATTGCACATCGAGCTGGAGTTTTCGCGCGTGAGGTCCAGTACCCGACGGCATACCAACTGGTTTTGTTTGTCAATGCTACGTGGGAAGCCCAGCTTGCCGCCAGCACGCGCGGCTTTGAATGTCCTTCTGCGGTTGTGGACAGGCGGAGTCAGCAGCAGTCAGTCGATGGGGAGGTCTATGAATGAAGGGAACCAGAAGGTTGAAAAGCTCGGTCAGACTTGATTGCGTTCACGGCACTTGTAGGGCATTGTTGCCATGCATCTGTCGCGCGCTGTTTGTTCTGACGCGCGGCCTTACGGCGTGGGGAGGGCGCCTCGGCCACCAGAGCAAAGGCCACCTCGGGCGCGGTGGGTTCGCCGTGGGGTTTGCCGCGGCGCCGGCTTCGTCTACTTGGGGCGCGGGGCGCAGGGGTTGCTGTGGGTTTTGCCGTGGTGCCGGCTTCGTCCACTTGGGCACGTCGAGAACAAGCGGCGCGACGACATATTTTTTGTTTGTCTCCTGGTGCCCTGTGTTGCACCCTGCACTTCCGCGCAGCTCCCGCCTCCCAGCCCCCGTTGATCCCAGGTTGCTCAGCAGCCTAGCTCAGAAGCCACATGAAAGAAATGTGTTACATCCAACGTGCTGATAGACAACCAGACGGATTGCACGCTTGTGTTGTTTGCACTTATTGTGCAACGCATTTCTCGCTCCCCCAGAACCAAGGTACAGTATCTATATATACATATATATATACACGCATACCAAAAACAAAACGAATATATATATATATATATATTATAATGATAATAACAATAATAATAATAACAATAATAATAATACTAATAATAATAATAATAATAATAATAACATAGATATAATAACATTTTTATATGTATAATATTTATGTAAATATAATAATAATAATAATAATAAGAAGAAGAAGAAGAATAATACTAATATATCTATTACACTGTTCTCAACGTCTGTAGTGCTGTCGCTCAACGGCCTCCAGTGAGTGTTGAATGTTCTGCCAAGCGCCCTTCACCGTCGTGGGCGCTGTGGCTCAAGTCTTAATTTGCGGCTCGCGCCGCCGTATGAGCAGTTCAGAGAAGGCACACTTCGTCTGGGTGATAGCCCGAGATATCTTCAGTTACTGGAGTCGGCCAGAGCCGACCACCTGCACGTGCCAGTGTCCAGAAGTCACGGTCTCTTGCCCCAGCACAGAGTGCAGCAGTCATTTGGAGGTGATACGTGATCTATCGTACGAGCATGTGCGACAGGCAACCGGCACCAGGTGCCCAGTGTGTGAGGACGTGTCGTGTGTGCCCTTTCCTTGGACGCTCATCCTCGTGCTGATCGCCCTCATCCCGACCGTCGGGTTCGTGGGCTTCCTCGTGGGCAGCGGCATCTCACGGTGCAAGCGGACGACCGAGGGCACCTCGGAGACCACCTCGGCAGGCGGGAGACGGTCCTTCGGGCCGTTCACGCCGGCCACCCTCGCAGCTCTTGAGCGCTAGCCATGGCGGCCGCTGCAGCCGCCGCACACCGAGCCCTGGATATACCAGAAAAACAGGTGCTCATCAATTTTGACGATGACGCCAACGGCCTGCGCTGGCATCACCGAATACTTCTCATCAAGGGTGGAGACGGACGTTGGGTGGTCGCGACCCCGACATGGAGTATCCAGCTGGCCGACCTGTCGAGACACCACATCAGAGTGCTGCGACGGGGGATGCCGGTGGAGCGGGACTACCTGCCGGAGGCATTCCTGTTCGACCCGAACGCCTCAGATGCAGAGCTGGCGCGGGCTCGGGCTGAGGCCCTCGAGTTGGCTGAGATCGCTGGGTTCGACCTGTCGGCGGTGCAAGCTCAGGGTGGTGGCGCCGCGCCTGCCCAAGAGGCGGCCTGGCGAGTCGCCGATCCTGCGTCCCCGGCCTTCGGGGAGGAGGTGCCCGTCGGAGCGATGCGGGACCAGGAGGCCTCCGTCATCAAGGGTGACGTCGCTCTCCTCAGGCTCGACGGGAAGTGGACCTTCGCCGAGAAGGTCGTCCCCTCCGAGCACGAGGCATGGCTCAGAGAGAAGCGCGTCGGGCCTGGGCGTGACCCTCGGCTGCTGGCCGACACCAGGGACAAGTCCTCTCAGAGGTTCCTGGACGCCGAGACCGCGCTCAAGATGATGCGCCGGGTGAAGCAGCCCCTCCCGACGTTGGACGGGCCGCCGGCTCTGGACGAGTACGCGGAGGGGCTCACTCGGGTGGGGTTCAATTTCGCGACGCACAACCTCGACTGGGAGGCCAAGAGCGGGGTTGCGCCGAAGGGCGCCGTCGCCCGCGAGCACAAGTTCGTGAGCTCGTGGCTCTATCTCATGCTCACGACCGACCAGTTGGACATCAGCAACCTTCTCTCGGCTGAGCTCGCCGCCCGGCGACTGATCCAGATCGAGAGTGCGGTTCGGCGCAACCCGAAGGCGCCGGACTTCGACGGACTCGACATGGTGATGGCGACGCCGATCGGGCCGGGCGGAGAGGTGATGACTCGGGAGTTCACGAGGTGGATCGCGGAGAGGCAGAAGGACGAGGGCTTCTTGTTGAAGCAACAGAGGCTGTGGCGCGAGGAGCGCGCAGCCGACGACAAGCGGCAGAGGGGCGGCAAGACCGGCGGGAAGTCGGAGCACGGTCCCAATGCCGGCGACAAGAAGTAGTATGCATGGGCCTCCCTCTGGTGATGCGGCGCCTCGCGGCCCGAGAGGCACGCCGCAGAGGATCCAGGGGGCTTTCTCGGGCTCGCAGCTTGGGCGCCGCCAGCACGGTGACCCGCTGCCAGTTTTGGCACCTCCTCAAGGGCGACTTGACGCCCTACGTGACCACCGACGTTATCTACAGCAGCGGCTTCGGCGTCGGTGGTATCGCGAGCGGCGGGTGAACTCCGTTCTCGGCGCCCTCAACGCGCTGCAGGAGGGCCCGTCGTGTCCCTTTCGTCGTGCTGATGAGGGACTACACTCAGCCTTTCGGTCGCCTCTCACTGGAACGCAGGACTCCGTGCGCCAGCGAGTTGGGCGGCTTGTTTCAAGTGCTGGAGACGCTCCAGCCGACCTCAAGCCGCACGAAGCCCTCCAGGAGCTTCTGCGCGTGAAAGACTTGTACACTGTGGAGCCGAGCCACCTCGGGAGCTTCGACTTCGACCGTGTGAAGGTGCTCTCGGCTGGCGTGTCTGTCAAGGACATGGAAGACCCGCTGCCCTCTGAGCAGCGGGCTATGTTGGCAGACCCAGAGGGCAAGATTTTGAGGGACTCGTCCGAGCTCGAGTACGACTCTGGAGCCTTCGCGCCGTACTGGGACCCGAAGCTGCGCTTCGACACCTCAGAGCGACGGCGTCTCATCCTTCGGCTCGCGGAGTTGGGGCTCGTCGGGTTCCGCACCTCAATTCGGGCACGCATCGGTATCTTCGTGGTCAAGAAAAAAGATGGTCTCCAGCGGCTGATCGTGGACGCACGGGAGCCTAACAGGTTGTGTCGACGACCTCCCCACTCTTGGCTTGGCACAGTGACCGCGCTGACTGGGGTTGACCTCTCGGACTCAGCGATCAGGGCCGCAAGTCAGGATGATGGCGACCTCAGTTGGGTGCAGCCGTCCGCGGGCAGCGTCGACCTGTACAACGGGTTCTACCAGTTTCGGAACCGTCGCATGGGCTCGCTGTTCGGCATCGACTTCGCGGCCAGGGCCGACTACTGGGGGATCTCTGAGGTCTACTGTGAGGCGACGGGCTCCTACCTGGGCGTCTCCGCGGACACCCCCGTCTTCCCCGTCTTCGAGGGGATGGCCATGGGCTGGAGCTGGGCCCTGTATTTCTGCCACGCCACCACCTCCGCCGCTGGCGGTGACAGCAGCGTGGTCGTCGAGGACAGGCACGCGACACCGACGCCGACACCCAGCCTGGCCGTCCGGCTCCCCTACGTCGACAACGCCAACGTCATCGGGATCACCGCCGAGTCGACGCAGCGGGCCCTGGAGCACGTGAAGCGGGACTTCGACGCGAAGGCCCTCGACTTCCATGAGGAAAACGTAGCCTCGCCAGAGCTTCAACTACTGGGAGTCGTGTTCGATGGCGTCCGACGACAGATCCGGCCTCTACCGCGACGCACCTGGCGGCTCCACCTGGCCTTGCAGGAGGTGATCAGAAGGGGCTTCGCCAGCGGCCGCGTGGTCCAGATCCTCGTAGGTCACCTCGTTCACCACTTCCAGCTGGTCAGGGCCGCCCTCGCGAGTCTCGACAAGGTCTGGGCCTTCATCGGGGAGCACTACGACGACGAGGCGGAGCTCTGGGACTCGGTTCGCTGGGAGCTCGAGGTCGCGGGCTGGCTGGTCTTCATGGCCGGCGTCGACCTGGGCTCGGAGCCGGCGCCCGTGGCCTTCTGCGGGGATGCCTCCTGCAAGGGCTACGCGCTGCACGTCGCAGAGATCTCCGACGCCGAGTACCGCGAGGTGGCCGCCTACCGTGAGCGCTGGCGTTTCGACTTTGTCGAGCGGGAGTCCGCGGGCTGGGGGCCTGCGTTGCCCTGGGCCGCCGCCTGGCGTGCTCAACACGGGACTGGCGCATGCCCGCAGCTGGGGCACCTGGAGTCAGGGGACGGCGCCTCCCAGGGATGGCGCCGACCCTGGCGTCAGCTTGACGAGATCGAGCGCCCCGCTTCGGTGGTCGGCATCCCGCCGCTGCCTGACGCGCTGGTGGACCCGGCGCGGTGGCGACGCGTGGTGCGTGGAGGCTGGAGGTACGACACCGCGATCCACGAGAAGGAGGGCCGCGTGATGCTGATGGGCCTTGTCCGAGCCAGTCGTGAGGTTCGATTTCACGGACGACGGCTACTTAGCATCGGCGACAACTTGGCCTGCATCTGCAGCTTCGAGAAGGGCAGGGCGAAGTCGCACTGCCTCCATCGTCTCTGTCAGAGGGCCGGAGCTTTGACAATTGCGTGTGGCCTGATTTGGACCCAACGCTACCTGGAGACCAAGAGGAACCCCACTGACGAGGATTCGCGTGCCGCCGATCGCGGAGAGGTCGGCGCTGGCGAGGCTCAGCTCGGACGAGCTGGGCGAGCTCTTTTGCGCAGTGGCCGCGGCTCCGCGGCGGCGCCGGCTCGGGCAGCGCCGAGCCGCCGAGTGCGCGCCGTGACCGCCCCGCCCATCACCAGCCGCCGGCTGGGGCGGTGCGGGCCCCGCCTGTCGCCCGCCAGTGGAGAGCGTGCCAGTTCCAGTCCCGAAAAGGAAGCCAGCCATGATGCACCTGCTCGTCGTCGATCTCAGCCCGTCTTCCTCGAAGTGTTTGCTGGACATGCTACACTTTCGGCTGCTGTGAGTGACGAGGGTCTGGGAATTGGGATGCCCATCGAGATCCGTCGAGGCCCTCATCATGATCTAGGAGATCAACGGCTTCGGCGTCTCTTGAAAAACCAGATCCTTCGTGGAAGAGTCTGGGCCCTCCATCTAGCTACCCCCTGCACCGTCTGGAGCGTGGCTCGTCGTACTGGGACTTCGTCGACCAACTGGGGTACGTCGTTGGCTACCTTTACTAGAGCCCTTCTCAGGCTGTGTCGTCAACACGGGGTGCTGTTCACACTCGAAAATCCGAGATCGTCGGGATTGTTTCGTTGGGAGCCTATTCGTCGTGAGCTCGATCGTGCTGGAGCCCACTTCGTTCGATATGATAATTGCGCCTATGGAACTAACTACATGAAGCCGACCTGTATCGCCACCAACATCCCCGAAATGAAACAGTTAAGTCGGTTGTGTCCTGGAAATCATTATCATGAACACTTGTCTGGGAAGGTAAAGATCGCCGTCAACGGGAAGTCGACTTGGGCCTGGAAGGCCACGTTGGCTGGGCTGTACCCTCCCCGTCTACGCAGGGCCTATGCTCAAATTTTGAGGAGGATCGCGCCAGCCAGTGCCCTACATGCCTCTGATCTGGAGTGGTGGGAGTCTCTCATGGCAGGAGCCACCAAGAAGCCGCTCCCCGCCGAGCCGTGGATCCCACGCTGCCCGCGCGCCTTCCAGTCGCCGTGGGGCCGCGCCGCCAGCACCTGGGGCGGCGAGCGCCGCTGGATCGGGCCGCGTCGAGGTCGAGACCGACCTCGAAGCGTCTCGTGTGGGTGTGGAGCGGCGGCGTGCTCTGCGCAGGGCTGCCAGGCGTCGAGTCGCAGGTGAGTCCCCAAGCGACGGCTACCTGGAGCGGTCCACCGTGTCGGCGGCAGTGGCAAGGCAGTATCGTCTCTCGGAGGCCTCTTTCGTGGAGTGGGCCACCGAGGCCAATCGCTGTGCCGACCCAGCCTCTCCAGCCGCTGTCGACCTCTCGCTTTCGGCGTACTTCGATTACCTCTACCTGGATGGATGCGAGCCGTGGGAGGGGCGGCAGGCCCTGTATGGGTTTGCACACGTCCACCGGTTCCCGCGGCCCAAGGACACCTTCCCGCACGCCGTGAAGGCGCTCGCTGGTTGGCTCAAGCGTGCACCCGAGTCCAGTCGCGATCCCTGCCCGTGGGAGGCGCTCGCGCTGCTGGCCACCTGGTTCATCGGGCTCGGGGACCTCGCTGGCGTCCTGGCTGCTGCGTGCGCCGTGGTGCAGTTCGACGTCTACGGACGGCCCTCCGCTACGCTGTCCCTGACGCTGGACCACATCGTCTCAGGCTCCAGTGCCGCCAACCGCCGCTACAACCAGCTCGCCGTCATCATGGCGCCTAGCGGGCTAGGGCGCAAACCAGCCAAGAACCAGCAGTACGATGACACAGTGATCGTGGGTGGGATGAGCCCCGAGCGCGCATGGATCAGGACCGTGCTAGAACGGCTCATCGCCCGAGCAAAACGGCTGAAGCTGAGCTCGCTCTTTGCAGGTCTGGATTTGCCGACGTACGAGGCTCTCTTTCGCCGTGGCTCTCAGGCGCTGTCGTTACAGTCTCTTCGCCTGTGCCCACACACCGTTCGCCATGGCGGCCCGTCGGTAGATTTTTTGGAAAAGCGAGGCAGTCTTGAGCTCATAAAGCGGCGAGGGCACTGGCTCTCGGATAGGTCTGTTGCCCGCTACGGAAAAGAAGGCAAGCTACTTCGTCAGGTGAATAGAATGTCTGCGCAGCAGCAGCGCAATCGCAACCGCGCGGCTGCTGCTCTCCCATCCCTGCTCGACCTTTCGCTTGCTCGCATCCTGAATACCCGCCCTCCCTGACCCTAGAACCACATATGGGATATGGGGCTTTGTGCACGATCCAGCCGGCTGGACTTTTTTGCTGCCTCTCTGCTCAGAATGATCTGCCGGTTCAGTCATCTTGTTTCAGTGTGTGCAGCAACGGTGCCAGCTCGCTCGTGCTTTGTCCTGTTGTGAAGTTTGTTGTGTGGCAACAATCGGCTGGAAAATAGTGATATCGCTGGGCTTCGCCTTTAATCTCACGTCTGGCCTCGAGTCGCCGACTCGAGTCATCTGGGAGGCCACCTTGTACAACGCAGTGCTATTACACTGTTCTCAACGTCTGTAGTGCTGTCGCCCAACGGCCTCCCGTGAGTGTTGAATGTTCTGCCAAGCGCCCTTCACCGTCGTGGGCGCTTTGGCTCAAGTCTTCCCAATCCCTCCCACCCTTGGGGGCTTTGTGCACGATCCAGCCGGCTGGACTTTTTTGCTGCCTCTCTGCTCAGAATGATCTGCCGGTTCAGTCATCTTGTTTCAGTGTGTGCAGCAACGGTGCCAGCTCGCTCGTGCTTTGTCCTGTTGTGAAGTTTGTTGTGTGGCAACAATCGGCTGGAAATAGTGATATCGCTGGGCTTCGCCTTTAATCTCACGTCTGGCCTCGAGTCGCCGACTCGAGTCATCTGGGAGGCCACCTTGTACAACGCAGTGCTATATATATATATAATATATATATATATATATATACATATACATATACATATGCATATATAATAATAAGAATAATAATAATAATAATCATATACATATAGTATTTTTTTAATATATAAATAAAACAAAAAAAAAAAAAAAAAAAAAAAAAAAAAAAAAAAAAAAAAAAAAAAAAAAAAAAAAAAAAAAAAAAAAAAAAAAAAAAAAACGGCCCTGGGTCCCACACCTCCCCGTGACATCTCGGGGACGCTCCCGGTACCGCTCCACCGGCCTTTCCGGGAAGCCTCTACAGCGCCCCAGGAGGGCCCAAGACGCCTCCCAGGAGCCTTCAGAATGCGAAAGGATGATCCAAGACGCTCCCAAGCAGCCCAAGTCAGCCTTCCGACGGCTCTCGAGGCTCCCAGGTGGCCTCCAAGAGACCCCAAGAGAGGTCCGAGAGGCGTTCTGGGACGGCCCGAAGAGGCCAAAATCGTAGATGTTCATTGGTTTTGTTTGATGTCTTTGGCTTCTCGCGTTTTCGAGCTTCCAATGGTCCAAGAACGCCGAAGATCCGCCCAAGACCGCCCCAAGACCACCCAAGAGACCCTCTGGACGGCCCCAAGACGGGCCGAGAAGGCTCCAAGACTGCCGAAGAGGCGCCCAGGACAGCCCCAGACCACCCCAGAACAGGCCCAAGATGGGCCCAAGAGCGGGAGCAGGAGGCTTCTAGAGACCGCCGAGAGGCCTCCGGGACCCATCAGAGGCCCCCAACACACCCCCGGTATTTGAAAGGCCCCAGAAAGACCCCGACGAGGCTCTCAGAACAGCCCAAGAGAGCTGCGAGAGCCGTCCCGAGAGAGCCCAAAGAGGGTAAAATCGTTGATTCCCAAGGATTGTTCTAATGTTTCTCGCCTTCTCACGTTCTCCCGCTTCCAATCCGGATGATTTTGAAAAAATGGGACTTCCCAGAATTCGTGTTTTTTCAAAGTGGGACTCCTACTCGGAGATCCCACACATCCCCTGACATCTGGCCGGTACCGCGCCTCCTGGCTTCCCGGGGGGCCCCCAAGACGCCTAAGGACAGCCCAAGACGACCCCAAGGCAAAACCCGCGAGGCATAAACAAAAAACAGCGCCGAACAGCGCCGAAGAATTGGGAAACATGGAAATCCCACAATTACTTTTTTTTTGAAGTTTGGCCCCCGGTCTACTCTTGCACAACAGACCACAATTCAGACCCCCTCACCTCTCAAAAAAGAACCCAGGAAGCCTTTGAGGGCCCCACATCGTTGAATACCTAACAGAAATGAAAGATTTCTGCGTTTGCGCACTTCCCCTTCTATACGATTCCGAGGCTTGCGAAGGGCCTCCAAGGGAGTCCCTGGACGCAAGAAGCGACCAAAATGAGATTACATCAGTTAGCCGATCAAGCCTAGCTAGAACTCGAAGTCGAGCGCACGCGATGGCTCTAGTATATATATATATATATATATATATACACCTATCGTTATCTCTATCTGTTTGTCTCTATCTCTCTGTCCCACACACGCACTTTCTCTCGCTCAAGTGGTATTAGTGCATCCCGCGCGACAGGTGGCACAAGATCGACTCCTTCGGCCCAGCCCTCCAGCCTTTTGTGATTCGGAAGAGAGGTATCAAGAGGAGGGGAAGGAGACCAATCGGAATAGGATTTGAATCGTCAAGGACGACTCGGGCAGAATGGCCTAGACCGCTCCAGGTCAGGTGAGCAACGGTCCTTGTAGGGCAAGTTCGGATCCTTCTACAATGGGCATTGCGGAAAACTGAGAGGCAATCAGGGTGGCAGAGGAGAATCACATGAATGAGAGCACAATGAGAACGAGGCGCGGAAGGAGAAGGAGGAGGAGGAGGAGGACGACGACGACGACGAGGAACAGAAGGGATGGACATAGGCAGAGAAGCTAGGCAGCGGGAAGATATGCCCAGTTCCTGGAGCGATTGGATTGTGTCCGTGCACAGTGTTGCGGGTCAGGCAGTGGATACGTATCGGAGCATCGCGGCGTTCCAGCATGCGTGCTCTGCGACCGATGCTGCAGGGACCACTTTCATCGTCGAAAAGTTCTGCGATGATATGTGATGAATGCACCATAGTGTCCTATGTCGAGATGTATGGGGGAAACGGTGAAACGGAGAAAGGGCAACTATAACGACGACGACGACGACAACAGCAACAATGACAACGACAACGACAATGAGAACAACAACAACAACAACAATCAGTAGAAGAGTGTTTGATCTTATCTGCCCGCGTGTCATTAAACGCGTATATCCCAAGCCGTCGATATTTGCCCTCTTCGTCTTCGACCGTACCCCCTTGTGGGTATATCTTTATTACCTGCAACGTGTATTACGTGCAGCCATTCAGGATGTAAAAGTGAGGACAGATGGAAGGCAGGGACAAGGGGGAGGGAGGAGGATGGAGCACGAGAGAGAATAGCAGGAGGGGGGCCAGGAGCAGATAACACGTGGCAGAACCAGACGGGCTGATCGGGCAGGTGGACCCCAGCGGGCGTGTCGAGATGGCGGGCCCAGGCGGCAAGGTCAAGCAGGCGGGTTGCTGAAGCGTGCGTCCGCGAGGAAATCTCGAGCGATAGCGCGATTCCCAAATACATCGCGAGGAGATGCACAGCGAGAGCGTGATTTCTGAGTCTCAAGGACGCGGCGTCTGAATAAATTGAGGGGAAGGCCCACGCGAGAGCACGATTCTTGTATAAATGTTGAGGGAGTTCCGCGCGAGAGCGCGATTTGGGCATACATTGTGAGGAAGTTAGTATCAGGCGGGAGACGTTTTTGATTACTTTCCCTTGTAAAAAGCAGGGTGCGAACCCCGTGAGAAGCACCTTGATTGAAAAATAAAAACGGGTACCCGGCAGGGGGTATCAACAACAGTTATCATTTAGACATGAGAGTCTGAGGTGTTCTGATACGCACGTTTTGAAACGTAACACGTGCCGTGTTCAAAACGTCCGTGTTCAAAACGTACGTGTTCAGTATACGTGTTGAGTTCCGTATCAATACGCTACGTGTTGCGTGCTGCGTATCGGGGCAGCTAAAAGGAGAGTTAAACAACAACAACAACAACAACAACAACAACAACAACAACAACAACAACAACAACAACAACAGCAACAATCACTTTACCCGAACGCTCAGTGTTCTCACCAGTGCCAGGGTTTTCATGCGACGCCAGCCAATACCCCCACTTTGTGGGGGGGCAGTGCAAGCTCTACCAAATATCCACACGACTCTTCGCCACCACCCACACCCAGCTTCCCGCCCTATGACGTTCGGACACTTCACTTCGTGGCCTGCGGACGACCGTGGCTACTACACTGGCGTGGAGTACACACCCACAGAAGTTGTTAAGCCTACGTTCGTACACCCACAGAAGTTGTTAAGCCTTGTTAACCCACAGAAGTTGTTAAGCCTTCCACAGAACATCTGTTGCATATGATGCATATGGTACATGATACACATGATACACATGATACGTACTCACAAGATAGTTGATCACATCTTTAGGGCAAATTCCTGAGGGATGTGGGAATACACAAGAGAGAGAGGATATGGTTGTCCCGATGGTTGTCTCGATGGTTGTCCCGATGGTTGTCCTGATGGTTGTGGTTGTCCCGATCGTTGTCCCGATGATTGTCCCGATGGTTGTCCTGATGGTTGTGCTTGTCCCGATCGTTGTCCCGATGACTGTCCCGATGATTGTCCCGATGGTTGTCCCGATGGTTGTTCCGATGGTTGATGGTTGTCCCGATGGTTTTGAGCGATGCCGGATCCTCTTGGGGGCTTATTGGGTCCTCACGGCGGGCTCTTGGGGCCTCTTGAAGGCCTCCTGGGGCAACCTATGGCGCAACCAGTAGGGGGACGTTTTATTCTCGGCGGCCGAGGGCGCAACCTATGGCGCAACCAATAGGGGGACGTTTTATTCTCGGCGGCCGAGGGCGCAACCTATGGCGCAACCGCAAGGGATTGTGGCCCCTGGCAGGCGCGCGAACCCCGTTGCAAGAGCGTGCGAAAGTAGCTCGCGCGAGCTCATGTAACATAAATGTTGGAAAACCATTGGTTTTTTTAGGATTCGGACAGCGCGCGCGGGTAGAAATTTTGAAAAGTCGTGCAGGTGTTTTTCGAGGACCTACGGTGCGATTCGTGTGATTTTATGATGCGCGGTGCTAAAATTCTTAAGAAGCCCAATGGTTTTTGGAGATTTCGGCGTGCGCGCGCGAAGAAAAAACGAATGTGTCCCGCATGGTATTATTTGACAGGGATGATGGCCCTGGCAGGTGCGCAACCGTTGTCGCAGAAGTTCGAAAAAGTTGCTCGCAAAAGCCCGTTTGACAGAAATGTTTAAAAAGTGTTGGGTTTCCTACGAATCCGCAAGAGCGCGCGGGATGAGATTTTGACATTTTTTTGTTGAAAAACCATTGGTTTTTTGATGTTTTTATGTTAAAATCGCTGCGAACACTAAGGTTTTGGAAGGATTTCGTCTTGCGCGCGCGAATGTCCACTTTACCTTATTTTTTGCAAGGGATTCTTGAAATTTGATTATATTAGAACAAGAAATGTCATTTTCTATTGTTTTTTGCAAGGGAAAGCGGATTACAACAAAACAACCGGATCCTGTACACACCCTCTTTTCTGAGGCTTCCTCACGAAAATGATGAAAATGTAGCTGCGGCCTAGGCGGCGCAGGGGGGGCGCGCACCAGGGGGCCCAACAATAATTATTCTTTAGAATAAATAATGTTCAACCACGACGACGACGACGACGACGACGACGACGGCAACAACGACACCGACAACGACAACAAGAACAATAACAACAACAATTGTAGCAGCAACAACAACAACAGCAACGGCAACAGCAACCGGCACAACAGCAAGTATAGCAACAGCAACAACAGCCATTTTCATTTTGTTCGCTCGCACCTGCTCAAGCGCCATTCCATTTTAACGTCGCAGCGCGCCACAGACGATCCGCACGCGCGTCGGGGCGAAGCCGGGACAAGGCCCCGCGAATGAGTGCCATTCAACACGTTTTATCCCAAACCATCGATACCCGCCTTCTTCGTCTTCGATCGTACCACCTTGGGTGTTCATCTTCCTTACATGCCGCGTGTAATTGGTGTTGCCCTTAAAGCAGGGGAAGGGAGGACGGATGGATGGGGAAGGGAGAAGGATGGAGCACGGGATTAGCAGGAGGGGGGCTAGGAGCGGAAAACACGTGGCAGAACCAGACGGGTTGATCGGGAGGAGACCCGAACGGGCGGGCCGGGAGGGCAGGCCCAAGCGGCCAGATCGAGCAGGCGGGTTGCTGAAGCGGGAGTATTGCATGCATCGCGAGGAATTCTCAAGCGATAGTGCGATTCTCAAGTGAATCGCGAGAAAAAACCACAGCGAGAGCGCGATCTCTGAGCGTCGAGGGCGCGGCGTTTGAATAAATTGTAAGGAAGTCCCAGGCGAGAGCGCAATTCCTGCATAAAGTGTGAGGAAATCCCGCGCGAAAGCGCGGTTTGGGAAACAAATGTGAGGAAGTATCAGGCGGGAACCGTTATTGTTCCTGTAGTTCGGGGCCCAACGGCGCAGTTTGGTGACCCCACACTTTCCTTTGTAAAGAACCTGGTGCGAGCCTTGGGAGGAGCGCTCTGATTGAAAAAAAGTAGATGGTCACGGGGCAGAGGGGGTTACCAATAATTGTTCGTTTGATGTGCGAACTCAACCACAATAATTGTCAGAGTAGTCGTTCCAATTTGCTCGCTTGCCTTTCAACACGTATACCCAAGTCCTCGGTACCCAGCCTCTTCGTCTTCGATCGTGCCCCATTGGAGAAGGCATATCTTCTTTACTTTCCACGCGAATTTGGCGCAGCCCTTGAAACAGGGATAGGGAGGACGGATGGAGGGGGGAGGGGGAAGGATGGAGCCCGAGAGAAATTAACAAAAAGAGGGCTAGGAGCGGAAAACACGTGGCAGAACCAGACGGGCAGATCGGGCAGGCGGACCAGGCGACAAGGTCGATCAGGCGGGTTGTTGAAGCGTGATTCTTGCATGAATCGCGAGGAACTCTCAAGCGATAGCACGATCCCCAACTAAATCATGAGAAAGGCCAAAGCGAGAGCGCGATTCCTGAGTGTCGAGGGCGCGGCCGTTGAATAAGTTGCGAGGAAGGCCCACGCGAGAGCGCGATCCCTGTATAGATTGCGAGGAAATCTCGCGCGAGAACAAGATTTTGGAATAAATTGTGAAGAGAAATCAGGCGGGAGCCGTTATCGTTGCAGCGTGGCATGTTCGAAGCTTTTTGGGCCATTTTGAGGACATACTGAGCGTCTGGAACGATTGTGCGGCGACTCGAGGCCCTCGTGGACTGTCTTGGGGGCCCCTTCGGGCCCTCCTTGGCCCGTCTTGGGGCCCTCCTGGGTTCGAAGAAAGTCGCGCGAGAAGCGGCAGTGAGCGACGCCAAGCCCCGAGAGATTTGGCAATTTGGGGCCCAGGCCCTTCGAGAATCCTCAGGAGTGGAGAGTGAGAGGCTCAGAAGAGGAACGGAAAGGACCTGAGGGCACGTCCACTCTGTGCCCAAGGGCACGGTGGCGGATCTCATTACAGAACTCATCACGGCACAACCAGGCGGCACGACGAACGGCACCGAGGCGCACGACCAACAGCGCAGCTGGACCACCACAGGACACTCACAACGATAGGACAACCGTGGGGCAGCCAGGGGACAACCACGGGATAGCCCAGGACGGCCGCGGAGGCCACGCAAACGGAACCAAATGGACAGGAGACATGCTCTATTACGGCAGGATCTGTCACATTCGCACAGCTTCGCCTCGACCGGACGCGTGGCTTTGACCGAAACCGATTTCTTTGTGGGGGCCTCTCCGTGGCACCTCGATCTCTCCCCATGAGCCTCCGACTTCGCCGTGCTGGGAAGCCATGGATGGACATGATTGCAATTGTCGGCGATGGCCTGAAGCATACGCTCGGCATGACGGGTCATCACGAGCCCTGGGGTTAGGGGGACGCTTGGGCCATGGGCCACGCGACATGACCGCGGGCCACCCTGCGGAGCGCGAACGCTGAGTGCGGCGATGCGTCGCGGTAGTGAGGTCCATCTTTAGCGTCGTCTCCTGGAGACGCTCTGCCAGGCCGCCAATCTGTTATTTTTCGTTTGGTCGACCGAGCGGCCTCCCCGCGGCCCTTGGCCTCGTCCTGGGCCCGCTCTTCGGCGCGGCACCGCGGCGAAGGCCGCGCTCGAGACTCCGTCGAGCCTCAGCCAGTGGCCCCCTCGCGGCGACCACTGCTCGGTACTTCGCCTGGTCTTCGACGACGCCCAGATCGGCAGGCGTCCTTCGACGTCCTCTCCTCGCTCGCCAGCGGCGTTCGATCGTCCTTCCTTCGCGCCCCTTTTTCTCGGAAGCTGCACCGTGGCAGACACGCCTCGGTGACCATCATGAGGATGAAGATGGCGAAAACAAAGCATTACGAACATGCATGCATGCAAGTTCGCGGAGCAGGCTCAACTTGCAACGAGTAGAGCTCAACATGCAACAGTGGGCTCGTCATCTAATATTCGTCATGCTCTCTGCGTTTGCTCGGCCGAGAACGAGGACCAAGCCCCTCGATGCTGGGTGTCTGGTCTCGAGCGCTGCATATCACGCGCTTTGGCCACTGGCGGCGCGAGGCCTCAGCACGTGGGACGGCGACAGTTTCACCGACACCATCGATCTGAAGGAGATGGCGGCCGCGGGACAGGTCCGCTTCGCCAACGAGGCTGACGCTGCCCCCGGGGCTGCGGCGAGCGATCGGACGGGGCCAGGACGAGGATAAAGCCGTTCCAGGGCGTTCGAGACCGCTCTCAGAGCGTCCCGGAACGCTCTGAGGAGGCCGCGGCGCCCGAGACTTCCCCCAGATCCGCGGGACCTCAGAGATTCTCGATTCATATCGTACCCGACGTTATCCTCGCCCTAGCTTCGTCTTAACGGAAGGATGACGGAAACTTGGTTATCTTTGCGCTTCTTTCCCAAGTGTGTTTTGGCTCTTCGCGATGTGGGGGCCTTAGTCGCACAGCTGGACGTGGCCCGTTCTGGCTAATCGGGCGGGTGCACAGGAGGGTTCGGAGAGGGCCGATTCGGAACGGGCCTTGGCAGGGAAGAACAGCAAGTCGTCGTCGTCGTCGCCGTCGTCGTCGTCGTCGTCATCATCGTCTTCGTCGTCGTCGTCTTCGTCGTCGTCGTCGTTGTCGCAGCTCGTCACCAACAGCCGTCGGCAGCGCAGACGGGGCCACGGGGCCGCCGCCCGCCGCCGAGAGCCGAGCCTCGAGCCCCGCCGCGCGCGAGGGAGAGCCACCGAGCGAGGCAGAGCGCCCGAGGGCCACCGCAGCAGTCCTCGAGAGACCCCCCTCGCCGCTCCGCCTTCGTCGGCCGCGCGCGCGGCGACGGCGGCGCTCTCCGCCTCGCGCGGGCCCCCTCGCGGGTAAGGCGAGGAGGAGGCGAGGAAGCGACTGGCCAGCGAGGCTGCAGCGGCGACAGCGGCGACAGCAGCGACAGCGGCGACAGCGACGGCGGCGACGACGACGACGGCGACGACGGCGGCGGCGGCGGCGGCGACGACGACGGCGGCGACGACGGCGACCCGCATCGCAAATGCCGGCTCAGACGGCCCGCGCTCGACGCCGATGCGCCCGAAGGGCGGCGGCGACCCGCCCACGTCGCGCCCGACGTGGGCGCCCCACGCAGCCAGCGCAGAGCTCGGCGGCCGGCAGCCAGCCAGAGCCCCTGTCCACACGAAGGTGTCCCCCGTCGGCCTCGTCTTCCTCTTCTCCCTCGTGTCCCTCCTCGTCCTCCTCCTCGTCGCGCGCTCGCCCGTGCAATAATTTTCACGGGTAGCTCCTTCTGCTGGCTTCTGTCTGCCCAGGGGGGCAGGACTTGTCCGCTCCGATTGGCGCCTGCAGCACGGGGCATTGAGAGTTTCGTGGTCGTTCTCCGCTCCTCCCTCCACCAACAAAAAAACGGTGTGCCACGCAGGAGCAGTTCGGGGGAGATGCTCTCCTCGGTCCCAGGACGACCTGTTCAAGAGGTTGCCCTCCCACTCAGCGCAAGGGTGCCACGCGGGGGTAGTTCAGAGCAGATGCTCTCCGCAGGAATGCCCTCTGCTCCCAGGACGACCTGTTCAAGAGGCTGCCCTCCCGGAGCACGCGCGCGCCTCCCATTCAGAGCACGGGAGCCACGATGGGATAGTTCGGGTGTAGATGCCTGCCGCGTGGATGCCTTCTGCTCCCAGGAGGACCTGTTCACGAGGCTGCCCGCCTGGTTTCACCCGCGCGCCTCCCATTCAGTGCCAGACCGCTGGTTCGGGGATGCGGGGAATAGAGCGCCCAGAGAGTTTCTGCTCCGCGCTCCCGTGTTGGCGAGGGCACCGCACGCCGACAGGAGCTATACAAGGATGTTTCGTACCTGGTTGTGCCTGGTGCGAGGCATTCCAGCGTTCAGTCCTGATTTCTGCGGCTCAGAGCCGTCCAGATCATTCTCGTGTTGATCTGTGCTTCTTTTTTAATGCAATCGCGAATGTTGTCACTTATCACGGTCTCCGATAACACAGCATGTGTACTCCATCGCTGAGTTGAACCTGGCGCCTGCCATCACTTAGGTTGGTTGCAGATAGCACTTACCCACTGAATTCTTGCACTGCTGTCGCCTCGGCCCCATAGGACAGGTTCACACCCTGCGAATGCGCCACATGGCGAGGCGCGGGAGACGGACGCTGCAGACGATTGAACAGACCCCGGGGTGGCCCGGCGGTCAGCGCCGAGTGCGCTGGTAAAGCAGAGGCGATGCCAGGAAGTGTGCTGCCGCACCTGCTGCCCGCGGCGTCAGTCGCCTCCTCATCATCTTGCCGCTTCGCTCGGTCCTTCGACCGCGGCCGACGACGACGACGACTGCAACGGTGGCGACGGCGGCGGCGGCGGCGGCGGCGGCGGTGGCGACGACGACGACGACGACGACGACGACGACGACGACGACGACGACGCTGCGACGACGGCGACCCGCACCTCGGATGCCGCCTCCAACGGCCCGCGCTCGACGCCGGCGGTTGCGCCCAGTCCTCCGCCACCCGGCGCAGGCCACCAGGAGGAGGGCCCCGGAGGCAGTGGCGCCAGAGCGCGGCGGGCGCAAGAGGGCGAAGGCGCGCCAGGGGCTGGGGATGGAGTCGGAGGCAATAGTAGGGGGGGCTAGGCCCACGGGTGCGAGTTTTGAGGTTTTCTGTGCGTTGTCTTCGGTTCCGGGCGGTCTTCCTGCCGCGGGCTGCTCTCTAGCAGCTGCGCCTCGCCGAGGGCGTTCTAGAGTTCCCGGGTCGCCCCGAAAAGCCGCCGGAGAACCGCGTCATGACCCCAAGACCAGGGGGCAATGTTGGGGGGGATAGGCTCAGGGAGGGATGCATCGACCCCAAATCGCCCACTCATCGCCGAGAGGGGCCCGATGGCCCACCCCGCCCAGGAACGTGCGGGCTCGCTATCGAGATCCTATCGCCGATCTATCGGCGATGTATCGCCGATTCCGGGTCGACGTTTCCCCCCCATGAGCCAGCCCTCCCCCCGATCGTCCCCCTTCAGGACGGGAGGGGGGTTTGAGCGGCGAGCGGCCGTAACGGCAAGTGGTCGTCGCGGCGGCCGCGTGGCGGTGGCTCGCAGGTCGCGTCGGATACCCCGCCTCCTCGCGCTGCGAGAACTCACGACGAGGGCGATGGCGCGCAAGGGGCCGCGACGACGGGGGCGGGGGCCGCGTCGGCAGGGCGGGCGTCGTCGGCGGGCCGCCACGGGGCGTTTCGCGCAGATTCCTGATCTCCGGCGACGGGATTCTTTGACCGACGTTTTTTCCTTCGCTTTCGCCCCCTGGGGGGCCGTTCATAGGGGCGCAAAGCTTCGGCGGCGCGCGGACAGGGGTTGCGGCAGCGAGGTGAGTGGCGTTCCGGGGAGACGGGGGCGCCTCGGAAGCCATCCCGCCCTGCAGGGGGCCTTCTCGGAAGCCTCCGATCCCTTCTAAGAGGTCCGCTGCCGTCTTGGAAGGCCCGCCCACCCCATCAGCCGAGAGTGGCAGCTCGTATGGAGTGGTGCGGTCTGCTGGCACCGGCCCAACCGAACTGGGGGCGATTTCGAATCCACGGTTGGTCGTTTGCCAGTCGCGAGGTTGTGGATACTTTGTCCAGTGGTTGTCTCCGGGGGATGCGTTGTGTTCGCACGGCGTCGCCTGCACACAGCGCCCTCAAGCAATAGCATACGTTCTGTTCGTGAATTCGCAATGGTTCGTGGATAAGTTTGGCATGCTGGTTAATTATGCCCCCGCGCCGCACTCCTTGATGCAGCGCGTTCTTGTCGCCGATCCTGTCTCGCGATCTACTCAGCCCTTGGCAGGGGACCTTGAGAAGATGTTCGGGATTGCTTGTCCTCGGGATCGCGGATGTGCAACCCAGGACCCCAGGCCAAGGTCGCGAAAACATTCGGCGCACGTATGCACTGAACACGGCCGGCGTTTGGCCGGTGCGGAGATTGCGGAAAGGAGAGGCAATTCGCGCGGTTCATCCAATTCACATCGCGCGCTACCCCCGACGGTTAGCATTAGTTGTTGTTTTTGCCTCGCGTGCATTGTGGTATGTTATCGATTTGCGTTGACGCACAGATCTCCCACTACGCTGGCATCTGCATGGAGGCAAGGATGCGTGGCAGATGCCAGGCGCTGAGGAGGTTTGGAAGGTTGCAATGTGTCAATATTTTCGACGGCGGATGCGTCCTGAGGTATTCTGTCAGAAAAAAACATGTTCCGTAGCCATAGGGTCCAAGCCGCTTTGGAAAAAACAATGTGGTTCGAGGCGCTTTGACTCGATCGCCCAATAGTTGCTCTTCGACTGCGCAAGTGTTGCAGTGGTCAATGCCTTCAGCTTGAGTGGCCACTCGGTAGACGCAGCCGTATGTTTCTTGGCGCAAACTCTTAATACGACCAGTTATGCAGCGGAGCCTTCGCCAATGGTGCAGTATGCACAGAGTTTTGCCGAGTTTACCTGCAAGATACCGGGCTCAGGATACCTCGTTGCGCAAGACACACAGCCTGGCCCACCTATATAGACGCAAAGCGCGGTTAATGTCATTTCTACGTTCTTTGTTTTTGCCAAAACGCAGTGAATTCATGGCAAACGGTGTAACTTACAAGCTCCCACTTCAAAACAGGGCCACAAGTGGTGACCGCCGAAGCCTGCGCGGGCAAGATTTAGACTATTGCGCCGGCTTTTTTGACGGAGACGGTTGCGCGTATTCGGATATGAATTTCGCCAGGAAATATTTGAGCGTTGTTCAAGCAGCTGAACATGCTACCGTCTTGATGCTTTTCCAGAAGTATTTCGGTGGGACTATATCAGCGGCGAGGGATAGGAAGGAGAGATGTTGTGTGTGGAGAGTGTACGGGCCAGCAGCACGCGCCGCTGCTGAACTCTTAGGGACTCGTTGCTTAGTCAAGGCCTCACAACTCAATATCGTGTCAAGTAACATGCCTGATTGCGTAGACGAGTGCTTCATCCGCGCTCACGAATTACGGCGTCTCAAACGTACTGCTACACAGCTTCGTTCGGTTCCAAGTTGGTCTTATGTGGCTGGTTTTTTCGATGCGGAGGGGTGCATTCATATGCATTCTGTTTACAACCAATGTTCCTTGTCAATTTGGCAAAAGCACGCTCCCATACTGACAGCTATTCAGGAGTTTCTTTCGTTTGAAATCCCCTCCGTACAAACATACATAAGGCGGAACCCCAGGTGCGGATCGTACCGTCTTACGATCAGCCGAACTGCGTCAAGCCTCATGGTTGTTCGGTGCATGTTGTCTGCAGGGCTGTTGGTGAAAAGGGAAGCAGCGCAGATCGTGCTGTCGTGGGCCAATGAGAACAATGCGAGTAGCAGTTGTGTCAGGCAACAGCTGTCCAGAACTAAGGGCTTGCAGTCAAAATATCTGACACTTGATCATAGCGGCCGCGAAATGGCGCGTCACGTTTACGGAATGGCAGCGAAAGTTAGGTATTACGAGCGTGTTGGTGATCAGGTGCGCGCAGATGATTTGCGTATTCAAGTTCGCATGTTGAAGAACCTCCATGATGAAAGGAAGGCTGAAGCTTCTATCGGTGCGCTGCGTCGGGATATCAGGCAGCTCCTTCAGCGCGGTGCGGCGCGCGTTCAAAAATTGAGACATGCAAATACACCCTAGCGGCAAAAGAACTTACACGGCACTACTTCAGAGACAGAGAGCATCACAGCGTTTTGTACAAAGGAAGTCTAAATTTGTGTCGCACATACGTAGACCCTACGGAAGATCTCACCGGAGACCGTACGGGAAGCCAGACGGGAGACAAGACGGAAGACCACACGGAAGATGATACGGATGACCACCAGGAGACCATACGGCAGACCATATAGAAGCCAACGGGCCGTGGGCCACCGATCTCCCATCCGGAGGAGCTCACACGTGTTTTGGTGAGAATGTAGTTTCTACAGAAGGGTGTTCCGGGAATGTTGCAGCAAAGTTGAGAAGCCATGACAGGTCTCCAAGCATTGATTGCGTTAGGGTCCCGTTCTTCTGTCCCTAAGTAATCGGACGGGTGCGTCGGCAGTTCGCCTGGAGCCCGGCTGGTGTCCAGTCGTGGGCGCTCCGCGGGCGCACTGCGCGCCGCGCGGGCGTGCCGAGGTGCCGCTCGTCAGCCCCGCCCAGGGGCGCCCCACGGGCGCTCCGCGCGCCGAGCTGCTGCGGCGGGGTGTGCGACCCCGGCGGCCACCCACTGGCGCGGTGCGCACGGCATAACTTACAGCACATGGCTTGCACCAGGTACGTTGCACCGCATGCCGCACACCACATAGCTTACACAACACATGTTGCACAGCACAAGGTGCACCACATGGTGAACACCACATTGTTCAAACCACAGAATTTGCAGCAGATAGCGTGCACCACATAGCTTGCACCGCATAGCTTACAACATCTAACTTACACCACCTAGATTGCACCATTCAGCTTATATCAAAAAGATTGTACCACCTACCGTACACATTGACATTGCAATAAATCATTGCTTAAGGCCCAGATTGACAAGCACATATTTGGTTGTCCTCAAAGGCGATAGGGAAAGCGAGCGATGCATGTGGGATGTTGTTTTTTCGCATGAGCAGATCGGGCGCAGGGAGTGTGAAGGAGACGTGGCGGGATTGTTGTCTTGGGGCGCAATGGGATACATTGCATGTGTTACCAACTGTTCGTCGTATTGTTATAAGTCGCGGTCCAGAGCCTGGCAGATTCCGGGTAAGTTGCCCCATTGGGAGATCCTAGTTTCGCGTTTCATGTGATGGCGTGCGTGCGACGACCGCCGATGTGCAACGTGCTCGCGGTCGCCGCCTTTATCGCCGCTTTGTCGCGGCTTCGGGTTTCTTTGCATTGTCTTTCTTTGTTTTGCGTTGCTTTTAGCACAACATGAATCGCAACATTAAGATTGCACAACACAAGTCGCACCTCATAGATTTCACCACATAGATCGAAAGACATAGATTGTACCACGTTGATCGACCGCATAGATTGCGCCGCCTAGATTCTCCTTTCTCAAAAGACTAGACTCTACCCCCCCCTGGCGTTATCCGCCCCCCTTTCGGGTATGTAAATCATGTATGATTATGACTACATGTCCATCCGAACTATGAATTTGCACTATCCCAGAGGGGCCGGGATCGACCCCCCTGAGGTTCCTTTGTAAAGAACGATAAGCGGGGACAGTTTTTGTTCTAAGATAAGACTTGTTCACAAATCCCTTGCAAAAAATGGGACGAAGTGCACACGCGCGCGTCGTCGCGCGCGCATGCCGAAATCATTCGAAACATTTCGGTGCCGGAAGATTTTCGCAATCGAGTTTCCAAAAAACATACAAAACGCAGGGTTCCGCAACACTGATTTGCTAAAAAAGCTTCCGCGCGAGCTCTTGCGAAATCTTAAGAAAACCATAGGTTTTTCAAGATTCCCACAAAATGCTATCAAACGGACTTCGCGCGCGCGCATGTCGAAATCTGTCGAACGCCCTTGCGCGTGTGCCGTCGCGAGAATCCTCTGCAAAAAATGGGACGAAGTGCAGACGCGCGCGTCGTCACGCGCGCATGCCGAAAATCTTCAAAACCCATCGGTTTCGGAAGGATTCCAAAGTCGTGTGTCCAAAAAAACCTACAAAAACACAAGGTTTCGCAACACGGATTTTCAACAACAGCGTGCGCGCGCGCTCTTGCGTCGTCGTCGTCGTCGTCGTCGCCGTCCTCCCTCCTCCCGCGTCGTCGTCGTCGTCGCTTACGTCGTCCTCTGTCTTTCCTCGTGTTCGTCGTCGTCGTCCTCTTTGGCGTCGTGGTCGTTTCCGTCGTCGTTGTCGCCGTGGTCGTCCTTCCTCCTCCTCCCTCGTCGTCGTCGTCGTCCGTCGTCGGCGTCTCGTCGTCGTCCCTCCTATTTCGTCGCCGTCGTCGTCGTCGTCGTTGTCGTCGTCGTCTTCCCTCCTCCCTCGTCGTTGTCGTCGTCGGCGTCGCCGTCCTTCCTCCTTCTTCGTCGTTCGCGTCGTCGCCGTCCTCCTCCTCCCTCGTCGTTGTCGTCGTTGTCGTCGTTGTCGCCGTCGTCGTCCTTCCTCCTCCCTCGTCGTCGTCTTCGTTGGCGACGTCGTCGTCGTCTTCGTCGTCGTCGTCGGCGTCGTTGTCGTCGTCGTCGAAGTCGGAGACGTCGTCGGTGTCGTCGTAGTCGTTGTCGTCGGTGTCGTCGTAGTCGGTCTTAAGAGGTGTTGCAAACCAAGTTGCGGGTGGGTGGGTGGGATGTTTGCAAGAGCGTGGGATGTGTCAAATCATGGGCAAAAATCAATTGCAACACATAGATTGCACCCCATTTATTGGGCCACAGCACGGATCACACAACATAGGTTGTATAACATGGATCGCACCGCGTAGGCTACGACACATAGATTGCACCACGCAGACTGCACATCATGTACTGCAACACATAATTCGCACACACATATAGCACAACATAAACTGCACGGCATAAATTGCACAATTTTGCACATCATTGATCGCACCATAGATATTGCACCGTATGGATAGCACCACGTATATTGCACCACATAGTTTGGTCCACATCGATAGCACAACATCCAGCAGGCTAACGCTATGGATTGTGCCCCGATTGTGGTTCGAGTGAGTCGAGACAGTGTCCCAGTTGCTTTGCGGATGATGCCCAGTGGCGCAATGCTCGATTATTGTTTGTGTTGTGATGGCGGCACGAATGGATACTGTCCCGGTGCGTGGTTCGTTGGCGAGTGTTTGCCGGTGGTGTCTTAAAATCCGTTCCGAGAAGAAAAGAGAGTTTGATCAAATCGAACATTTGCCTGGCGAAGTACCCAATCCCAAGTAGCTGCGTGTTGCGGAAGGGGCGGCCCTCTTCTCATATACCGGCCGCCACGGGGGTTCGGAGTTGGAGCCCCCTGCGGGGCGAGGGGTTTGTCCAGTTCAGGCGGGGGGGGTGCGGGGGGCGTCTTGGGCGCAATGATTGTACCGAGCTCTCGCGAATCAGCCGTGTTGAAAAATATGTGGGCCGTCTTGGCAGGTTTTGGGGATACCGTCGGGCCATCCTGGAAGAACCCTCGGGCTGTATGCGGGGGCATCTTGCGTCCGTATTGGAGATTGGCGGGGGATGCGCACATTGAGGGGCGGTTGCATTCCTCAGCGGACACCCAAACTTAAACAAACGAACAGGCCCAGCGTGCCGTGAACATCGTGGCGGGAGAAGTGGGGATAAGGAGGGAAGACGGCAGGAGAAGGCGAGATGACGAGGGCCTCAGGTAGGTCAGGCAAGTGCGTGCAAGAAGAGGCCAAATGGAATGCGCTGCTGACAGGAACGATGTAAAACAAGAGTCGGGGTCGCGATGATTAAGCACTTCGGCCACACGTACCCCAAGCAGTCGACACTAAACAAGTGCAGGGGAATTGGAAGGTTGTGTACGTAGGAGGCGGTCAGAAGAGCAGTAGACTAGCAGATACGGACATACGGTTATGAACGACAACTGTGTACGAAATAGAACAAGCCGAGACGATGTTGTCAACATTTTGATATGAACGTTCGGGATCATTACCCATTCCACCCACCCCGCCCCCAGCCCCCTTACCAATGGCATCGCATCATGGTGTCCTGCGATTGAGGCGTGATTCCTCACTTTTCGCGGTGGGACGTCCAGACCCACAGTTGGTCCGAGCGTCAAGACTTGGTCCTCGTCCGCGCCATTCCCCCATTGCTGTGCTTGTCTTCGCTGTGTTCATTGGTTTCCTCGCCCTCCACGTATTCTAGCTCCTCTCCACCTCCCTCCCCCCCGCCCCATCACCACACTCCTCCTTCCTGCTCTGTCCATCCCCGCCCTCCCGTTCCCTCCCCTTTTCCCTTTCTGTCCACCCCATTCCTTCCTCCATCCCTGCCCCTCCCTTCCCTCCCTCCCCCCCTCCCACCCCTTCCCTCTATCCCTGCCCACCTTGCCTTCCCCTCCCTTCCCCACTCCCGTCCCCACCTCACCCCTTCCTCCCTCGCCCCCGGCCGGCATCGCTCGGCCGTGTGCGTTCTCTTGTCCGGCGAGGACCATCGAAGAGCATCCCAGATCTTCTTGCCAAAAAACACGCACGAAGCCGAAACATACACGGGGAATGAACGCCCGAGCGATGGCGCGCTCCTCCTTTCATCCCATCCCTTCCCTTCCCATCCCTGCTTCATTCGGGGGAGCGTAAGACCCGGGTTTGCCAGGACTCGGGTTCGCCATCGTTTTTTTGACGACCGCGCCTCGGATTTTGACGAGGAGGAGTTTCGTGGGATGTCTGCAGCGGGAGGCCTCGTCAAAATGCAGGCTCGGCCTCGTCATTTTTTTGACGACCTCGTCGGGGATTTCCGAGTCCCCTGTACCCAGGTCTTACGTCCCCCTGATTCATCCCCACCCCCACCCCCCCGCACGGGGCAGAGGCCGCCAGCGCTGCCGAAGGGCGGGGCAAGAGGAGGCGCGCCCCCGCTCCCCCCCCCCCCGCGCGCGGCGCCACCGCGGAACGGAATCCTGGGGCAGCCAAGAGCGATGTTGGCAGGGAGGAGGAGGAGGAGGAGGAGGAGGAGGAGGAGGAGAGAGGAGGAGGGAGGAGGAGGAGGAGGCAGGAGGAGAGGAGGAGGAGGAGGGGGGGGAGGGGGGGAGGGGGAGCAGCAGCGGCAGCAGCAGGAGGAGGAGGAGGAGAAGCAGCAGCAGCAGGAGCAGCAGGAGGAGGAGGATGGAAGGAGGAGGAGGAGGAGGAGGAGGAGGGAAAGGAGAGGAGCAGGGGGAGAAGGAGAAGGAGGAGAAGGAGGAGGAGGAGGAGGAGGAAAGCATCAACCATTCCTGGAGCAAGCGCTGCAAGGAACACCTCATGTCGACACCAGCATCGACGACAAGCACCTCGTAGCGCTACTCCGAGACGACCACACTGACCTGTGGGCGAACACGAGGGGATCGACACGCGTTGCCCGACCACGCACAGGTACGAGACCAGGCGTCCCAATGTTAAAGTTATCCTTCAACGTCGCTTTCGCGAGGATTATCAAAGCCATGTTCATGGACATGATCGACCAGGGCATCCAGTACGGCATCAACCACGACAACAACGAACGACCCACCTTCGCGCAGGAGCGCCAGACAATTGGAGGACATGACGGTGGATCGTCACGCACGGACGCCTTATCCGTGGACGACCTCACAGCACACGCCACAACAACCCCACAGAAGGCTACGCAAACCGCGACCTGTTTGCTCCAGATAATGGTGTCGAGAGTATGAGGGCACGGAATTCGACTCAACATGAAAAAGACAAAGATCATGTTGCTACTCTTCGGCGGTGGGCCAAGGACGACGAAGGAGCACATGGCCAAGGAGAGAACGACATGCAGACCGACCGTATACAGCGACCAGACCGTCGAGCACGTGGACTCCCAACCGCACTTAGCACAGCTATTACTTCAACAGCAACCATGGGACAGGAGATCCAGAAAATAATCAACAAGTCCATGAACAGCATAGGCCCGCTACGGAAGCAGCCATACAGAAGAAAGAACATACCAACACAATAGAGGAAAAAAGTCCTCTATTGTGCCCTCTACGTTAAATTACAACGACCACGTATGGAGCAACCTCGCGGAGACTGACAACAGGAACTACACAGTGGAATACAAGAAAAGATACTGGCAAGCAGGCAAGCAACAGGTCACCACGCGACTGATTCCAGCGCCACACAAGCATACAACCTTAAGGTACTGGCGACCGCCAACCGCCTGCCTCGGACAGTGGCAAGACGCGCACGCGGACTACGCTACTGACCGCGACTCATCCTACACGGACCCACAACGTTCGTGGGGCTCATCGACCAGGACCCCCACAATGACGCAAGCAGGGCCAACGAGACCAAAGATGACATACAATGGATGTACAGCTACCTGGACGACACGGAGCACCTAACCCAATCAACCGACACGCACGAAGTGCTTCAATCAGCAAGAACCGACCAGCCGAGATTCAAAACCGCAGTCAAGACCGCGGTCGCACGTCACCTACGGCGGCAAGCAGACCAAGCACACCAAGAGCAGAGGCACCCTTCCCTCGAACCATACCAGAATACCGACGACACGCCAGCACTTCCGACCACGCCACCACCGCCACCCCAGCCAATGCAGTCCTCGACGGCCTGCGGAGAGACCAACTCCCAACTTTCACCGCGCTGGCCACCGCCGCGGACTGCAGAAACCACCTCCTGGCGCGGTGGAAACCCGTCAAGTCCCGTGGTCTGGGTATCCTATTCCTGCTTCGGTGGGGGAGGGTACCAGTCATGGGGGACGGTGGCTGTTTATGGGGGGTTTCCTATGCGCAGGAGGTGGGGCTTTTCTGTCGTCCACAATTCGCGAGGTGGGGCGTTTCTGCCATCCACAATTGGCGAGCGTGGTTGGCGCCGCAGCCACGCCGCCCACAGGGGAGAGGGCACAAATCTCCCTCGCGCTCGGTGGACACCCCCATGGCGGCCCAGAGGCCGACTCGCTGGGAACCTTGCGCCCGCAGTCGGCCTCAGGGACCCCTGTGGGGATCCATACGAGCAGAGAGAGAAGCCCTCGGGCTTCCCTCTCACAGCAAGCGCCACCCAAAGAGGCCCCGCGGAGTGGTCTTGCCACCGCACGCCGTTCTAAATTGCCACACCACTTTCAACCACCTCAGCCTCCTTTCAACTGACGTGCCACTGTCGAGCGACGCAATATCAGCTTCTCCTACCTCTCAGCACTTGACTTTTCGACCCTAGGACCCCCTGCCAAGACAGCAGCCTACCGCAGCACTTCGCCTCCTCCCCCCATACTCTGACAGTCAGGGCACACCTACCAGGGGGGACCATGGGCACCCTCTAGGGCGGTGGCCTATCCAGGCCACGCGCCCCAAACCGGGGGGACCCGCAGAAGCCCCCCACGGGGCCCAACCCGCGCCACACTGCGCACACGACGCCATACTGCCACATTACCTTACCTTTTCCAATTTCCGTCGTCATGAGGTTACGGGACGAGGATGAGGATTATGACGAGGAGGATTATGATGATGCTGATGATGATGCTGTTGATGATGATGATGATGGTGATGATGATGATGATGATGAGGGTGAGGATGATGAGGATGAGGATGATGATGATGATGATGATGATGATGATGATGAGGGTGAGGATGATGACGATGACGATGACGATGAGGATGAGGATGAGGATGAGGATGAGGATGAGGATGAGGATGAGGATGAGGATGAGGATGAGGATGAGGATGAGGGAGGATGAGGATGAGGATGAGGATGAGGATGAGGATGAGGATGAGGATGAGGATGAGGATGAGGATGAGGATGAGGATGAGGATGATGATGATGATGGATGATGGATGATGATGATGATGATGATGAGATGATGATGATGATGATGATGATGATGATGATGATGATGATGATGATGAGATGCGTGATCCACCGCCGCTTTACTGTGGAAAATTGCCCCCCTCTTCCTCCGGAACCCAGGGGTCCCCCCCCCTCCGAAAATCCCCCCCCCCTGCTGAACCCCCCCCCCTCCATTACCCCCCCCGGCACCCCCCCTCCCTAACCCCTCCCCCCCCCCCTCCCCTCGAAAACCGGGGGGGGTCACTACCGGTTCGAACCTCCCCCCCCCCCTCGAAAACCGGAGGGGGGTCACTACCGGTTCGAACCCCTCCCCGCCCCCCCCGCTCACCGCCAGCAAACGACTCCCGGTCCCATATCACCGTCCGCGCCACATCCCCCATTGTTGTTCCCAGCACCACTGTCCTCACCACCACTGTCCCCTCTGGTTCCACCACCGTCCCTACTGTCCCCACCAGTGCTCCCACCACTGTCGCGCTGTCCCCACTGTCCCCACCACTGTTCCCACCACGGTTCCACTCTCCCCACTTTCTCCACGGCCCCAACCACTGCCCGACTATCCCCTCTGTCCCCACTGTCCCACTGACTCCTCCGCTGTCCCACTGAGCTGTCCCACTGTTCCCACCACTGTCCCCACTGTCCCCACCACTGTCCCCACTGTACCTCTGTCCCATTGTCCCACCGCCGTCCTCGCCACCGCCTTGACCACTGTCCCCACCACCACTATACCCTCCACTGTCCCACTGTTTCCACCTCCCCCTGTCCCCACACCACTGTCCCCACCACCACCGTCCCCGCCGCTGTCCACTGTCCCCATTGTTCCCACCATTGTCCTCACCACTGTCCCCACTACTACAGTCCCCACCACTGTCCCACTGTCCCCACCACTGTCCCGCTGTCCCCTCACCACTGTCCCCACCACCACCGTCCCCACCACTGTCCGCACCCCCCCTCGGTTTTCGAGGGGGGGGGGGTTCGAACCGGTAGTGACCCCCCCGGTTTTTCGAGGGGGGGGGGTTCGAACCGGTAGTGACCCCCCCCCCTTTTCATGATGAACTGGGGGGGGGGGGGGAGGGGTTCGAACCGGTAGTGACCCCCCCCGGTTTTCCAGAGGGGGGGGGGGGGAGGGGTTCGAACCGGTAGTGACCCCCCCCGGTTTTCCGCCAGCAGCGGTAGAACACGCTCTTTCTGATGATGATGATGATGATGATGATGTGATGATGATGATGATGATGATGATGATGATGATGATGATGATGATGATGATGATGACGATGACGATGACGATGACGATGACGACGATGACGATGACGATGACGATGACGATGACGATGACGATGACGATGACGACGATGACGATGATGACGATGACGATGACGATGACGATGACGATGACGATGACGATGACGATGACGATGACGATGACGATGACGATGACGATGACGATGACGATGATGATGATGATGATGATGATGATGATGATGATGATGATGATGATGATGATGATGATGCGTCCCCTCCTTCTTCCCTCCCTCCTTGTCTGTGGGGCCTCAGCCCCAAGTTTTTCTGTTTAGGTCCACTCCCCCAAGAGGGGGACCCAACCGGCCCCCCCCCCCTTGAGAAGCGGCAGCGTTCGAAGAACACCAGCGCCATCTACGCTTCAGCGTCTCAGGAGGAGGAGGAGGAGGAGGAGGAGGAGAAGAAGAAGAAGAAGAAGGAGCAGCAGCAGCAGGAGGAGGAGGAGGAAAGGGAGAGGAGCAGGAGGGCAAGGGTAAGGAGGAGGAGAAGGAGGAGCAGGAGGAGGAGGACGAGGAGATGGAGGACGGGAAGGGGGAGGAGGAGAAAGGGAGGAGCAAAAGGAGAAGGATGAGTAGGAGGAGGAGGAGGAGGTGGAGCAGGAGGGGGAGGAGGAGCTTTGGGGGAGGCGCTTCGCTGTTGTTTCGGACAGACCACGGGTCATCGCAGAGATTTGCGAGCACGGGGCTTGGCGCACGCCTGCTGCCGCAGGCTCGGTGGGGGCCCAGCTTGATGTATTCGTTTTCGCCAGTTGCAGGGCCAGTGCCCAATTTGAACAAGGCCACACTTGGACCCCAGTGGCAAACGCTGCGCAGTTCTGGCCTGCATGTAGTGTTGATGTTGATGTAGGGCTGGATCGGACCTCAGTTCATAGTACAGGCTGCGTTTGAGAATCTAGACTCGCTCAATGTGCGGACGCGCCTAAGTGAACGCAAAGGGGCGGATGAGACGCAAAAGCAAGGAGGATTCTATTCGCGTCGTGCGTACTGGACCACGTAGTATGGGCCAGGAGGAATAAGATGCACAAGAGCATGGGCACAAGATGTGAGCTTGGAGTGTCAGCTCTACCTTCATTGCAACTTCTTACAACTTTTCGCAGCCAAGGCGACCAGAAGGCGAGACGAATGTGGACAAGGACAGTCGTTGACCTGAGAGCGGGCGAAACGAGGGGGAGCCAGGCCAACCTGCTTTCAAGTTTGCATAGCGTTGCTTGCAGCATGCCGTCGGCGGGGTTCGCTGTCGGCACAGTTGGGTCCGGGTCTGTGAGCTGGCTTCGGCGCGATAGCCAGGCAGCATAGGGAGTAACGAGTGGCGTTGTGAGGCAGGCAAGAAGCAGCCGATCCAGGCACGAACGGGTGAGGAGTGCGCAACTTCTGGGGCAGCTCACGAGGATAAGGCTGAAGTCTTTGGGACGCGCGCTCATTGAAGGGAGAAATGGAGCAGATGTGGACGCAGAGGACGGGAGGGGAAGCATCAGTAGTGCAGCTTTGGATTTCTGACGCTTCTGGAAAATGCACAGGACGCCGACATGATGGAGAGCCAAGACGAGGACGCCAGCGCCGCGACTGCAGCGTGCACCGCTCGAACCGTAAGTTCACGAGGGCGTCGCCACACCGCACCAGTACGCTGAGGCCCCCCAGGTAGCACTGTGAAGCTCGATTGCATATTGCAACCAGTCTCGATGGGCGGTGGCGTTGTTTCGCCGTTTCGGAGCAGGAGACCCCATTGCAATGCGCGCACGTAATGGCCAGCTAGGGCCGAGCAGCTGTCGCCTCGATTACAGTATGACCAGTATGATTATTGTTTCCTTCCTGCAGGGGCGAGGCGGTAGATCATGGTGGATCCTGTCCAGGGTGGGCCGCGGCGTCGCTCGGCCCAGGGTCCAGGGACGGACCTGCTGGCCCACGGCGCACTGAAGTTGAAAGCTCCCGAAGTGTGTAGGTTTACTGTTAAGTCGGGCCTGCCCCTCTACAGGGGGAGTATTCAAAAGTAGTCAAAAAGTAGTATGGGTACCATTTTTTACGTGTTTCTATTAGGGAATATTTTTCGTCGAAAATCCCCTTGTAGGGGGACAGGCCCGACCTAAGTTGATTTCTGATGTGCGTTAGTGACGCCCTGCCCCAGGTTGTCCTCCATGTTACCCACCACCTGTTTTTCCCCTCCCGCTATCCTTCCCTCCGTTCTGAACGTGCAGCCGTCGAGCAGCTCTGGCTCAAAGTATCTCAGCCTGACGGCGCGGTGTGGTTTTCACCCTCACACGAGTACATAATTTGACCATTCATGTTGGAGGCACACTGGTGGTGTTGATTTGAGAGGCGGGCAGAAAGAACGGAGAACACAGGTGTTGTCGGGCAAGATAATCATGCTCCCGGGTGCAGCTTGCACAGGTGGTGTTTTGCCGATCTTTTTGGCGACGCGCGATCCTCTTACACAACAGCTTGTTTCTATTGTGGCTTGTTGTGGTTGGGTGCACGTGCAGCCTGACAAGATACTGATTCACAGAGACGTGACGCCGCACGCACGGCTCCCTACTGGTCCCATTGGGGGTGCACGCGCCGCTGCACAGCACGCGTTGCACCCAGGCGTCTCCCCGATCGGTGCCCAGCACCCGTCGCGCCTGTCCGGACTATGCGTGGAACGACTTTCTTGGGCCATCGCAGGTGGCACGCCGCCCTTTCGTGGGTTGCCGTCTGTCGGCGCTGGCCTCCGATGGCACTGCCTACTCGACCCGTGGCCTACGTCCCTTGGCTCGCGGCTGGCACTGCCACCCGACAGCGCATGCATGAATGAGCAGCGCAGCCGGCATTCGACGCGACGGGGGCCAGTGCCCCAGCGCCATGTGGCCTTGATTGGGACGCCCAGCACTCGGCAGTCGCTGCCGATGCCTCGCCCGTCCAGCGACCCACGCCTGCCTCCACACGCGAGCCCGGGCCACCAGACGCTGGCTGACGCAGCTCTCCGCGGAGCACCCTCCGCTGCCGGCGACGTCGGTGTGGCAGCTCGGTCTGCCGGCCTCGCCGTGCGCCCACCTGGCGCAGCGGAGCGGCACCCGACGACGCGGTCCGTCTGCGCGCGCGGCTCGTGTTCGCAGACTGGGAGAGGAGCGCGCGCGACGGCCAGGCATCTCGCTGAGTGGCGCCCAGCCGTCGTCACGCCCTCCGCGGGTTCTGCGCGCGACGATTGTCTCGTGCCAATGTTGGTGGCACGCCGCCTTCCTGATGCGCCCTTCGCTCACAACACTCTCTGCTGCCAGCCGGCCGTTCCTCGCAGCCAACTAGATTGCCATCCACGCCACGCAGCGCCTAACCCCATGACTCCATTGATTATCGGACGTCGGACGCAGCGCAAGTTTCCCATTGTCGGTTTCCTCGCTTCCACCCCCCCGTCCCACATGACACATCCCGCTTACATGTTGGGGTGACGTCCTAGCACAAGCGCAGGACTTCTTCGTCGGCATCTGCGCTTGCCCCCTTGCGTGGGCAGTGCATCCACCGCTTGGCATGTCTCGAGACAGCCCCTTGGAGGCTGCGTTAGGCTTCAGCACGGCCAGCTTGACCAGCGCTGCTCGCCCTATTGTCAGCCAATGTTCTTGCTGGACCGAGTGTGCTGGACCAGGTGTCCACGGGGCGTCCTTGCCGCGCCACTCGAGGCGAGTGGGGTTCCGCTGTACGAACCCTTGAGCGAAGGTTGATCTAAGCAGTCCATGCCCATGGTCGTCAGCGCGAGAGAGTCCACGATGGCGAGGCGCAGTTCGCTTCGGCAATGCAGTCCCTTGAATCGGACTGCGAACAGCAGGCATGATGGTTGGTGAGCGCATGGCGATCTGCAGATGGGGGTGTGGGTTTGGTATTAACAGTGTTTACCTCCAGTGTTGCTGCCTGTCTTGTGGTACTGCTGGGAGGTTTGAAAAGAAGCAACAGAAATCAAGCAACATCACCATCATCATCATCAGCAGCAGCAGCATCATCATTATCATTATTATCATTATTATCATCATCATCATCATAATCCTCAGCATCATCGTCATGTTCATCATCATCATCATCATCATCATCATCATCATCATCATCATCATCATCATCATCATCATCATTATTATTATTACCCTTCACAAAAACCGCCTTCCGAGCATCAGGTGCTTGTAAGGGCATTGTCGACGCCGCCCGAAAGCCAAGACCCGCAAGAGGTAGCGAACCATGGAGAAAAGGGCACGGATCGGTGGATAATCAAAAGGGCCTGCGTTTGTACCCGAGGGAGGGAGTAGAGGGAGAGGGATGGGGACCAGACCATTGGGTCTTTAACAGAAGGTCGCGAGCGGGTTTTAGTGCCTACAGGATGTACAGTACGAATTGTGGTATGTGTCTGTAGGTTGTCGTGCTTGCCCTTCTGTGTCCCTACGCAACCCCTTTTGTGCTTAACGAACCTTATCTATTGGACCCATCTCGATTCGAGCATGACCTCGCGCTGCATGTGGAGAGCTGGCGATTGGTTAGTTAAACGATTCCCGTCCGGTCCGCGCTATTTCGCCAAACATTTCAAGAGGGTGCCCCCCTTGTTCGAACTGTTCCGTGCCCCGTCCAGTTAGTTCAAGTTGAGTCGCTGGCAGAGTGCATCAAGATCTGAGTCGTTGACAGAGTGCATCAAGATCTAGGCTCGCAGTACATGAAGTTGATTTTTGGAGAAAGCTGGCTGTGCGGAGGGGTCGATTGAGTAGAAGAAGAGGGCCTTAACGATAAAGGAACGCACATGGCGGCGCGTGGTTGACGCATGTCACAATTCAAGCATTGCAGCGTCAGTGTTCTGAATAAATGTTGCGCCCCGAGTCGGGGCGGGGGCAGGTGCTTTCCTACAGACTGCCAAGTCTCAGTGTTTAATTCATTGCGCACTCGCGTCGCAAACGTGTCAGTTCACAAGAACGCAGAACAGATGCACCGAGCCTGCGCTCACTCTACAAAGGCAGCGTATGATCCACGTGGGGTCGGTCTCAGATCCAGGTTCTCCGATTGGACTCAATGCGAGCTGGAACTAGTGATGTACATCGGGGGGTCCTGGTTCGAGCTCCCCCATCAGGCCGTGGCTATCCGGCACATGTCAGGCTCAACTGCAGGCTTTTCCAGAGCCCTTGGAGATGGCCTGCTCTCGAAGCGCCACTTCCGGGCCCCGCCCTCCCCGAAGGAACCTCGACGTTCCGCCACCGACCGCAGCAGCTCAGCGCAGTCGACAGAGGGAGCGGGACGAGCACGAGAGGAGGTCAACGAAGCCACAAAGCAGAGGCGAGAGAGGGCGCGACGCAGGAGCCCGCGGACGACGGCCTGCCCGCGGCCGAGGACGGGGAAGAGCGCGGCGTGTTCGACCCAGACAGTGGGGCGGGCGTGGGCGCACGGACGATCGAGGTTGGACGGTCGAAGTTCTTGGCGCGTGCTCCACGCAGGAGGGAAAGAAACACACAGACACAATGAATCGCCGACTTCCGGGAAAATATTGGAAAATATGGGAACTGGGGGGGGGAGGAAAAACCCAGAAAATATGGGAAAGCATGGGAATCTTGCACTTTGTGTGTATTGAATTGTGTGTCCCTGGGCTCCTTGATCAACCCCTCAGATCCGGGCGGTGCAAGCTTCGCTTACCGGGCATATGCGCCCATGCTCGTGCCTCAGGACCATCAAAGACCGATCCGGCTGGAGCCGTGCCGCAGAAAGCTGGGGTCCAGGGTTCCGGTCGTGATTTTGCGATATTTTTTTTGTCCCGCAGCGTCGGATCTCAGAGACTTTCTGTGGGCCTTCGGGAACCTCCAAGCCCAGACCCCCGACGCAATGATTCTTTCATAGCGTCGAACCTCAGAGGCCTCGACCCATTCCCCAGGGCTGGTTTTCAGTCTGAGACGTTTTTTGACGCTCCCGAGGGCCAGCAAGAGCCTCCAGAGGCCGAGAATATGGAAAAACTTCCCGCCATGCTTCTTTCATTGCCCGAGGGGGCCTGGGAGGGCCTCTAGGGGGCGGCCTTGGGCGCCTCCTGGGCGCGTCGGCTTCCCGCTCGCGCTGGCTGGTTTTGCGGCGGGGCCTTCGCCGGGTTGTGCCTCCCGGGGGCCTGCCTGGGCGCACCGTGTTTCGCTGGCTGGGTGTGTCGAGGTTGCGCCCGGAGGGGCTTCCTGGGGCCTCCAGGATCCTCCTCCTCCTCCTCCTCCTCCTCCTCCTCCTCCTCCTCCTCGTCCCCGACCGCCGAGAATCGCGGGGGAGGGGGAGCGCAGCCCAGACAGGATCGCGTCGTAAGAAAATCAGGACGGGAACTTGTTGGCCGTCTGCGGCCTCGGGCGGCCTTCGCTGGGGACGTGGGACCGTCAAAGAACGACTCGGGACGAACAACCGGTCCCGGGGAGAGGGTCGAGACTTCTAGGGACCCCGTGTTGACAAAATCAGGACGTCGCATGTCCCTTGAGATCCTGGCGTCTCAATTTTCTCGAGCTGGGCGTTTTTGCTTTCTCTCGGGCCCTGGCACCCTTACAGATCGATCTGGCTTGAAAAATAACGCAGAAAGATGGGGTCCAGGGCTCTGGGCGTGATGTTGTACGCTGTTGTGTTTGTTTCGCTACGTCGGATCTCAGGGTCTGGGTCTGGAGACCTTTGTGGAGATTGTCGGAAACCTGCAACGGCCTTGAGCAGGCACGGGAAGTTGTGTTTCTTATGGTCTTCCAGAGTTGGTGGCCCACACGTTCGTGTCCAGAGGATTTGCCCGCGCCCGTTGCTCGCCCATCCCTTTGAGAGTGATGGTCGGCTTGCTTGTTTGAGTCATGTGGATTACGTTGGCAATGTTTGTCTCGAGTGTTCAGACTTCTTCGTTTTCACAGTCATGACTAGTGAGGCCCAGTCAGTCATTTGTGCATTATCTCGTGTGTTCGTGGATATGCTTTTGCATAGAAGCGTCTCGCGTGCTCTTGCGATGGAGCCTCTTGGTCATGCAGTCATGCAAGTGCACAGTTGCGCGTGTCTGGAGGACGCAGTAGCAAGTTTGCGTGACAATCGGCAGCACGCCAGCAAGCAATTGTTCTCGAAGTTGCCGCAACGCCGCATGCAGACTTTCTAAAGCACACAGATGATTGAAACGAGCGCATGCGTGATTGCAGCATTGCAGTCGCTACCAAAAAACGATCCAGGGTTGTGATTTGTGCGGGGGGGGTGACAGGTGTTCTGTCGTCAACACGAAGGACCCGAGGGGAGTTGATAGAACAGCAGCACACATGTGTCGTTGATTGTGCTGTGTAGACATGAGTTTCGTGGTGCCAACATCGACACCGACTGCACTCGCACGCGCACGGCACCGAGCGCTTCGCTTCACTCGCAGCGATTCCGTCGGATGTCTCGCTGCCCTGCGCAACTGGGCCTCTCACCGCTCCCGTCTCAGGGTGCGCCTTACTGCGGATTGTCGGTTTGTTACGCGACGTTGGATGCGCTTGCTTTCGAGACGGAGGGCTCATTCGCTCGAGCGTCTTTCTTGGTGTCGAATTGGCAACATACTTTTCTCAACGGTTTGAGAACAACTACTGGAGAGGGTTTCCGGTTTCGGCGACTCGCTTGCAGTAATAGGCACCGTCGAGATTTGTCCGCTACAAATAAAAGAGGCTCCGTCGCGCCGTGCCTCCAAGAGATTAGGACCATTGCCTGGTCCCCATGCTGCACGCATCCGCGCAGATCTACAGATCCGTTCCGTCTTATCGTGTAGTTCGTTCGCCCATGAGCACACCGAGGAAGCGGCATATCGTTTCACGCTAGGCAATCTTAAGGCAAATACCGGATACCTCCATGTCAATTCTGTATGACGCCGTTATGTTGGCAAGCGTGCCTTACGACTTACCGCTGCAATCATCGATTTATGAGCGCCGAGAAGTCCACGAGCAAAGTAATTATGCCCGACGGCCGCCCGCAGTCCATCCTGAACCTCCTGATTTGTTTCTGGGGGGCATACCATAATTTACTCGGGGTATCCTTGGGACCTCCCGTGGGCGTTGACGCGCCGTTGAATGTCGGCAGGCTGGGCCGTTTCGCTGCCAGAGACGACGCTTGGAAAGGAGAACGGAGACGCACACAGACATAGGCTTTCGACCTGCCGACTTGCCAAATATGATATATTTTCGTCTCGTTTTACATCTCGCCTGCGCACAAGCGATTGGGGAGCCCACTTATACGGATATCGGAGGTTGGGGGGGTGAGAGCGGAGCGTCCCTCATTTGTAAATCGGTTTCGGCTTCGTGTCGCGCGTCCGGGCGAGGCGAAGATGCGTGCGGGCGAGAGACGACGTCATTGCTTGGCTGGGGCCCGCCGGAGCGACATGCAACATTGAGGGTTGCCCCGCGGTTGTCCGGAGGTTGTTCTGCGGTTGTCCCGCGGTTGTCCCGTGGGTGCCCCGTGGTTGCTTTGCGGTTGTCCTGTTTGCAGATAGGTAGAGAGCGAGGCCGATAGAGAAGTAATGAGATCCATCGGTAGATTGATAGCGAGGTCGAGAGATAATGATATTGGTAAGCAGTCAGACTGATGGAAAGATTGAAGGTGGGATCGATTGATCATCTGTGAGTTCGATGGTCGTGAGATCGACCGCTGAATTGATAATGCGATCGATTAATTGGTGAAATCAGTAGGTAGTTGGATCGGTATCCCGTGGTTGTCCCGAGGTGTCCCGAGGTTGTCCCGTAGTTGACCCGGGTTTGTCCCGGGGTTGTCCCGTGGTTGTTCCATGATTGTCCGTGGTTGTCCCGCGGTTGTCCCGTGGTTGTCCCGTGGTTGTCCCGTTGTTGTCCCGTGTTTGTTTTGTGTTTGTTTTGTTGTTGTCCGTGGTTGTTTTGGGGTTGTCCCGTGGATTTTTCTGTGTTTGTGCTTTGGTTGTCCTTTCGGCGCCCTTGGTCATTCCGTGGTGTCTCGTGGTTGCCTTGCGGTTGTCCCGTCTCTATAGATACATAGTGAAACCGATAGACAGATGGTTCCCCAAACAGTGCTTGCACTAAGGGTTTCTTAGTTGCGTTTCACAGGAAGTGGATGGGTGTCCTGAGGATTCGTCACGTTCTGGCTTGTAGCCACCCGTTACCGCCTGTGGGGGGGTCCCAGGGATTCGCCACGTTCTGGCTTGTTGCCCCCCGTTGTTGGCCGTTACCGCCCTTGGGGGGGCCCAAGGACTCGCCACGTTCCGGCCAGTTGCCGCCCGTTGCCGCTTGTGGGGGGGTCCACGGCATTCGCCACGATCGGGCCCGTTGCCGCCTGTGAGGGAATGCAGGGGATTCGCCACGTTGCCGCCCTAGCCCCCTGTATAGGTATGCCGAGGATTCGCCACGTTCCCGCCCGTCGCCGCCTGCAAGGGTATGCTGAGGATTTGCCACGTTGCCGCCGGTAGGCGCGTCGTTGCCGGCTTGTGCGTTGCGTGGGTATGCCGAGGATTCCCCGCGTTGCCGCCCGTTGCCCCCTGGGCGGTATGCCGAATGTTCGCCACGTTACCGTCCGTTGTTGCCTGCGTGGGTATGCCGAGGAGACGCCACGTTGCCGCCTAGTGCGCTGCGTGGGTATGCCAAGCAGTCGCCATGTTGCCGCTACGCCACGCGGCCGACCCTTCGAAAGTGCAATAGTTCATCGATTGGGACCCACGTTCGCAAACAAAAGATCTATAGACGTAGATGCCGGTGAAATCAGCGGATGTATGTATAATCGGTGATACAGAATGTACCATATAACATAGATGTATATATAGACATATGCACATATATATATATATATGTGTAAATATATATACCTATATATACATACGTACAAACATGCAGGCACAGTGTATAAATATACATATATATATATATACATATAAAAAGTAAGGACATGGGTACATCTATGTGTGTATATGTAATTGTGTATGGGTAGATGTACCTGGTGTGGAACGGATATGTGTTGTGATTGTTGGATCGACGGACATGCATCTACTCGTAGTTACGAGGCTTACGCCCTTCCGCAGATCCTCCAAAGCACGACGATGTCGACGTTGGCCGTCTGGGGGTCCGTGTAGGTTTTTGTTGGGGTCGTGCTGCGGCCTTGTTAGGACGGCGATTGTTCATATGTATGTATTTAATTGTTCCTTAGCGCTGCGCCCGAGACGGCAGACAAGGAAACGGATGAGGAAAGGAGGGGGGATGTCAAGGAGAAGGGACACAAGGACACGAGGACGGCGCGCAGAGTCAACACGAGAAGCGAGACGGCACGACACGTCGGGCCGTTCCGAATTGTAGGAAGTTGAGAAACGGAAGAAGCGAACATAATTAAACAAGTGTATGACAGGGGCCCACCACCTTTGGCCGGTGGGACGGGTCTTTTTGTTAGCGAGAACGCAACGCAGTTTTGTTCGGTGCCACAAAAACGCGGACCTGGGAACCATTTCCCCCAGCCGCCCCGCCGCTGGCGCCGCGGTTCGCCGCGTTGCCTGTGGTGGGGCGGGCTGGGTTCGGTTGGGGGGGGTGCGTGTGGGTTGCCTCGCCTCAGGTCTTCATGGACTTCGTGTTCCTCGTCTTGCTCGTGTTCCTTACCCACGTTTCCCTGCGGTGGGGGGAGGGTAAATATACCCCCGCGTCGCACGCGCCGCCCCGTGGGCGCTTTTCGGCCGAACGCGAGGCCAGCGCCCTCGGTGCGCGCGTGGTCGGGCCGCTGTAGCGGCTTCTGTTTCCTTGACCGTGTCAGTGTGACCGTGTCAATGAGGCCGTGTCAATGTGACCGTGCCTCGGCCGTGTCAATGCGACCGTGCCAATACGACCGTGTCAGTGTGACTGCGTCTATGATGCCGTGTCAATGCGACCGCGTCAGTGTGACCGTGTCTTTAAGGCCGTGTCAATGCGACCGTGCCATGGCCGTGTCAATGCGACCATGCCAATACGACCGTGCCAGTGTGACCATGTCAGTGAGGCCGTGTCAATGTGACCGTGCCAGGGCCGTGTCAATGCGACCGTGCCAATACGACCGTGTCAATGCGACCGCGTCTTTAAGGACGTGTCAACGCGACCGTGTCTTTTCGATTGTGTCAATGCGACCGCGTCAGTAAAGCCGTGTCGATGCGACCGTGCCAAGAAGGCCGCGTCAATGCGTCCGTGTTCTGCGGGGCGTGTCGAGGCGACCGTGCCGTTGCGCACATGTCAACGCGTCCGTCTCTCCGCGACCGTATCAATGCGACCGTGTAAATCCGACCGCGTCATTGCGACCGTGTCAGCGCGACCACGTCAATGCCACCGCGTCAATGCGACCGGTCTCCGCCGCCCAGCATGTTGACATTCATCAGGAGCAGCGCGCAATGATCGCTGTTACGCGACGGAGCCAGCAGTGCGCGCAGGCAGAAGACGCGAGCCGCGCACGCCGTTAGGCGCGCCGCTGCCGCACCAGCGACGCGCGCTGCAACGCCCACGCTTCCGATGGGCCTGGCTGATTTTCTCGCGGCCCATGATGAGACCAGCCGCACCGCCGAGTGGCTTCGGCAGTGCGCAGTCCTGCGCCGGGCGCCGCGGCCGGCTGCAAATGCCGCCACGACGCGCCCGCGCCTCGCGAGCAAGACAACGAGTTGGCGTCAGTGCGCGATCTTGCGTTTGCAGATGCCGCCGCACTGCAAGGCAACCCGTCCGCGGGCAAGCGTTCCTTCTTAGCCAGAGTGATGGCTGCCGCGAGATCTCTGACCGCGGAGGAACAGCGCGCGGCTGATCCGGCCAGCGCAGGCAACGCGGCCGGGAGCGGGTCAGCGCCTGAGCCGATGTGCCACGTGGACATCCATGCGAAGTTGCAAGGAGGCGCCCGGAAGGACGTGGGCCAGGCGTTCTGGCCGCGGTCCGCGGCGGTCGACGCCCTCGAGTCGGACGTGAAGCGGCTGCAGCGTCGCGGCATCAGGCGGCCATTTGCGTTCGCTGACCTGAAGAAGTGCTTGCCGTTCTGGGCAGAATCGAAGAGCGCGAAAGAGGAGGCTGATGAGGGCCCATCCATGTCGCGGGACCTTCGCGACCTCTCGCGCGCGCTCGGCGTCGCGAACCCAGTCAGAGCGAAGTCGCTCACTTTCACGCAATGGCATGCCGCCTTCGACAGGCGCGCGCGTCTGCGCGCGGGGCGCGCATCCTAGAGCAACGGCGCCGCCCGAGCGCGCAGGTGCGCCATCGCTCGCGCCTGCGCGGAGCGAATGTCGCTGGCTGCGACGTTTCGCCACCGCCAGAACGTCATGAAGGCCCGCCTATTTCCGTTGCTGCGCGGGCCCAGCGGCGCGGGCGCGGTGCGGCGCGGCGCGGCAGGTGGCCGCGCAAGCGCCCATTGCCAATCGGAGCGGCGTGCTGGTGCTCGTTTACGATGAGATTTGCCAGCGCACCTGGGCAGAGAGGTCTCGCGCCGGCGACGATTCCTTTCGACATCGAAACTGTCGTGGCAACGATCGATGTGACTCTCTTGGGCGAGGCAGAGAACGCGCACGACCGCGAAGGCCAGGTGCGCTCAGCCCCCCGCGGGGGCAAGGGTGCCAAGGGCGGCGGAAAATCCGGCAAGGGCGGCGGCAAGGGCGCCAAGGGCGGCGGCAAGGTCAAGTTCCCTCCTGCGCCCCCGGCGGCGCCGAACGACCGCGGCTATTACGGGGAGCCGCGGGACAAGAGAGCCAGGCATCAGGAGCGCTGGTCAACGTTCCAGCGCCGCGCAGGCGCGGGTCGGAGCGCGCGCGCGCGACGGCGGCAGCCAGACGGCGCGCAGGCGCAGCGAAGAGTCCAGCGGTGACATTTGAAGCACGCCGCGGACAGGAAGGAGGCTGGCAGCGCGGCGCACCCAGCGGCACGCCGCGCGCGTTGGCGCCGCGCTTGCGCAGGCTACCAACTCGGCGTGGACGCGCGCGGCGCAGCCTACACCGGCTGTTGCACTGGAAGAAGTTGCCGGCGCGGGCGCCCCCGCGGCGGGCGGGGTGCAAGCCAATTTGTCGAAAGGCCGCATCGTTGTTCGCATTTCCGCCCGCGCGCGCGTCACATTGTCCGCGTTGTAGAAGAGCTTGACGCTGGCGACGTGCAGAAGATAAAATTCATCAACAGTGCAATGAAGGACGGATTTCACATCGCGCCATCGCGCGGGATTGAGGAAGACGTTCGCAGCGCCATAGAGTGGGATGCGTCCAGAGACAGCGTAGAGGTTATGCGTCTGCGCGACAATATGCTATCGCGCCTGGAAACGCGGGGACAAGCGTCACGACGAGACGGGGCCGTCGAGCAATGGTTCGCCGGCGCAGACGCTGCGACGCGCGCCGTGTCCGCCGACGTGAACGGGCCGCTTTTAGCTGCCCTGCTCGACACGACGAGCAACGATGACACGGCTGCGGCTGATTTGTTCCGATACGGCGCGCCTTTGCTCGGAAAACTGCCCTTGCCCCATTCGGGCAGAGGGCCCGCGAATAGATTCCCAGAGCCCACGTCGTCCGAGGGTTTGCTGACCTCCTCCCCTGAACACAATAGATCCATTTTGTCATCCTTGCGTGAGGACGTGAACTCGTCTGCGATCCACGAGGGCGCGCTCGCCGACGCGTCTCTGTCGCGGATGACCGATCCAGTTGTGCTGGCCAAGGCGGACTTGAGCAGGGTGCGTCTGTCGCCGCGATTCTCCATTGCGCAGGGCGTCAAGCTGGATGGCGCGCCCAAGGTTCGCGTAGTGGGCGATGAACCCAGAGGGGGCATCAACTCGGCGTGCCAGCCCGCTGACATTTTAGTGGACGTCCTGCGCTGCTATCACGGTCTGCACGGGCACGCACCGGCGCTGTTCAAGGCAGACATCGACTCCGCTTATTGGCGCGTTCCTATCGCTCCTGAACACAGGCTCGGGATTTCTGGGTGCCCCCTTTTAAAAAGCGTCGTCCTGGGGCTCGAGCCAGGGTTCCAGAGGAAACCGGCGTTTGCGGTGTCGTTGTCGGCCTTTTCACAGGTGGGCAGCTTACAGCGCATATAGGCACGACGGGGACATTTGGGTCACTGGCCATATAGCGTTGATGTTCGGCGCCTTGGCTGCGGTCTTTGGGTGGGACCGAGTTGGCGCTGCCTTGGCACACCTCGCCCGCAAGCTCTTAAAGATTCCCACCCTCCAATATGGGCCGTGCGCACCCGCAACACAGGAGCATACCATGGCATCGCTGGCCAGACTAGTGCGCCTGCTCCTCGGTCCAGAAGCGGTATCCGACAAGAAGCTGGAATGAGGCGACGAGCTGGAGATTTTGGGCCTGCATCTGTCCTTTTCTCTCAGCGGGATCAACCTGTTTCCCGCGCCCATGAAGGTGCGCAAGTGGCTTTTCTTGATCAAGCAAGCGCTCGACTGCGGGACACTATGTGCCGGCCAAGCCAGCAAGTTGGCCGGCGCTCTCAGCTGGGCAGGTCAGCACTGTTTCGAGAGGCTAGGGCGTGCCCTTGTTCGCGCAGCAGAGTGCGCGACGCGGCGTCGTTCGCGCCCCGCTCAACTTGGCGCTCTCTTGGTGGGCAGAGGCGCTGGCCCTCGGCATCCACCAGTCCAAGCCGCGGGCGCAGCTGGAACGACAAGAGGTGCACTTGCTCGCTGACGCAAGGGGCGGGTCCGATCCTCGGCTCGCCGCCGCGCTGTTCGTCGATGGTCGCGCCTTCTGGTCTGACGCCACTCCAGACCGAGAGCTGCTGGAGGATTTGGCGCCGCGCCGGGACTCTCAGATTATGGCGTTAGAACTGCTCGCCATAGCGTTGGGTTTAGCTACCTTTAGTGAACTGCTGGCGGACCGCCGAATGGTGATTTGGTCCGACAATGTGGGCGCTGAGGGAGCAGTGCGGAGCGGTCGCGCTTCTGCTTGGGACACTCGCGCATCATTCACGCCATGTGATTCCTCATTGCACGCACCCGGTGTTCGCCGTGGTTTGCGCGGGTTCCACCAGCGGAAAACATAGCCGACCTTCCGTCGCGAGAGGAGTACGAGTTGCTACGTGTTCTTGGGGCGAACTTCGTGACGCCGCGCTTACGCGCGGCTGAGTTCTTCGCACCGGAGACGTTTCTGGCCCGCGCTCTGCCGGCGGAAGCGCGCCGTCGCGCGTTGTCGCGTCCCGCGAGCGCCGTTGCGCATCGAAGGCGGCGCGAAGCAATGGAGGCGAGTGAGCCGTTGTCCCGCGTCGAGCCCGTGGCGAGCCAGGCCTCGCGCGTGCAATCGAGGGGGCGGCCCGCGCGAGTTGATGCCAAAAGCCGACATTGGAAGCTGCGTCGTCAACCGGCCCCATCGATTGGCTCCTGGTCGGGGCGTCCTATTTGTCAGCGCGCGGTCCAAGCGCAGCCAGCGACGGGCGCTCATCCGGGCAATAAGCCATGACGTTGTTTCATGAGGTCCGCGGCGTCTTGCCAGAGCTTTCACCCATGGTTACCTTTGCGTTGATCGAGTTGCTGAGGCGCCAAGACATAACGCAGCTCAGAGATCTGCAGCTAGCGCGCGTCGATTGGTTCGAACCCGTGCCTGCCGCAGAAGGGGAACGAGGCGTCAACCTTGACGCCCTGCGCGTAGCGCTGACAGCGTAAATTAACGAAGCCAAGAAGCCATCAGCCGTCGCGCGCGGCGCGAAGGACGAACCTCCGCCTGCACCCGACGTGCATCAGCGCGCGTGCCGCAGCCGCAGTCGCCCTGCCAGGCGGCGCGCTGCCAAGTGCGATGAGCTTACAGCGGTTTGCGGTGCTGTGCGGGACCTCGAGCTGGCCGTCAGCATAGCGCGCCAATGCACTATCGAGCCGCGCGCGGGCCCCCGCCGCGAAGACGAGGCCCTGCGGCAGGGGCTCGCCCAGCGCAGCTTCAGCGAATGATCGAATTCGGCCCGAGTTGCCGCGATTCTGGGCAGCTGCCCGAAAACGTGGCCCAGCGTAGTCAGCGCCTTCCGCTGCTGGGCGATGTTCGCCATGACCGTGCTCGGCTGCGACGCGGGGGAAGTGATTCCGCCGTCGCCCGAGGGCCTTGCATTGTGGAGCACGCGCTTCCGCTGCAAAGGAACGCTCGACAACTATATTTCGCACGCGAGATTAGTCTGCATCCTGTTGCGCGCCCCGCCGGACGCGCTGAGCGACCCGGCAGTCGCGCGCGCCGCTCGCGCGGCGCAAGCGCGAAACATTTGGCAGGCCAGGCCCAAGATGTTTATTCGAGAGGCGCTCCTCACCAGATTACTGAGGCATCTCGAACGCCACCAGTCGGAGCGCGAGCTGCAGATGCTTTTCTTGACGGCGTACATTTTCCTGTTGCGATTGCCGTCGGAAGCACTGCCGATGTTCGTCGCTCGGGACGGCCATCCGCCGCGGGCGGTCTAGCCGAAGAGCTGCCCCCGCCTGCATGCCGGCTCGATCTCGCTGACTTTGCTTTGGCGCAAGAATCGCGCCACGCCGCTCACGATGACGCGAACGTGCTGGCGCGCGCGCTGTCCATCAACGTGCCCCGTGCACGCGCTGGGAAAATTCTGCGCCGAAAGCACGTCCCAGCAGCCTTTCGCGGGTTTCCGCCCGGACGCTGTCCTGTCGGCGTTGAGAGCGGCCCTACAAGAGCTCGGGGTGCCGCGGCACGATGCCTATCGCACCTGCGTTTTTCGTCGGGGCCACGCCCAGGACATGGCGGTGCGTGGCTCGCGGCTGGCCGACATCCTTCGCGCCGGAGATTGGCGGCCCGCCGCCTTCCTGTCATATTTAGAAAGGGATGCGCTTGAGGACGGCGCCGTCACGGAAGCGCACGGCTGCGCTTCGTCCAGCAACGAAGACGAGGATTGAGATGGCTGCGATCCTAAAAAGCACTTACGGCGAGAACAGCGCTGGGTTTTCCTCGCGCGCCGGCGCAGCAAGGGCCCCGGGCGTCGATGCACCCGCGCGCTCCCGCGGGGAGCGGCGAGCGACGAGTGCGTCGCTCGCCCCCCACGCGGGCGCGCGCCTACCCAACGAGCAGCGCCCCCCGCGCTCTCCCCCCAACCCTCGGGTTTTCCAGGGTAGCGTCTTTTGTGGGCGAGAACGCAACGCAGTTTTGTTCGGTGTCACAAAAACGCGGACCTGGGAACCATTTCCCCCAGCCGCCCCGCCGCCGGCGCCGCGGTTTGCCGCGTTGCCTGTGGTGGGGCGGGCTGGGTTCGGTTAGGGGGGTGCGTTTGGGTTGCCTCGCCTCAGGTCTTCATGGACTTCGTGTTCCTCGTCTTGTTCGTGTTCCTTACCCACGTCTCCCCCTGCGGTGGGGGGAGGGTAAATATACCCCCGCGTCGCACGCGCCGCCCCGTGGGCGCTTTTCGGCCGAACGCGAGGCCGGCGCCCTCGGTGCGCGCGTGGTCGGGCCGGTGTAGCGGCTTCTGTTTCCCCTCACCCTTCGCCGCTCCTCTGGTTGGGGCGGGGCGCGGGGCGTCGCTGCACCCGCGCGCCCCCGCGGGGAGCGGCGAGCGACGAGTGCGTCGCTCGCCCCCCACGCGGGCGCGCGCCTACCCAACGAGCAGCGCCCCCCGCGCTCCCCCCCCAACCCTCGGGTTTTCCAGGGTAGCGTCTTTTGTTGGGACAGTTTGCGGGCCGACTATTGGAGGCATGTTGGAGTTTTTTGGGATACCTTTTGGCAGCCTCGGCGAACGATAGTCGAGGCATCTGGGGGCCTTTTGAAGCCTTTGGGGGTCCTTTGGGGGCTTGGCGGGAAAGGCTCGCAATCTCAGTTCGCATTCCCTTCCATAGGCTCTGTTGGGCCGTCTTGGGAGCCCGGCCGCCGTGGGCCTCTTCTGGGGCTCTCGTGGGTGTATACACGCATGCGCGTGTTATTCGTTGAATGTTCGAACCAACGCTTACAACAATAAACAACCGCACTTGTAGTACTCATGTATACCGCAGGCCAACATGTTTTGGCCTGAGCGTGGTTGGCATACATGTGCGATGACAAGTAGCAATAGCGATGTGTGCATATATCTATATATATATATATATGTATATAAACATATATATATATATATGTGTGTGTAGTTGTGCGTGTCTGCGTGTTGCGCGTTGTGTGCTGTGTGTTGTATGTTGTGTGTGTGTGTCATGTGTGTGTTGTGTGTTGTGTGTTGTGGGTTGGTTGTGTGTTGTGTGTTGTGTGTTGTGTGTGTTGTGTTGGGTGTGCTGGGTGTGTTTGGTGTGTTGCGTGTGTTGCGTGTGTTGCGTGTTGTGTGTGTTGTGTGTTATGTGTTGTGCTCGCTATGTGTTATGTGTGTTGTGTGTTGTGTCTTGTGTATGTTGTGAGTTGGGCGTGTTGGGTGCGTTGTGCGTTGGGTGTGGTATGTGTGTGTTGTGTGTTATGTGTTGTGTGTTATGTCTGTTGTATGTTGTATGTTGTATGTTACGTGTGGGTTGTGTTCGTTCTGTTGGTTGTATGGTGTGTGTGGGTGCGTGGGTGTACTGGTGTGTGCGCGTGGGTGTGTGCGTGTGTGTGTGGGTATGTGGGTGGGTCGGTGTGTGCGTGTGTGCCCTTCTTCCCGGCGCCCATCCCCCGGTGCCATGTCCCTGTCTTCTGGCGTGCCGCGGACGGCGCGGCGCCGCGCTCACCGCCGGGCGGCGGCCGCGCGGCTCGCCGCCGCCCTGGCCGCCGCTGGCGGCGGCCCCCCTGGCTTGGCTGCGGGTTGGCCCCGCCGGCCGCTGGCGGCCGCCTTGGCCCCGCGCCGTGGCCACCCGTCTGGCGGCCACGCGCCCCTTCACCGCTCGCCCCCGCGGCGGCCGCTCGGGCGGCCGCCGGCGCGGCCGGCGCGGGCCAGGCCGCTGGCGCTTTTGCGGCGGCCGCCGCCGCCGTCTCGTCCGCCGCTGCCGCCGCTCGCGCGGCGGCCGACGCCGCGGCCGCGGCGGCCGCCAGCTCGGCTGCCGGCGCCGCCGGCGCGGCGGCCGCGGCCATTGCCCTCTCCGCGGCGGCCGCCAGCGCTGCTGCTTCTGCCGCGGCCGCTGCGGCTGCGGTTGGCGACGCGATGACGATCATCATGCCCGAGCATGGCGCACACATTCGGAAGGAGAAGCGCGAGCGGATCATCACTAGCCGCACCCTACTTCGTTGGAAGTCCGCGGAGCAGGGGGTCACTGCGAAGGCCAGGTGGGTCATGCACGGGCTCAAGGATCCCGACATCATGGAGATCGAGCGGCGTTATACAAACCCGCAACTGGTTACCATCCACATTGCGCTGCAGGCCATGTCCAGCCAGAAGTTCGAGGCGAACGTCGGCGGCGTGACCACCGCGTTTCTGCAGGGCGACCCGAGCAAGCGGACAAAGCCATTTTACGCGTTGCCACCTGCAGGAGGCTACCTGGAGGCTTTGGGCGTTCCACCTGGCAATCTCATCAGGCTCGACCGCGAGGTCTACGGGCTCGTGAGTGGCGTGGCAGCGTGGATGAGCACTATGCTCAATCGCCTCAGCAAGTTGGACTACTGCATGAGCATGCACGACCCTTGCTTGCTTTGTCTTTGCGACATCGAGACGCACCACGAGAACAGGGAGCCGCTGGTCCAAGGCATTGGTTCTCGAGGTTGATGACGCGCTTTCCGGTGGCACCGAGAAGCAGAACGACCAGATGAAGAAGCTGAGGAACAGAATGAAGTTTTGGCATTGGCACAATCTATCACAATATTGACCTCAGTCGCATGCTGGGCGTTGATCTACACAGGAGATGCACTTCGGCCTTCGCCTCGTCATGGAGCGCTACATCCGTGAGAAGCTAAATCCGATCGAGCTCAAGCGCGGACGACTATCCGACCCTAATGCAGAGCCGACAGACGGCGAGGAGAGTCAGCTGCGTGCCGTTATCGGCGGCATTGGTTGGATTGCGCGGCAGTCAAGACCAAACGAGGCATCCACAGCATCATTGTTGCAGATGTCTTTCGCGACGCAGTCAAGAAGGACCTATCGGACACGAACGCATCGGCACGTCGACTCGAGGCTGGTCCATTACTCTGTTTGCGCATTGCTCCATTGGAACCTGAAGATGCGAAAGTCGCCGGCGTGAGTGACGGGAGTTTCGATGCGGACAAGGCGACTGGTGTTTCCCAGGGAGCGTTGGTGGGCACTACTACAATGGCCTTGAACAACAACGAGGATGCGCCATTTAGCACCGTCAGTTGTGCGAGTCATGAGATCAAGCGAGTCGCGGGCACTACGATGCCAGCTGAGAGTTTCAGTTTCAGTGACGGCCTCGCAGCGGCAGAGTGGAGTTGGGCTTTGCGGCGAGAAACAACGCGGAGTGATTTGCAAACGAAGATACGACGTCGGATTTTACAACCAGAGCGAGAGGACCCCACGGCGGCAGTCCTCAAGAGTGACAGTACGAAGTTCATCGATCCGAGCGTTGCGAGCGTGGTAGATGCGAAGTCATGGTTTGATAACCTGGCGGAGGGTACTATTGGTGCAAAAACAGGCGCGTCGCTTTAGAGTTGCGCGTCTGCAGGCAATCTATGCGCGCGATCGGGTGCAGGGGCAGATGGGTTCAACACCAGTGCATGCCGGCCGATGCTCTCGCGAAGCGCGGTCCCAACGCAGCTGTTCTCACAAAGATAATGCGTTCGGGCCGATACCGGGTTTTCAACGAGCAGGGAGAACATCAGAAGCGCGCGGCCGAGAAGGCCCAGAAGGGTTTTGTTCCACGCCCACACAAGCGGGAGCAGCTTGACCGACAGTCAGCGGGATGCTCCGTCACATCGGCGCGGCACATGATGTGACATTATATGTTCTTTCTTCCTTTTTCAAGTTTGATTGCTCGTGTACTGTCTGTTGCGATGCGCTGGCCAAGGACTTTTTAGGGGTGCTGTGTAAAATTGATTCCTGCCCACGCCCTAGCCCGGAATTGGCCACCGCGCGAGGACTCAAGAGAGCGCGAGCGACCGCAGCCGGCTTGGGCCGAATGCGTGCGCAGTGGAAAATAGGTCCGCGACTTCACTTTTCCATCTTAACCAATTCTCATTGGGGCACAGCTTACATACGCCCCCGCCACCCTTTTACGGCACACACACACACACAGCGGCACAGTTCCCATGCGTCCCCGCCACCCATGTCGGCACACCCCACGCAGTTCGTGGCCCCATAGGGAGCTCCACGCAAGGTTCCAGCGGCGACGTTCCCACGCGTCCCCGCCACCCATTTCGGCACACCCTTCACGCGGCACGTGGCCCCATAGGGAGTTCCACCGAAGGCCCCAGTGGCACATTTAACATGCGTCCCCGCCAACCATTCCGGCACAACCCCTCATAGTTTCGTGGCCTCATAAGGAGCTCCACCGAAGGTTCCAGTGGCATAGTTTACATGCGTTCCCGCCACCCATTTTAGCACACCCCGCACACGGTTCGCGACCTAGCCCCATGGGGAGTTCCACCGAACGCCCCAGCGGCACAGTTTACAAGCGTCGTTGCCACCAATTTCGGCACATACCTCAGACGGCTCGTGGCCCCATCAGGAATTCCACCGAAGGCCGCAGCGGCACAGTTTACATGCGTCCCCGCCACCAATTTCGGCACACCCCTCATAGCTTCGTGGCCCCATCGGGTGCTCCACAGAAGGCCCCGGCTGTACAGTGTACATGCGATTCCGCCACCCATCTTAATACACCCCTCACGCGGTTCGCGATCCAGCCCCATGAGGAGTTCTACCAAACGTCCCAGTGGCACAGTTTACATGCGCCCCCGCCACCCATTTCGGCGTACCCCTCACACGGCTCGTGGCCCCGTAGGGAGCTCCACCTAAGGCCCCAGCGGCACAGCTCACACGTGCCCCCGCCACCTATTTCGGCACACCCTTCACGCGGCTCGCTGCCCCATAGGGAGTTCCACCGAAGGTCCGAGGGGGCGTGGCCACATGCGTGCCCGCCACCCATTCTGGCACACCCCCAACACGGTTCGTGGCCCCACCGGGAGCTCCACCGATCGCCCCAGCGGCGACGTTCCCATGCGCCCCGGATTTTTATTTCGGCACATCCTTCGCACGGTTCGCGGCCCCATAGGGAGCCCCACCGAAGGCCTTAGGGGATACGTCCACACGCGTCCCGGGCATTCATTTCGGCACGCCCTTCACACGGTTCGCGGCCTCATAGGGAGCTCAACCGCGCGCCCCAGCCACCCACGTCGGCTCGCCCTTCACACGGTTCGTGGCCCCATAGGGGGGCGATTTGTTTTGTGTGCGGCGGGGGGAACGTGGGCGGCCTTGGCAGACGACGGAAATTTGAATTTGCTGTCTAGTATGTATACCGTTTGCTTGCATGCGTCAACTGTTTTTATTTGATTCGCCCCCCCATCCATTTGGGCGGCCGCGCGTTTCGGCGACAGCCGCGCGAGCTTGCATTGCAGCTGCACGCGAAGATCTGCGACGCGATGTTTTCTCCCAATCATCCTGTGGCGTTGGGTCCTCGCCATGAAGAGACGGCGCCCTGCGGCCCTTCTTCTCGTTCCCCTCCTCCTCTCTCCCCCCGCCACCATCATCATTGCCGTTAGTTATCACCACCCACGCTGGCCCGCCCTCCACACGCTTCGCGACCCCATAGGAAGCTCCACCTAAGGTTCCAGTGGCGTCGTTCCCACGCGCCCCCGCCCTCCATTTTGGCACGCCCCCCATGTTGGCCACCCTCCATTTTGGCACCCGATGGGGAGTTCCACGCAAGGTTCCAGCGGCGACGTCCCCATGCGCCCCCGCCACCCACGTTGGCACACTCCCCACCCGGTTCGCGGCCCCATAGGGAACCCCACCCAAGGCTCCAGCGGCGACGTTCCCACGCGCCCCCGCCTCCCATTTTGGCCCGCCCTTCACACGCTTCGTGGCCCAATAGGGAGCAAAGGCCCCAGCGGCGACGTTCTTATGCGGCCCCGCCAGCTATCTTGGCACGCCGCCCACACGATTCGCGGGCCCAGAGGGAGTGCCACCGAAGACGATATCAACCATTGCAGTACTCACATTTGCAAATGGTTGGGTTTTTCGCCAAGCTAATTTCGTTTGTCATTCCTCGTGCATGGCTTGTTCTTTCTGTCACAACCATCATGCGGTGTTGGGTCCTCGTTTTGAAGAGACAATGCCCTGCGTTCTCTTCCTTCCGTCCTTTCTCCTCCCACATCTCATACTTTCTTTTCCCCCTCCTCCACCACCATCGACCGCGCCGATCGACCGCGAAGCCGATCGACCGCGCCCCCCCGCGCGCGGCCCAGACGCCCTTGTTTACGAGAGCGGGTAAACCGAGGTGTTTCCGGTTCCTGCCCTCGCGAACAAAGCCATGGATATGGAGAGGGAGCTAGCTAACATCATCTCGGAATCGCCTATTCCGACCCGCGGCCGGTCGGCAGGCACACCGGTCAGGGACTTGTTGATGAAGCGCGACCCGTGGGAGAAGATGGACCCGTGGGAGAAGATGAAGGGTCCCAGCGAGAAAGCGGCCCGTACCGGTCCCGGCCCATCTTCCCCGACGCGCCCAGGTGGAGCCGTTTCGTCTACCACCCCCCTCCTCGCGGGCGACGGCTACCAGCGCATGCACGACGAGGAGGAGCAGCAGCAGGAGGAGGAGGAGGAGCAGCAGAGCGACCGCCCTTTCAGGCAGCCGGACTTTGACGCAGGGATGGGCGAGGACCAGGCGGTGACCATGGCAGGGATAGCGGCACTACTACGGCCCGCGACGTCTGCGGTTGATGAGCTTCGCAAAGAGGCACGGGGCATAGACGGCAACATCACCGACCTGAATGCGAACTTCTCCGAGCGCCTCGAGTTCCTCGAGCAGCGCATGTCCGTCACCGATGTCCGAGTCGAGAAGCTGGAGAGCCTGTACAACGACCTGCTGCAGCGCCCCGCCATGGACACGGACATGCTGGAGAGGAAGATCCGGGAGGGCATCGAGGACTACATGAAGAAGGACTTCGCTCCTTCACCTACGCGCGCTGGCATGTCCACAGGAGCAGGCATCGAAGAGAAGGCCGTCACCGCGGTCGTGGGCAACTTGGAGGGCCTCTCGGACCTCGAGCAGGCGACCACGCGGTTGAACGACAAGCTGTCGTCGCTGGGGGCCCCGATGCCGACGAAGATCTACGCCAAGGGGCGCTACGCCGGCATCGTATTCGCCGAGTTCGGAGGCTCCTTTGATCGCGACCGTTCTGCGGAGCTCCTCAGGGGGGCCGGCCTACGAAGTGGAAGCAAACAAGTTTGGGCGAATCAGGACCGCGCTGCCCCTGAGCGCGCGGCCAGAAACTTTTGCTTCGGCCTCAAGCGCATCCTGACGACAGAATAGGAGGTGCCATACGCGATTTCGATTGCCGACGAGGCGCCGTACGTGGTCACAGTGGGCGGGGAGCATGCCCTCACGGCGAACGTCACGAAGACCGGAGTCGAGTACGATTGGAAGGGCGAGTGGGCTTCTTGGGACGAATTGCACCAGCATGCACTGATCGTCGAGCTGAAGACGAAGTGCGCCGGGATTGTATCCAGGGCGGCAGCCGGCATGAAAGGCCAAGCGAAGGGCGGCTCCAAGGGGGGCCCTGCCCTGGGGCAGGCAGCCCCACATTAGGAAATACCGCACATGAGCACTGTTTCACCCGCAGTCGGCACTACTGCACCTATAAACCCAAATCGTTTGAGAATTGATTTATGCATGGGCCCCAGATTACCTGCGGCTGCCGCCGCCGCGGACAGTTTTGAGGTGCAGGCGAGTTCGCGCCAAGACGCGGCTTTCTTCTTCAGTGGCGGAAGGCTCGCGGCATCTGACTCGAACCTCCAACTTGGCACCTGGAACGTGGAAGGCTTCACTGAGACGAAACTGGTGGATGTCTGCAGGAAACGCACAAGACATTGTCATAATACTACGTCACAGAAGCTGGCTTCTTGCTAATATTATCGGGAACGGCGGAGGACGAAGCGACTGAGACGGCAGGAGTGGGATTTCTGGTCTCACCCGCGGCACGGCGCAGCATCATCGGGTTCAATCAAGCCTCGTCCAGAATGACATCGCTGAAACTCCGCGTCGCCGGCGGCAAGATCGTTGTCTGCAGCGCGTACGCCCCGCACAGCGGCAAGCCTATGGAGGAGCGGCGCGACTTCTTCAAGGAGCTGGACCGCTTCCTCGGGGCGCTGTCCTGTCATGGACCTGTGTTTCTTTGCGGGGATCTCAATGCCCGTCTACACCGCCGCCGCCCAGGGGAAGAGACAGCGCTGGGCGAACACATCTTTGGGAATCCGCATGCGCAGCACAATCCGGTGTCGAATCGTTCCTTCTTGCTCGAACTCTGTTTCTCAAGGAAGCTATACATCGGGAACACAATGTTCGACGAACCCGTGGAGAGAAGAATCACGCGCTATAACGTCGGACCATCGCCGGCGGACCCGCCGATCGAGCGGCACTTCGGCCAGATCGATTTCATCCTTGTCAGTGCGAAGTGCAAGGATTCGGTCCAGCGGGCACGGAGTGATCGAACAGCGGCGCTTGCCTCGCACCATTTCCTTGTGCAAGCTGAACTACAAGTCGAAATACAGAAGGCGACGCCGTCGGCGCCGCCGACGCGAAGAGACATTTCGGCACTGAGAGAACCGGCTTTGGCGAACTCCTTCAACGAGCTCTTCACTGAACACATGGTCTCACATTGCTCCGGCGAGGATGTCTCGGCCCACCAGCTCAACGAGAAGATGATTTCAGCATTCCGACACGCCGCGGACCGTTGCTTATCGGAGGCAGCGCTCCGGCCGAAGCGGCCGTGGATATCGGAGCAGACTTTGGCCATCATTCGGGAGCGGAACGACGCCCGCTCGCGAGGTCTTATTGCCCAAGAACGCGCCCTCAGCCAGCGAGTCAAAGCTTCAGTCAAAGCGGACAGGACAAGATGGTTGGAAGACAGCTTAGCAACAGGGGATTGGACACAGATCCGGCAGCTCAGGAAAAGCGTCGTTCCCCGACAGGGCCGTCTCCAGAATTTGGGCGGAGAGCTGGTCGACTCAGACACTCGCGCCGACACGCTGGCAGAATATTTCAGCAGGGTCCAATGGGCTGTTCGGCCAACCACCGTGGCAGGTTTCTCGGACAGTCTGGGAGCCGCCCTGCCGGTGTCGTGTCAGGACATCACAGAGGACGAGGTCGTGAGAGCTGCCACCAAACTCAAGGCTGGGAGGGCGGCTGGCAAGGACGACGTCCCGGCGGAGTTCTGGACGGCCGTTTGCATCCGAGAGACAGAAGCGTGCCGCTGGGCGGTGGCTCTGTGCAACAAGTGCTGGCGGGGCCGCGAGGTTCCGGAGCCGTGGCACGAAGCGCTGGTCGCAGCCATATTCAAGAAAGGAGATGTGGCAAAATGCGAGAATTACCGCCCAGTCTCGCTCCTCTCGGTCGGGTGCAAGATATTCGCTGCCATCCTCTTGAACCGCCTGAAGGACGGCGGCGCCGAGGGCCGCGCATGGGCCACCCAGTTCGGCTTCGAGAGCCGGCGCGGCACGGCAGACGCTATCTTTCCGGCGCGCAGGTTACTCGAGCGCACATGGGCGGAGGAGAACGGAAGGTTGGTATTGCTCGCTCTCGACTGGGCAAAGGCTTTCGACAGCGTCTCGCCCGACGCACTCTGCCTCTCCTTGGAACGTTTTGGCGTCCCCGACCATTTCGTCCAGGTCGTCCGGGCCATCTACGCCAACCGCACCTTCGCCGTCCGGGATGCAGGAGTCACTTCAGCCACACACCCGCAGTTTTTCGGAATAAGCCAGGGGTGCCCGCTTTCCCCGCTCCTCTTCGCAATCGTTATGACGGTGCTGCTACACGACGCGAAGAGAGAGGCGGCGAGGAGCTTGGACCCGAAATTGCACGTCCACGAGCTCGTGTATGCGGACGACACACTTCTGCTTGCCACGTCGGCTCACCTGGCGGAGGAGTACATGGGGGCCGTGCAGCGAGCTGGACTCCAGAACGGCTTGCAGTTCAATTGGAGCAAGATCGAGGTGCTGACAGTCGGCGTCGATGCGTGTTTATCGAAGCCGGACGGCAGCCCAGTCCCGCAGCGAGAAAGTATGGTATACCTCGGGAGCGCCATCAGCGACGACGGGAAGATAAGATCAGAATTGTCGCGGCGGCTGGGCGCGGCGCGGGCAGAATTTGACAAGCTTACGAAGGTCTGGAATCATTCGACACTGACCCAACAGCGCAAGATCCGGATATTTGAGTCCTGCGTGGTGAGCAAACTGTTATACTGTCTCCACACGGCCTTCTTGAACAAGCAAGAAAATCGTCGTCTGGATGCGTTTCAGGCACGGTGTCTCCGCAATATTCTCCGGATCCCACATTCATACATCAGCAGAGTCCCCAATGCAGTCGTGCTCCAGCGGTCGGGGGCACGCCTTCTGAGCAATTCACTCCTTCGTAAACAGCTGACCTTTTTGGGGCACGTCGCCAGGAAGCCAGGCGACGATGCCGTGCGCCTCACAGTTGTCCAGCCGCTTTCGCATCTGCTGGCGGGTCCGCCCGAAAACAGGAAACGGGGGCGCCCGAGGATGACCTGGCCGCAAGAGATTTACCGACATGCCTGCGCAGCTGCCGGGGGTGTGGAGGCCCTTCCGGCACTCCTGCGCAACACAGCCCAATCGGCGACGGCGTGGCTCTCCGCTGTGCACACATACTGTGACGCCGGGTAGTCGTTCAATTCGTGCTCATGTGCTTGTTTCTGTCTCACATCATTTGTGCGGTTGGCAGCTCAATTTGTATAATTTGTTTCACATTTTCGCCACATGGCCACTGCACCTCTGACGTGCACGGTTTTCTTCTTCTTCTTCTGCCACCACCATCCTTTCGGCACACCCTTCACACGCCTCGTGGCCCCATAGGGAGCTCCGCCGATGGTCCAAGTGGCACAGTTCGCATGCGTCCCCGCCATTCATTTCGGCGCACCCCACCCACGTTTCGCGGCCCTATAGGAGCTCCGCCGAAGGTCCCAGTGGCGCAGTTCGCACGCGCCCCCGCCATTCACGTCGGCATACCCCTCGCACGTTTCGTGGCCCCCAGAAGAGCCCCGCCGAAGGCCCCAGTCGCACAGTTCGGAAGCAACCCCCACCATTCATGTCGGCACACCCCTCACACGTCTCGTGGCCCCATACGAGCTCCGCCGACCGTCCCAGTGGCACAGTTCGCATGCGTCCCCGCCGCTCACGTCGGCACACCCCTCACACGTTTCGTGGCCTCATAGGAGTTCAGCCGAAGGTCCCAGTGGGATAGTGCGCACGCGTCCCCGCCATTCGTGTCGGCGCACCCCTCACGCGTTTTTTGGCCCCCTAAGAGCACCGTCAAAGGCCCCAACGGCACAGTTCGCATGCGCCCCTGCCATTCATGTCGGCGCACCCCCCACACGTTTCGCGGCCCCCGCGGGAACCCCGCCGAAGGCTCAGTGGCACAGTTCGCACGCGCCCCCGCTATTTATTTTGGCGCACCCTCACACGTTTCGCGGCCCCATCAATGCTCCGTCGAAGGTCCCAGCGGCACAGTTCGCACGCGCCCCCGCCATTCATTTCGCCTTGTCGGCACACCCCTCATGCGTTTCGCGGCCCCATCGGAGCCCCGCCGAAGGTCGAAGTGGCACAGTTCGCATGCGTCTCCGCCACTCATGTCGGCGCGCCCCTCACGCGCCCCGTGGCCCCATTGGAGTTCCGCCGAAGGCCCCAGCGGGACAGTTCGCACGCGCCCCCGCCATTCATGTCAGCGCACCCCTCACACGTTTCGCGGCACCCATCGGAGCCCCGCCGAAGGTCCCAACAGTAAGATTCGCATGCGTCTCTGCAGTTCATGTCGGCACACCACACACACGCTTTTTTTTTGTTTTTTTTTTTTCTTTTTTTTTTTTTTTTTTTTTTTTTTTTTTTTTTTTTTTTTTTTTTTTTTTTTTTTTTTTTTTTTTTTTTTTTTTTTTTTTTTTTTTTTTTTTTTTTTTTTTTTTTTTTTTTTTTTTTTTTTTTCGTGTTTCTTTTTTTTTTTTTTTTCCATTTTTTTTTTTTTGCGTGGCCCCATCGGAGCCCCGCCGAAGGCCCCAGTGGCACAGTTCGCACGCGTCCTTGCCATTGATTTCGGCACACCCATCACACGCTTCGTGGCACCATAGGAGCTCCGCCAAAGGTCCCGGTGGCAGTTTCCACGCGCCCCCGCCACTCATGTCGGCACACCCCGAACACGCTTCGTGGCCCCATACTCTCCACTCGTTTAAACTAGATATCATATTACGACCAAGTTTAGCCGAGATCTGTTTTGACCGAGTCTAGTTTTACCGAGCTGGGACCTGAATACTAAGCACAACGTTCTGTATGTCTGGGGTCAGTCCAGGGTCAGTCTGGTGTCAGTCCAGGGTCAGTCCGAAGTCGGTCCGGGGTCAGGGGTAGGTCAGTGCGGGGTCAGTCCGGGGTCAGTCCGGGGTCAGTCCGGGGTCAGTCCAGGGTCAGTCCGGGGTCAGTCCGGGGTCAGTCCGGGGTCAGTCCGGGGTCAGTCCGGGGTAAGTCCGGGGTCAGTCTGGGGTTAGTCCGGGGTCAGTCCGGGGGTCAGTCCGGGGCCAGTCCGGGGTCAGTCCGGGGTCAGTCCGGGGTCAGTCCGGGGTCAGTCCGAGGTCAGTCCAGGCAGTCCGGGGTCAGTCCGGGGCCAGTCCGGGGTCAGTCCGGGGTCAGTGCGGGGTCAGTGTCCGGGGTCAGTCCGGGGTCAGTCCGGGGGGGTCAGTCCGGGGGGGTCAGTCCGGGGTCAGTCCGGGGTCAGTCCGGGGTCACCGGGGTCACCGGGGTCAGTCCGGGGTCAGTCCGGGGTCAGTCCGGGGGCCAGTCCGGGGCCAGTCCGGGGCCAGTCCAGGGCCAGTCCGGGGCCAGTCCGGGGCCAGTCCGGGGCCAGTCCGGGGCCAGTCCGGGGTCAGTCCGGGGTCAGTCCGGGGTCAGTCCGGGGTCAGTCCGGGGTCAGCCCGGGGTCAGCCCGGGGTCAGTCCGGGGTCAGGCCGGGGTCAGGCCGGGGTCAGGCCGGGGTCAGTCCGGGGTCAGTCCGGGGTCAGTCTGGGGTCAGTCCGGGGTCAGTCCGGGGTCAATCCGGGGTCAGTCCGGGGGGGTCAGTCCGGGGTCAGTCCGGGGTCAAACCGGGGTCAGTCCGGGACCAGTCCGGGGTCAGTCCGGGGCCAGTCCGGGGTCAGTCCGGGGCCAATCCGGGGCCAGTCAGTCCGGGGTCAGTCCGGGGTCCCCAGACATCGGGCGTCTCGAAAAAATCGAGGCAGAGGTTTTTCATAGTTGTTGGCCTCTCGGGGCCATCGGTGGGCCTCGGGACCGTCAAAAAACGACTCAGGATGAAGAACCGGTCCCAGGGAAGTGGTCGGGAGGTCGAGGGCCCGCGTCTCGAAAAAATCGAGACGTCGGATGTCTGGCCTGAAGGCATTGGAAGTTAGTAACTGTTAGGCGGAGTTATAACTTAGTTCTAACTCAGTTATAAAAGTTAGCATGTTGACTTATTTCGGATAACATGATAGTTTTTCGGCTAACATATACTTGATTTTGGTGCGTTCAATGTCGTTTCAATTTCGATGTTGTGTTTCTTGCGGGATGATTTGAAGATGTATTCATTGATGTGAAGATGTATACTTCTACATCGCAAACGCGTCAGCATTCCAATTTGCGATACTCAACTGGCCAAATGCAAGTGATTGCATCGCCGAGACGCCTGTTAATCACAGGGTGCCTTAGCGAGTCCAAAGGAATGAGCACGGGATTATTATCTTCGTCCATGGAGTACCTAGAATAGTAATCTGCGCTGTGCACGTGCCGAGTCTGCAATTCCAAGACTAAGCATAGAGGCCCTGAGGGCGCAGTCTCTGTGTCACAATCTACATGGAACCAGACCTGCACGGCTGCATGTCCTGCAGCACGTCCCAGCAAGCATATGTCTCCTCTCTGGATCGGCCCGTACTTGGTCCACGCCGTGAGGCTCGATGATGCCGATTGCGTTTGCGGACGCAACTCCTTCAAGACGCCCATGAGCTTCTTGGTGGCGGCTACGGGGTCGACCAGCGTC